>CM055841.1:12081233-12393733 GCA_029490765.1 Euthynnus affinis
TTATTGAAACTAGAGAAGCATTATACTGTAAATCCACAGGAACAGTAGTAAAGAGTGTAAAGGCAAAGCTATAGAGCCTGGACAATTAGCAATAATAATAATAATAATAATAATAATAATAATAATAATAATAATAATGTTGTTATTATTATAAGCCTAAGAACATGTGTCTTGAGTTTTTGTCTGATGAATAAGACAGTTCCAGCTCTCTGGTTCACTGGGAGGAAAGAAATGAGACAAAATTGTCATTAAGCAATGAAAGGAATAACACATGTAGATGAATCTGTAAAACACACTGTGTCTTGAAGGAAGAGTATTGTTTGTCCTGCTTAGTTAACCAGTATCTGCTCCTCCAATGATTAAGCGGGTAATCATGAAACAACCCTGGCTGGGCTGAAATGGCTGACTAATCTAATCACACACAGATAGAAGGTAAAACATGTAGAATAGAGTGAATGTGTATTACTGTGTGTGCTGCACTTCTGTCTATCTTCGTGTGAACACTCATTTGTTTAGTTTCCTGTCTTTATGTATAGCATGCTGCTATACAACTCCCATTTACTGTTTGGTATTTTTTTGCACACTTTTCTTCAGAGGAAAACAGTGATTGATATGATAAATTCAGAAGCTATCACAATATCTGCAAAGTCAGTGAACTAACTCACTCTGTAAATGATGAGACAAGTACATATTACGCACACTCATCACTAACTTGTTACATATCTCCTTGCATTTCTACAACCGCAGGGGCAGATAGGAACTTTGCCCTCTTACTCTTCAACAATGTCCAATCTCATATCTAAATACCTCTTCAAGGTCTCAAGGCACAGCACTGGAGCCACAACAAAGACAGAGACTTACTCACTCTCAGACAACCGAGGAGAGAGAACACAGAGGAAGAAGGGAAAATATTTGCAGAGGATACTTCACCTCATGTCTTGGTCAGAGAATCTTCTCCATTGTGGATTTTAAAATAAAACCACTCACTTTAATCTGTTGGCTGCGGTGAAAAGCAACCACAGCTTGTTGTTTAGTACCACTTGGATCTGATGGAAAACTCTGTAGCAGATTCAATTTGAAGCCTGGAAACCACTGCATACAGAAGGATTAATTCTTCATAAAAAGCGTTGTGCCATCTGTTGATAGAAGGAACTTTTTTTTATTTAGTTGGACAATTTTCATTACAGCTCTGTCCAGAGATAAATTTGGAGTTGGATCTATGTCCTCTGAACTGGAAAAACGGATAAAAGATATCAAGCTAGAGGACAAAACCTTATTTTTCTCCTCTGAAAGCCTACACTAAAATTTATCTCAAGACAAACATAATAGGCAAACCTTTGGAATTTGGAAGATTTTCAACATAATAAAACATTTCTGACACAGCTGGAACACACAAGGTAATTATAATCAAAAGTTTAAAACTGTTGATCCTGTGGAGATTAACAGTTCAGTCCCTGAAGGATCTTGGTAGGGATAGAAAATTAACATGATACATCAAACATTGTATTTTCACAGCTGCCAATAGATGGAAATAGTAAAAAGTGGTGCCTCTCTTCCACATGATGAAAAATCTTTTTTCTTTCTTCAATATTTTTAGGTTAAAAATGTAATGGCTCCATTTTCTTTGCAATAACAGCTTGTGTTAGCCATGGCAGAGATGAGACGAAGAGGCTACAGCATCCACAGGGAGATCCTGGATGAAGAAGCTGTGGAAGAGATGGCAGAAAAGTCAGACTCAAAAACATCTCTATGTGACAAGGTCAAACGTTCAATGAGGTAAATTTCCCTATATTTCATTATATACTATACACCTAATCTCTCTATTACCAATTTAAACATTTAAATTTTGGGAAAGTTACCACCTCTTCCAAGTAAGACCAAAAAAAACCACATATCAAACAAAACCCTTTTCACTTATCATATTACAATCAACAACTTGTGCAAAGGACTGCTTTATCTAATGCTTATTATCTTCTTGCAAAAGCTGTACCATGGATTGCATACAAAACATAACAGGACAGTTGTTGTCATGCAACAGGCTTTGAAATAATCAAAGTAAAGTTTTGATTTATTGATTGTGTTTTTATATACAGCATGTGTAAGATTTTACAATGCAGAGGTATTTCTCTCTGTCTATTGTTTCCAAAATAAATATTTATTCATGTTGCCACTTGTCAAATACTGTATGTAAATAGAAGTATTTTTTCCAGTATCAAAAAGAATTATATAAAGAGAGGTAAACACTAGACCAACAGAACCAAGACCATGTCCATGTTGACAACAGTACATGTTTTTTCAAATGTAAGAACATTGCTTATATGAATTCTTTAATGATTACATCAGGAATTTGGCTAATATATGCAGGGAAGTTTGGTGACAAATGCATGATTCACTCATTATAAGGCCTTCAATGGTTTGCTGAGTTCAAGCAAAAATAAACCAAGAGGATCAATGATCATTTATTAACTTTCTTTTGGTGGGTGCAAAAAATTGACTATTGAGGCCAAAACAAGTCTGGAACAAAGACATGCACTTGTCATGTACCACTGATATCAAATCGTATCACTAGTACAATCTACTAAATGTGAAAACTCTTCCTCTATGTCTGTCTCTCTGAAACATGTACTCAGTTGTTCTGGTCCCAGGCTGAAGAGCTGCCTGCTGGGTAGTGTTCCTGTTGTATCATGGCTGCCTCGTTACTCCATCAGAGAAAACGCCCTGGGTGACCTGATCTCTGGAATCAGTGTGGGGATCATGCAGCTGCCGCAGGGTGAGATAGAGGTTCAGGAGAGGAGAGTGAGGGAGGGATTTGAAAATTCTTTCATCATGTTACTTATTTCAAATGATAATCTGCAGGTTGTTGATGCATGGTTGTTGTGATGATTTTTTTATTGCATTTCCCAACAAACATTTTTCACAGTGACATATTTTAAGTTGTGTAATGTAAAAGCTGTCATATGATAGGCATCAGCTGATCCATGATTGTGACTTGTGTAAAAGACCAATAATTAGCACTAATTCTACATACCAGTAACATGAAATGAAGGCAGAACACAGTCAAGAATTACATTATTAAAGAATAAAGATACAATGAATATGAAAAATAAATACAAAAAATATGAAAGCGACACAGTGGAAATAATGAATTGATGAATTGCTATGTGTGTAGGATAAATATACAAATACAGTTATACAATTTTCTCATTTCTCATGTTGATATATCTCAAATTTGTTTTCATATTCACTTTTCCTAAGAATTGTATTTTTCTACTTGTCCATATATAACATTTTTACCCATGAATGACTATTCCCCATACATTCCCACTGTGTCTGTATCATTTTAACCTTGTTATATAATATGGAGTTATATGATAATATCCTCATTGCTTTGGATCGTTTTCTGTAAATACAGAATTGTAGTAAATCATAATTATCCTTTGTATTCCTGCAGGTATGGCCTATGCTTTGCTTGCATCTGTACCTGCAGTCTTTGGCCTTTACTCATCCTTCTACCCTGTCCTCGTCTACTTCATCTTCGGCACATCCATGCACATCTCAGTTGGTTTGTACATTAAACAGTTGATTTTGACAGATTGGGATTTGATTGTCGATTTCATTTCATATCTTCAGTGTGTTTCCAGGTGTTGTGACACTGTCCAGTTTACAAATATTGTTTCTGTAATGCTGGACCACTGAGATGTGTATTTATATCTCTGTCTCCCTTCTCCAGGAACATATGCAGTGATGAGTGTGATGATAGGTGGGGTGACAGAGCGCTTAGCCCCAGACTCGAACTTTATGTCATGGGACAATGAGACCAACTCAACTGAAGTTGACACCTTAAGCCGGGATGCAGAGAGGGTCAAAATAGCAGCAGCCGTCACCTTCATGTCTGGAGTATTCCAGGTAAATATTTGAACAGAGACATTGGGGAGTAGTTATCTCATTAGATTTTGATGTTTCTTGTGCACAAGTCAAACATATTATGACAATCTGGTCAGTAGTAGCTGTCATTACCATCAAGAGGCACCTGCTGCTAACAGGGAAAACATCAATGAATGAGATCAAATACCATGCAGATACAGAATTTATTGATAAGTTGAAAAATTACGACTTGATATATTTTCTGATCTTTAAATCCCATACAGTTTACTTGTGCAGCTTCTATGCTGCACACTGCCATTCAGCTATGAGTAAACATGTTTTTAATCCCATAAATGCAAGCTATCTTACAAGCAATCTATCTGTCTCATTCAAGTGATACTGAGGCATTATAATGTCATCAGTGCCAAATATCAACTGGATATTTTTCAGATGTGAAGCTATGAGTGCATGTGTTCATGTTCATCTCTATGTGTTTTATAATCTGTGTTACTGTATGTTTGTAGATTCTGCTCGGTCTGGTCCAGTTCGGTTTTGTGGTGACCTACCTGTCTGACCCGCTGGTCCGAGGTTACACCACAGGAGCTGCCATCCACGTTATCGTGTCACAGCTCAAATATACCTTTGGCATCAGCCCTGTGAGACACAGCGGACCTTTCTCACTGTTATACGTAAGGAAGCACAAAGCTGCAGTCATTAACACTTGCAGACTTCTACAAATGATGTTAAATTTTGCAAAGTGAATGTACAACTGATAGCCACCACTGATGACTCTTTTTTGATTTATCTTATAAAATGTCAGATAGTAAAAAATGCCCTTTATAGTGACATCTAAACTACTTTTCTCATCCAACAAACATCATAAAACCCCAAAATATTCAACTTACAATGATAATAACCTCAGAAAAGCAGCAAATCTTCACAAGCTGACATAAAAAAACTTTGATGATGATTTCATGATTTCTGCATGTGAGAGAGCATGTTCATTGTCACACATTGTTGAGTCAATTGCCTCTGCCTTATGTTAACAAGTCAGTCGAGCTGACAGTCCTTTCAGTAGTGGTTTTATCTGTTTACTAGAATTACAAGAATATAAAATGAGCATTTCATTTTCATGTAATGTGGTGTAAATTATTTCTCTCTTCCCAGACTGTGCTGGAGGTGTGTTATCTCATTCCAAACACAAACATCGGGACTCTTGTTGTCAGTATTGTCACCATAGTTGGCCTCATTCTCGCTAAGGAGCTCAATACCTACTTGAGTAAAAAACTACCTGTTCCTATACCTGTGGAGCTGCTTGGTGTGAGTATACAGAAATATGTGTTTGCACTTTAATTTAATCTATAGACAGATAGCTCTCTACAAATATAAACACACATAAGCATCCAGTGATACATCTATTATCTGTTTCTCCAGGTTGTTATCGCTACAGTAGTCTCCTGGCAAGCTAACTTAAAGGTGAAATATGATGTGGATGTGGTGGGAGTGATTCCCTCAGGGTGAGAAACACACACACTCACACAGCAATCATACAAGAATGTGTATTTACACGTGAGATATTAAGTACTTGTAATGATGGATGTCTCTATCTGTGTCTACCAGACTCCAGCCACCTGTTTTCCCAGATGCCTCTCTGTTTGGTCAGGTAATCGGGGACGCCTTCGCTCTGGCTGTGGTTGGCTATGGCATCGCCATATCACTGGGACGAATCTTTGCCCTAAAATATGGATACAAGGTGGACAGCAACCAGGTAGGGAGGTGATGGATAGATACACAGATGAACAGCCATTTTAAGGGTGATATATTGTTTATAAATAGTGTTTTTCATGCTTTAGGAACTAATTGCCCTTGGTCTCAGTAACTCCGTCGGAGGAATTTTCCAATGTTTTGCCATCAGCTGCTCCATGTCACGGACCATGGTTCAAGAGAGTACAGGAGGGAAGACTCAGGTTGGTATGAATGGACATTATTCTACCCAAGTGCCCTTTAGCAAAGCGGGTTAAGAATATGATGAGCAATTAAGGTCTAGTTTGAGATATTAATACATAAAAAGTAAGCTATTTGACCTTCAAAAGGTCAGTTCACTCAAATTAAAAACAAAAACAAACAAAAACATTTTTTTTTTCATTTACCCCCTGCTACACAGGCTTACAAATCTGACTGAAAAGCACATTCTCTTAAAGACTGTCAACAGCAAGTTCTGTGGTGTGAGCACTGCAAATCAAAGTCCATTCACCTCCACTATGTTGGTTTGGAGGTAGAAATCTCAATTGGACATCTCAAAACCTAAACAATTAAAGTGAGAAAATATGAGCCTTTTGTTATTTGAGTGAACTGACCCTTTAACCAAAATGACCAAAACATGCCATGTCCTATAAAACTACACATCAGTTTCATTCACATGAATTTGATCTCCTCATATTAGATCTTAAAATGTCTGTTTCTTTACACATGTAATTTACATGAAATTTGTTTCTTCTCCTGTGATTATTCCACACAACTGAGAAACATTTTAACAACATTTAGAAAACTAGTTTTCCTGCTTTGCAGTTTTTTAAAACTTGATGTGGAAGTTTCCTGAGATCATTTTTCAAATCAGCATTTTCATCCTAACACATCTCTCTGCCTGTAGCTACAAACCTGGACGATCTTAAAGGTTAAAAAACCGGTCATAATTAATGTTATTCTGATAAGTGGCAACATTAAAAAACACTTAGGGAATCGATTTTCGCTTATATTGTCAAATTCCATCTACACCAACACAGAATTGCTGAGAGGCTAAACTGATTTAGTCTGACAACACCATTAATCAGTTAAGGTCCATTAAAGAGGAGAGGAGAGGAGAGGAGAGGAGAGGAGAGGAGAGGAGAGGAGAGGAGAAGAGAGGAGAGGAGAGGAGAGGAGAGGAGAGGAGTGCTGATGAGGAATTGACTCATCTTACAATCATGTACCAATTCACTCTAATAACCATTACATCATTCATGTACATTTCTATTCATCACTCCTTTCCCTTCACTGCAGGTTGCTGGGGCTCTATCAGCAGTGGTTATCCTTTTCATCACACTCTGGATTGGAGCTCTCTTTGAAGATCTGCCCAAGGTACGGCATGTGTATGTGTGAGTGAGTGTGTGTCTGTCTGTGTGTGTGTGTGTGTGTGTGTGTGTGAGTATGTGGGTGGATGTTTACTTGTTCACATCTGTGCACAGGCATAAGCATAAGAATGTGTCCAAGTCTGATTGTGAATGTGTTTGTAATAATCCCTCCTTGGTTTTTGCAGTTTTTCCTGCCAAATTGTTGTGTGTATGTACTTACTGTATGCACCATATGTGTGCATGTATGCATATCTGAGGTGTCTGTTTAAATCCTGCACTCTCTCAAGCAATACTCTCTCATCCCCCGTCTGCCACTGAGGTGCTCCTGAGCAAGGCACTTAGTGCTCCAGGGCAGGCCAGCTTTGGTGGACTGCACTTGTCCTGAAAGACTCCCAGATGTGAATGTGTGAAACTGTATGTGAAAGAAAGTGTTGATGACCAAAGACTGGACAGAGGTCCACCTGCCACATGTGTCACAAGGATGCAGGTGCATGAAGGAAGATATAAGTAGCAAATAACATATTTTGTGAGAGCGAGAGAGATAGAGAGGGAGGGAAAAAGAGGAATTATCAAAGATGCAGGTCTTCAAGTGATCTTTAAAGACAGAGGGGGATTCTGCTGACTAAAGTTCAGGCTTGAAGATAGATTGTTCTTTTGCAGATTGTAGTGAAAGAGAAGGTGCATAAACCTGAATGAGAGACTTCAGGTAGGTGGGTGCAGTGCTAGTGGCCTCTCCGAATGCAAGCTTTAGAGTCAGTGGAAAGTAATGAAGACGACAATGATATGAGCAGTTTTTAGCTGGTTGTACTGTGGATACTAGGAGCCCTGCCAGAAGGGCGTCACAGTAGTCAAAGCATAAGATGATCGGTGCCTGTCTAAGGAGTTGAGTGACATACTCAGTCGGAAAAGACCTGAACTTTATTTCATACATAAAGCTACAAGACTGAGTGATAGATGCAATGTGTTTAGTGAAAGTGGTGTAGACTATTGGAAAGAGCAGGAAGCAGGAAGGCAGGCTGAGATCCAGGATGAGACAGTAGGGTCATCTGCCAGGAAAAACACTTTGAAGGATTGCATAAATTATAAAGTCTGTAAAGCATTGAATGATATGAGGATTATGAGTCTAATAATAACTGTGTTAAAACAGAAGAATAAAACTTCCAAAAGCATGAAAGATGGGTTTAATAGTTTTATATATATATATATATATATATATATATATATATATACATATATATATATATATATATATATATATATATATATTAGGAGTGTGAACATTTTACTCACAAAACGGTTTTTGTGAGTAAAAGGTTTTTTCGATCTCGATTCACAGCCTATGATCCGATTCAGGGACGATTAATAAAAAATACTAAACGATTCAGTACGATTCGATTCGATCCAGTCCGGTTCGTTCGATTCGATACAAATTGACAACTTATCTCCCAAGCTTTGTTACTGAGAAGAAAGAGAAAAACAGAAATGACATTTCAAAATAGATAAAGTGTTTATTATCCAACAGAGAAAATATAACTTCAGGCAACATAACCTTTACAATTTGCTCACCTGATTTTTGCATAGTAAATGCAAAAATCAGAATTATTGGTGCTTAGGGTAAAACAGCTTTAATTAATATTTTAATGATTTTAAGTGTTAGTGTTAGCAGCAGCTCAGCTAACAGCCTGTATCTGACGTGTGGCCGTCACCAAACTTTGTAGGAGAAACACTGATTTTTTTAGGTAAAACCGTTTTAATTAGTATTTTAATGATTTTAAACTGCGTGTACGTTTGTTTTAGGAGAAGAGGAGATCTCTGAGGATAATTCAGCTCCCGGGAGAAACCGGACGAACGTCTGAATGTAAAGTTATAAGAGAAATATACCGAACAAGTGTTAGCAGCAACTCAGCTAACAGTCCGTATCTGACGTCCATGGGTCGCTGTACATCGTTGGAGAAACACTGATCTTTTAGGTGAAACTGCTTCATTCAGTGTTTTTACCTGTAATCACCGGGTCCGTTTGTTCTGGAGAGGAGGAGACCCCTGCGGATAATTCGGCTCCCGGTAAAAACATCCAGAACCATGAACAGTGGAGTAATCGCATCCCGGTGAAGCTGATTATTTAACAACGAAGACAACAACTCCCATGATCCCTTGCTACTTCACACCGTCATCACACTCCGTCTTTTGTTATTGTTCACTGGAGTCCAGTGAGAGTTCACACACCGCCGCGCAAATCGGGTAGTGACAACATTTCTATGGACTTGAATGTGAACCAATGGAGCCAGAAACCGATTCGCGGCCGTAAATCTGGGCCATCGAACCGTTCATAGTGCATTTGAACCGCTTGGGGCTCCATGGACCGGTGCACTCGGATCGCATAGGTCACAGACCGATAACCAATCCAAAACGGATTATCTTTACACCCCTAATATATATATATGTATATGTATATATATATCATACCTATATAACTATATATAGCCTCTTTATATTTGACTCACTTTGCAGGCAGTGCTGGCTGCCGTCATCTATGTCAACCTCCATGGCATGATGAAGCAATTCATGGACATCCCCACACTGTGGAAGAGCAACAAAGTAGACATGGTGAGTGTACCTAAAAGCAGACAAGGAAATGGTTTTGAGCAGATAATCATTAACATTTTTGTATCAGGATGTAATGCACTGATGAACATATCTGTTTCTTTTTCCATTAATTATTATTTTACATCACTGTACTTTACCAGCTATTTGTGACATACTGGAGTCTGTCAGACAAACAGTACTGGTCATTAATCTAGTTTCATGCAAAGCAGGAAAGAAAGAGACACTGCCTGCTGTCTATAGCATACAGTTAATAAACATCCTCTGGTATTCTGGCTTGCTAATGTTAGCATGATTATAGTAGCATGCTAAATACAGTTGGGTATAGTTATTATGTTATCATACTAATTGCATCCTAATTGTACAATTACAGTTGTACAGTCAATAGTCAGATGACAGAACAATAGTCAGATGGCCAAACAAACATTGTGTTTATCTTGCTAATATGAGACTTCAGCTTTTCAAATTAGTCAAATCGAGTCAACATCTTTCAAAGTTGCAGTCTTTTTAGTTCCACAGCAGCTGAACAGGGAAACACTGTCCCCCAAGACACAAAGACGGATTTTTTTAAATAAAAAAGACTGTAACTTTAACTGTGGACACTTTATTTGACTAATTCAGACAGCTGAAGCCTTATATTATCTTCAGATAAACTTTTAATCACATTTTCACTCAAAACGAAGACTGTGGATTTTGTCCCCAGTCACTTACAACCATAAGAGTGTGACAGTGAGCAGAATGTGCATTAGCAAGACCCTTAAACCAAATCAGCTAAATAAAATTCAACCATCATTAATTGTATTATTTACACCTGTTATTTTTCTACTGTGACAAGTCAAAATGTGTTTTGATGAAAAAGGCTATTAGTATATTTAATATATTAAAAGGGAACTTTACATTATTTTCCACATACACACACACATACTAATAAGAATCTAAGAATAGTAGTTGCATTTTACTTTCAACCAACAGTTTTGCTTCTCATTTAATGAGCATTATATGAAACTGTTGCTCAGCTTGGAGTCATTTTTTACTGATCACTGTCCTTCTCTCTCTCCAGGTGATCTGGGTGGTCACCTTCGTCCTCACCGTGCTGTTCAATCCTGACATGGGACTGGCTGCTTCCATCGGTTTCTCTATGCTTACCGTCATTTTCAGGACACAGCTGTAGGAACACATGGCTGTGGGACTCACACACTAATAATTATACTCTAATAACAACACACACATTCAGCAGGATAGTTTGTCAAGTTGAACATCCAGCTTTCATCACGCCCAACAATTAACTTAATCCTTCTCTTTCCAATCACAAAATTAACAACACATTTTTTCTTAAAGTTTTTTGTTTTGTTTATATTCCAGACCTAAATACTCCCTATTAGGGCAGGTCCCAGATACAGATATTTACAGGCCTCTGGAGGACTACAGTCAGGTATGGCTCACTACATTCAAATAACCTGAAAGTAGAAGCGAGGACTGGTCCAGAGACAGACAGAATAATCAGAGTGTATCTTTATCACATTATGAAATGCAAACACAGTCTGTAGCAGAGGAGTTTATAAAGCACAGCTGTCCCTCAGTTTCTTTTGTCCCTGACATTAAAGCCAAGAGCTAAATATAGAGATGTTAATGGGAGTTATGTACTGTAACACTCAGTGTCTAATCAGACCTCACTGCACTTCAACCAGTCCTCGACCTCACCTCTGCATTGTATTGATATGATGTAAAACGTTATTTCTCATCTTTTAATTTTATTTCATACTGACCTCAGCTCGCCTCGTCGTCCAGTCATAATGTTAATGATGACAGCCAATGATTTCAACATAGAAAAGTACAAACAAAACCTTGACAGTAGATTTGTCTGGGTTTTTGCAGACAGATGTCATTATTTCTTTGTATTCTTTAATACAAAGTCATGAATAACTGGAAATTGTGCTGGATTTTTGAAGACATTCAGCCTCTCATCCAAAAGATTTTTTTTTAATATCACACCCAGTCAATCGTTAGGTGTAATTTCTTGCTCATTACCTTAACATAGCATGTTAGCATTGTCATTGTGAGCACGTTTGCATCCTGGTGTTAGCATTGAGCTGCCGAAGTACTTTTAAATGACTACATTCATAAATGAATGCAGCATTATGCTATTATATATTTTTCCACTGGTAATTTCCTCTCAGCTAATAACGACAGCAAAAGGAATTGTATTGTGTGGAAAATAGTGCTCTTTATGCCTCACAGATAGATTATCTGATTGCTTTTAGGTGAAACAGGTGCCAGGTGTTTTGATCTTCCGTTCCTCTGCCACCCTCTACTTTGCCAATGCTGAGATGTACCAAGACGCCCTCGGAGAGAAGGTGAGGACACACACACACACACACACACACACATCCCTAATCTAACCTAACCCTAATATTCACCCTAATCCCCAAACCAGATCTCAAGCCTGAAATAGTTCTAAGTAAAAGTAAGTAAAGCAGTGAGGAGTAATAAAATGTCCTCCCTCTCAAGAACTAAAAATAAAATGAGTTTGCACTAAGATGCACAAGAATACCTGTGTTAATATGGACGCCCCTTAAAAACAGTATCAGACATACTAATACACCATGATGGACAACATACAGATATAAATACACCACAACTACACACAAACACACACAGAAAAAAACAACCAACTCCTGCAACAGTCTCTTGTCACGATTTCCGTACAATTATCTCCCCTCTTACAAACATTATTTCTGACACACTAATAACTGACCTGACATTTCACCAATTCACGCATCACCATCGTGACAGTCATTGTTCAACATGTCATCCCACCCTTTTCTCCTCTCTCCTCTTCTGTTCAACTTTTGTTTAAACACCCCCTTCTCCTCCTTCCTCCCCCTCCCAATTCTTCTTCCTCCTCCCCTGTCACAGCTCTTTGGGGTAAATGGGAAGACAGATTGACGGAAGTTAGAAAAAGATGACAAAAGATGGAGGGAGGGTGAGAAGCAGAGACTTGAATCGGGGAGGGAGATAATGGAGCGTCTCGTTCATTTAAATGTCAGCATGTCAAAGCCTCTGGGTCGCTTATTCCTTTCTGATATTTGATGCGCAAATAAGCTTTTATAGATCTGTCGTTGACTGGCAGAGGCTGCAGGTTTGTTTACAAGGTGAGAAACTGCCACCAGATAAATTCTGGTAATTTTTGGATCTGGATGAGAAGTGTTTTGATACTCCACCAGTCGCTGTGACACGATGATGACTCAAATTTGGGGATCCTTTTTCAAGAAATAGAGAAAGGTGCTGGGAATATTGGAATCACTTGCTGCTTATTCTCACTGCCAGTGACTCAGCTGATGGGTTGCAATTTTGTAAGGTGATGCTAAGTGCTGCAATTTTATCAACTAGTGATGCAGTAAGAGAAGATTTTAGAGGCAAATCATGAATTGGTTTTTTCATGAAGGCTTTTTAACATCATTACATTAAATCTTTTGGAGCATTCGAGAGGTTTGAATAGCTGTAATCTAATTCCGATCCACTTTCCTTACAGATGTTTTAATCATGAAACAAAGTCACAATAACGAAAAGATGAAAATCTGATTGGCTGTTGATGGCTGATGACCATTAAACATTTTCTGGGCATTTCCTTAGTCCATAGTTATTGCAAATGGTTGCAAATGGTGTTTTCTACATACGTGGTATAAAAATAGTTTCCATGAAAATAATGTTAATACAAATTCCTTAAATTATCCACTGCCTCATTTGTACTCCCTCAAAAAGAGTGCAGTGTCAGCTACTGTAGATCAGCTATAGACCATATTGCTGACCTGACTGGAGCTGTCTCATAGCGGCAGATAAACCCAAACCAAGAATATTAGCTGATTATAATGATGCCTGTGGTCGTTCTGAAAGGATTTTTTTGTTCATTGGTTTTGACTTTGAAACTTAAAACATTTCTCTATCTAACCAGCTTCAATTCAAAACAACAAGAAAATATCAACATATACAGCATTACTTGGAATAGATAAGGATTACAAATTGTTAGGAATTAATCTGTTGCTTCAGTTAAAATAATCATTCAAAATCTTTAGCTGTGAGTCAAAGTTAAAGTGATAAAGCTTCATTAACTTGTGTTCTTCAGTTATAAAATGCAGAAAAAAACAAACTTTATTTTATGTTTGCTTTCTGCCAGATTCCTCAAGCCAACATTTCAGAGCAAGTGAGACTTTCCTATAATTTCCTTTCCTGTAATGTAAGTGGTTGCATCCACTTACATTGCTGCTACCTCATATACCTGCTCTGTTGGTTTATGTTTAGTTTTGTTTTGAGGCATTTGTTAAGTTGAACTGACTAAACAGTCTGAGGTAAATATTTGTGTTTCTGTGACCGGTAATGAACTGTAAACATTTGTTTTGCTGCTGTTTATCACTTATTCCAATATGTCCCAACATGTTTCACATGTTTTCCCTCTGGACTTTCCAGGAAAATTTAATTGTTTTCAGAATCTTTACAGAATAATCGATGCAAACTGTCAGACATTTGTGAGGACAGACTCCTCCTGCTTGCTCATTTATTTCAATCAGGAGAGACAATTGAATGGGAATGTTTATTATACAGATAGAAATTATAGTCTTTGGAGCTAGGACTCCACAAGGACATCATCCCTGAACAGCTGTGAGATAGATCTCCCCATGGAGTCCAAATACTGGTAGTGGAGATAGATGACTGTGGATGAGGCTGATAAAGTGACAGTACCAGCGATCCTGTGGGGACTGGGTGTAGATAGGAAGGAGGAGGGTCACACATAACAGCAGCATGCCAGACTAAGGCAGAGAGAGAGAGAGATATTTCAAAACACAGAAACCAGATGATAGGCTGACAATGAAAATGAGTCGCCGTGCTATTGGGCAGAAGTGATCAGCTGGTGACAACTGAAACCCAAACTACACCCCCCGTGCATTGAGAGATGAGAATGACAGGGAGGTATGAGCAATAAAATTACGCCTGGCATGCAAAAGATAGTCTTCCTGACTGAACTTTCGCTAAGCTTCATATCCTATAATAATAACTAAAGTATACATTGATCATGTGTTTCATGCAATTTAAAGGCACACTTACGGTACATCCACACAGGTGTTTTCACTTATTTTATTTACTTTATCGTTCTTATTGGGTCATCAAGAGCCTCACATCATTCTAGCATAGCACTGCCCAACTTCAACCAGCCAGAATCGATGAAACAATGTTTTTGCTTAAGATAGGCAAAAAGAACAGCTGAAGAATTAAAAAGTGTATGAAGCAAAGTATTAAGTATTAAAAATAGTTACTGTATTAAAAATACAGTAACGTGTTCTCTCTCCTCCCTCCGGAGGAAGCAGGATTTAACTTCACTGTCAAGGTGTGATTTTCTTTTATTCTATTTCTTTTAGTCTGGCATTGACATCACTAAGATGTTGTCAGTGAAGAAGAAACTAGAAGCCAAAAGGAAGAGGCACGAGCAGAAAATTGCCAAGAAAGCCAAGAAGGCTGCCAAGAAGAACAAAACAGACATGGTGAGGAGGATTAGAGACAATAATTTTGATTTTCCTTTTTCTCCAATTTACTGAATGAGCAGCAACTGAACTTGTTTGAAATCCAACATTTTTCTTTAAACATGTTGGATTGTGATTCATCACCCAAACCACAAAACATTTCTTTGATTAACATCTTGTGTGTCTCTTTGCACTGTGTCATGTCTCCTCCTGTCCAGCAGGGAGAGCCAGAGGGGGAGGAGCAGAAGGATATAGCTGTCATTGAAGTGGATGCTGAGCCTGACCCCTCACTCCCCAGAGCCATCATCCTTGACCTCAGCCCTGTAAACTTCCTGGATACTGTGGGAGTCAAGACACTACGCAACGTATGGATATGTCACATTTACACTCTTACACACACAAAACAAGAGGGAAATGCTCAATACTCCCATAAGTCCTCTTTAATAATCTAAAATCCAGTTAATTTGCTAGTTAAAAGTTTAAGTAACTTGTATATATTTTGTTTTCTTACATTTAATGGATTAAAAACTCAATTTCTTGTATATGTGTATTTGTGTATGTATTAAACTAGGCAACAGTTCTACAAATCCACATCCTCATTTTACAAAATGAAGAAGAAACAAAAAGAAATTCTGTTGTTCAGGATCTTAAAATGGTGTCTTTGGTTCTGGAGTAAAAAGCAAATACAAGTTTGCAAATTCTCATCCTTTTATCTTTCTCTTTTCTTTTCTTCTTTCTGTTTTACCATCACTTTTAGCTTTGCCTTTCTCATCTCCTTCTTCAACAACTTGAACTTCATCCCTCCATTTCTTTCCTTCTCATTTAGCTCCTCGGGCATTCAATTAGTGTAAATTGAATTGTCAGACTAATGACATTATGCCATGTCTGACCTTCTGCTCTGTCCGTTTGTGTGTGTTTCAGATCCTTAGAGACTATGGAGAAATTGGTATAACGGTGATTCTCGCTTGCTGCCAAAGTAAGTCACACTACATCACCAGAATAGAATGCAATAAAATATAATATGATTTAAGCCAAACAAATTATCTGGATTTTGATAGATGCAATTAACTCATTTTTCAAAATGAAAAACTGGGTGGATGCTCTGTGAAAACAATATTTTATTTAATGTATTCTCTTAAATCTATGGCTTTCTATTATTAAATTCATCTGAAAATATGTATAATTTATCCCAGTTTATCCCCTGACAGTTTGTATGAAATGCTCCAAAATCCCATTGGGAATTCTTTGTCCCACATACTGTAACATTCACACAGATGTATTTTTACATGCATGTTAGCTGCACACAATTTGAATTCATTCACCAACACTGGGTGTTATTTTAGCTGTTTGCTGATGTTATTGTAATGTGTCTGTGGAGGAAGTCGTTCCGCCAGAGGTTGGTGTGTTTTCCAGAAAACACTTGGCTCAAGATGGAGGTTTTCTAAGTCTAGCTTCATATGCTAGTGTGGGTCATGAGAAGATTAAAATAAGTCCTAAATGACCGGCGCAAGGTTCTGCAGTCTGGTGGGCGGGCTATGTTTTTATTGTAATAAAACATCTATCTTTCTGTTTATTTTTACATAATAGCCCACTAATTTAGGTTTGACTGGCTGCATGGGAAAATACTTCTATAATGTGGCTCTCCAGGGGAAAAAAATCTTACAACCACAATGCTGGAAGACATCCAGCTTATTTTAGAAGATCTGCAGTTCTAATTAGCCCACACTGGGTTGATAGCCTGTAATGAGAAATAGTTTATTATGAGTGTTTAGGCTAGCTCAGCTAGTGCAAAGAGTATTTATCTATCCAGGAATTATAGCGAGGTTCATTTACCACAAAAATGACCCCTCCCATCCTCTTTCTTTCTCTGAATATCTGTCTCTTTTCCTCCCATACTCACACACTCTTCTTCTGTCTTTCTCCAATTTTTTGTACACCCCTCTCTCTATCTCCATCTCCCTCTCTCTCTCTTTCTAGCTGGTGTCGTGGACAACCTGCAGGCTGGAGATTTCTTTAACGACAAAGTGACAAAGTCCTGTCTCTTCTCCTCGGTTCATGATGCCGTTCTACACTGTCAGTCTACGATAACAGACAGCAATTATGTAGGTGATGTACTGTATGAGCACACACACAAAATCACATGACATCATGCATCATATATGGAAGTACATTTTGATACAAAATAGAGAAAGTGTGTGTATAAATTTGTACTTGAAAGTTTATTTTTAGTCCACCAGGTCATTTTTGAATTGTTGATTTTTGTTACAAATGTTTAACTTCATTAATACTACAAATACTACAATTAATACTACACATAAACATACTATACATAAATACTACAGTACCCATGAGCATCATGGGCTGCTACTGCTACATATTTGGATTTCTTAGTTGTTGTAATAAGGAATAAAAGAAAGTACCAAGAATAATTTATCTAAGATGTGAGGCATTAATGGCTACAGAATTTCAAGCTCAATTTGAAGTTTCTTACTGCAAATCTCTTTAGAATTCATAATTGACTTCTTTCTTTTTGTTTTATGTTTTTAAATTCATTTTTTTCATCAAAGGTGCTTGATGCACTAATGATTCAGCTATATCAATTACATAACATCATCAATGCAACAAATATATGACCTGTTATAAGCCCACCTACTTCGCTGGTCAATACATAATGCTGTAACTGAAATGTAAACATAACTTAAGCAAAGTACTGCAGCTAAAATGTATGTAGCAACAGCATCTTCCATTAAAGCTCCTCACTGTTAGATGAAAACTGAGCACTAACTGCCTGTGTGTCAGAGGAGGATTCAGCCACATCCTCCCTGACAAGTAACTGGGAAATGAATGGAAAATGAGTGAATTCACCTCACAACGTGGAGTGTGAGAATGATGTATTAAAATAATATTATTGGGCAATGATTAAAATGTTGTTCCTGGAGGAGTATATTGATCCCTGCCCTGCCGAAGCAATGACCTGGACAATGAATTGTTAACACATAATGAGATTTTTGGGGGATGGGTGAAAATGGCGTTTTCAGCATTTCTAAAACACGATATCCCTTTTGTTTTTTCACACACAATCAAACACGCATTTCATAAATATGCATCAGAAATATGCTCACCACAGCACACATCATTAATCTCTGTCTGAAGGCAAATCGCTATCTGCCTTTACACATGGGCTCAGTGTTTGCGTGTTTGTGTGTTAATCTTATTTATACACCTGTGCTTGCATGCATGTCTTTACATTGTTCAGTATGTGTGCTTTTGTTTCTGCCTGTTCTGTTTTTAGTATTTAGTTGGGTGCGTGATTTTTATCTTTCTGCTCCCATAGGAGAAATCTAACAAAGAACAAAGACATGGCACTGGTCCATGAAATACAATTTACAGGAGCAAAGGCTTGTGGAAGAAATAGGGAGCTCATACACACACACACACACACACACACACGCACACAAATGCTCTCACTGACACATGTGCACAGGACTACAAAAATACAGTGGATATAAGAGAGTGGATGGTAAGATGAAGGGACAGAAACACGCACACATAATTACATAGTAACATACATGTAGGTATGTGCAGATTAATCTGTGCATGCATACACATTCATATATGCATCTCATACTGTATGAATTAATTCACATAGAAACTGTTTTACATAAGAGGGAGAAAGGGGTTTTCAAAGTGATAGTGTCGGATCGTTTCGTTAAAGAGTGTCAATCAAGCAAAAACTTGCAGAAGTTCAAAAAAATCAGCAGGACAAAGTTCTGAGCAGCAAATTTGTACTTTTAATGTCATCAATTAAAAGGAAAACAGTTACAGTGTCAAAAAACAACACCAAAAATGTTCTGACTAGTTTTCAGACTGGGCGTGGCTTATATAACTTTGGCTAGTTCTGATCACGCCTCGTGTGGTCACCCCATACCTTTTTTGACCAATTATACGATTATAAAATTATTCAGTCGACTGTTGCTAGGCCATGAAGGTGTGTGTGTATGTATGTATGTGTGGGTGTGTGTGTGTGTGTGTTTAACTGTGCACAGCTAGCTACTACTTCTCAACTTTTTTTTTTCTGCAATCTGCCCATTCAGTCCTTCGAGCCTGTCTGCCTACCGTGCCCTTTGGCACCTAGCCAAAGTTTACAGGACAGCACCCAAAGCAGTATCCACAGATATTTGCATATTTATCTCCTTAAGAGATTTTTACCATATTCATAGTGGTAGCTGCCTTACCCAAAGGCAGAGCGCACAAATTTTGACCAGTCTCACCCGTTCAGATCTCCCACGCTTGAGAGCAGTATCCATGAGCTGTAAAATAACTTTCTCTGATCACTTAAGAGATTTTACCACATTCCTAGTGGTTTCTGCCTTATCTGAAGGCAGAGCGCGCTAATTTTCGACCAGTCTCACCTGTTCAGACCTCCCACACTTGGAAGCATTATCCGTGAGCTATCTTACTTCTACTATACGACAACATATAACATATAATGGTGCCTTTTTTCACTTGGTACAATAAAATCACACAATATTTCTCATAACACACTATTCTCAGCCTCATCTAGTCTTTTGAATATACTTCCTCAACATCAAGAGACTTTCACATACCACTACTATTGGATCAGTTAACTCCTACAATGTTCAAGGCTGCCGGATTCATTAATTTTAATGAATGGCCCAGGATGGCCAGGATTCTGATCCTCCCTTTCTTTATTATTGCATTCTTATCACATATCTCATATTCACAACTTTCCGCACCATGGTTTTACTGAGACATTAAGACAGAGACATACAGTGACAGTCACAGACAGTTGACAACGATTACACTCTGCTGCTCAGTTTTCCTGCGATCTATTCATTTAGTTGGGTTAGGCTTCAAGAAGAGTAGGTATTTTACCTGGGTGGACCACACCATCCTACTCAGACACCATTAAAAAAGGCAGATATTAAAGGCTCTGCTTACCTTTCAAATTTCCTCTTTTTGTATTTTTCCACTACCATTTGTCTCACAATACCTGCATGACCTTTTAATTATTTTTCACTATTGTTTCCAAACCTGCTCTGTCTTTTATTTTATTAAAAATAATAATGTTTTAATGTGATGTTACATAAAATAACAAAGTTTTAAAGTGAGATTACAGAAATAAGTTCAAACCTTTTGTTACATAGTAAGTGACTGCCTGTGTTTGGCCTACTGCCTCTTACAGCTACTACAGATCAGTGTGAGGCATACATAACATGATTATGCATAGTACAGTTGACGTAAGGCATCATGGTAAACTTACGTCTACTCAACCCCGTTAAAACAGTTACATCAAGCAAATTACTCTGTAGCAATGTTTTTACCTTACCAAATCACTGTCTTGTATATGGATTTACACTACAATAGTAAGAGAAGCAAAAGCTTATTCTAATAAAAATCTGACAGAACTCTATAAAATCCATCCATTTCAAGTTTATGGAATGAAATGATATGTGTAATTCATTTCATTAAAGTAAGCTTTATTGGCAAAATGAAAGAGAGACAGTGTTGCAAAAGCTTTTCAGTTTATTTATATTATTTCTGAGATTGTATCATACTGAGCCACAGTCCTCTTCTGTTCCTGTTCATTAACCTCTACTGAAAGCTTCATGCCACTGGAGAGAAAAAGAAAAATCTGGAACATATTTTAAAAACTGGCCGCTATTTTTCTCTTCCTGTCTCTGTCCCACTTGGTATCTTTCTTTGTTTCCTCTTCCTTAGTTTTGATCTCTACTGTCCTTCTGTTTCACAGGAGATCATTGCCACACATATGTGAGTCCTGAGAGGGACGATGGAAGATATTATGGAGAAGTGACAGACGCTCTGTCTGTTTGAGGATTGTATCCACTGAGCTTCAGATAACTGGGACTCCCGTCTGTCACAAACACAGACACACAAAACTGAAGACACACACACTCACACTGTAACAAACAAACTCGAGTAGACAATCAGAACACAGCTAGAAACAACAGAATGCAAATACATGACAACATACTAATGGCTCCATACTAATCATATGGAGCCATACACTAATATCTTGTGCCTCAGCAGAATGCAAATCAATGAAATAATTCAAATGAACAATAATGTAGTAAACAATGACCAAAATTGATGGAGCAGGACCAAAGATATTGTTTTTTTAATTCCATGTGTTCATCTTCTTTGTCAAAACCTGCTTGCATTGCCTATAGTGCAACACAACTCAATTCACTCAACTGTGCAAAGTTGGGTATATTATGCTAGTAGCAGCTAATGTAGTTTCAAGCTGCTAGTCTTAGGCAGAGATGAGAAGAGGGCTACAGCGGTCTGACTCAAGTGACATAATTTTTAGGCAATCAGATTTTGTGCAGCTGCCTCTGAAGCAGCAAAAGGCTTTATGCAACTTTTTCACATGTGCAGTACCTGTAAGACATGTAAACAGACTTGGATGTGTAAAATCAGTATCCCCTTCAAAGTATTTTAAGACTTTGCTATTTAATCACCAACACAGACTAAATTCATACGTACATTAATGACTTATTTATGAAAATGGAATATTTCAATATATCAGTATTCATGTACTTCCATTAAAAAATGTATTCTTTACTTTGTCAAGTGTTTGTCTTTATTTATTTCCTTTCCAAGCACAAACAGTTTTGATTTCAAACATTTTCAATGGAGGACATTTTCCAAATACATCTGAGAAGGTGTGCAGCAGCAAATCTGGATGAAGTGTATTCTTCTTTCCTGTGTTTCCTGTCTCACTGGTACTAGTTGCTTCATTCACACTCAGACTCAATTCTCTTCCAGATGTTACAGATTATAGTAACTCAAGCACAGAACAGTTAAGCATAAGAAGCACCAGTGGAAATCAAACTGATAACCACTGCAGAGCTGTCTACACTGTAGCACATAAAGCATCATGTATAAACATGTAAAGATATGATTTTTTTTTTTTTATCAGGAACACTTTCATGCTTTAAAGATGTTTCTATAGAGACTTTTCTGCCTATCACAAACACATTACAAATGTATACATGCCTTTACATTACTTAGATACAGCTTAAAATTATTCTTAACTGCCACCATCAGTTCATTTATCAGAGCCTTGTACTCTATAAATACTGGGGCAACTGTGCTTCAGTTCATTTTAGTTCAGGATATTCATTTATAGACATTTTTTCCAGTTTAAAGATACATACGTACATAACATGTTTCAACAATGGATTCCAGTTTTTTCTTTCACTTTCATGTTTACTGTTTGTTACCTTTCAAAAATGAGAAAATGACACATGTTGTATTTGTCTGAGCACATGTCTGTGGTGCAGTAAGCAGTTAAAGAAGTAGGAAGAAATTACTCTCCAGTATTCAACCACAAAGATCTAAAACCGCAACAACCCTCTGCTAACTAAAACCAGGTATAATGAGTCATTGTTTATTGGAACGGGAACGCTCTGAATCATATGAAGTGGAAACAAAACAAATTGATTTTCCAGTAAAGGCTTTCATTAAATGTCTTTTATGTTCTTTAGCACAAAACAGCCTTCTGATCTCTATGGATTCACATAAAGAATCCAAAAACACAAGACCATCATATTTCTCTCAGAGACTAAATAAATGACAGCATGTTGTTTGCTCAAAAACTCAAAATGAAGTTAATATTTTACTGATGTATAAATTTTACTGACAAGGACCTTTTGTGGTCATGTAAAAATTGTGACATGCTAGGGAAGTATTTTAAAGCCCTCATGGGGTAAAAACTTCAAAAGTGTTGCGCCTGTAACCAAATCCAAATATCACCATGTACTAATTACATCACTACAGTAAGATGAGGCATTAAACCACTAGAGGTTTATGTATGTTTACAGTGTAAATTATAGCTCCAAAATTGTTGTAGCAATGATCACTAAGTCCATGATGTCTGATTATGTGACTCAAAGGAAACCATGTAGATGATGAAAAGTAGTGGTCTGAGGACTGAGCCTTGGGGTACCCCTTGTTTGACAGGGTTGGATTTAGAGTCTACATTTTTAACATATTGCTTCCTATCAACAAGATAAGATCGGAACCAGGAAAGGGGGGATCAGTGAAGCCAGGGTACTTGGTCATGTGTGTAAGTAAAATACTATGGCAGACAGTGTTAAAGGCAGCCGAGAGTTCAAGTTGACTAAGAATGTTAACAAGACCTGAACTGGCTGCAGTGAGAAGGTTTCTGTACTGTGATAGATCCAGTGTATGACCTTTTTCTTGTGGGGCTTTTGACATGTTGGGAGTAATTAAAACAGTCCAATAAACATAGGAAGTAAGTCAGAAATGAACAACACATATAGTCCACATGAATATCAAAGTGCCCCAACAGCAGTGTAGATGAGGACATATGTAGAGTAAACAGACGTAAGCAGTTCTGCTTTGACCAGAAGGTAGTGGAGGGTTTGGGTTTACAGTAAACAAGGACAACTTTTCAGAATTTCAGTGAATCAGTCGTTAGCTATTAGTTCTGCAGATAATGTTTTGAACTTGGTTTATACATAACTGGTTATGTATTTTTTTTCTTTCTTTTATTGTACAATATATAATATGAGTTTTATTTGCATATGTCTTGGAAATGTAGAGAAAGGTCATTCAATTCCTGATTCAAACAGAGTTTGGTTTAAAATTAGATTCTTAATAATGTAGAGGGAAGAGTAGAGGTTAAATGTCTATGACAGGTGTTGTTGACAATGCAGTTGTTAATGTTAATAGTTGTTTATAAATGAATGAATACACTCTTTGGTCCAGATGCCCTGTAGCCAATTTCCAGAAGCTGAAAGTGGCTGAACAGTCTATTGGAGGGATCTTGACCTATGAATTAAAGCACTAGTAGAGCAAGTTTCGTGGAGGAGCAGGATTTTCCATGACCTGGCAACCCAAAAGTTATTCTTATAGATGAGTTATAACTCATCTAAGTGAGAAGCTTATTGTTAGTAAATGATTCATCAAACATCGTTAAAGCCATTAATTATAACTTATAAGCCTATCAGAAAGCAGTACCCATTTGAGTAATGGTGATGTGTAATGGAAAAAAACAATATCACCATACAAGTATGACTAGATCAGAAAACATGGGTCGTTTTGCAGAACAATGACCTATTTTGTCGTTCATTGTAGAAAAGTCTCATCTGGTGGAAGCTTTAGAGAGGCTGATCTATACAGCATCCCTTTAATAAGAAAAAATATCAGTTGCTCTGGTAAGAAATACGAACCATGTGGACTCAACCATGCTGTTTTTTTTTTCTTTACAGTAAATGAGGCTCAACAGAAGGGGCGAGAGAAGAGCTGTATCTCCGCCTCTGGGGAAGCGTGTAATGTGTGGTGTGTTTGTGTGTGTGTATGTGTGTGTGTGTGTGTGTGTGTGTGTGTGTGTGTGAGAGAGAGAGAGAGAGAGAGAGAGAGAGAGAGAGGAGACACAGGGTGTGTGCTAGAGAGAGAGAGGGTGTGTGTATATGTGTGTGTGTGTGAATACTTATTTAGTTTCTCACCAAACGTCGCTGACTGCATTCTTCTCTTGGCGGGTGGCGAGAGCAGAGCATCAGAGGGAGAGAGAGAGAGAGAGAGAGAGAGAGAGAGAGAGAGAGAGAGAGAGAGAGAGAGAGAGCAAGTGTGGAAGGAACCGGAGAGTCCGAGAAGAAGCTGAAACTTCCCTGCAGACGCTCCTGCGCAGGTTGGTTGCATCTCTGTGATGTTCTTGTTATATTCTTATAATACTCGTGTAGAGACTAACTGCGTGTCCGCGGCGCTCAGTTTCATCAGAGTACCATTGTTGTAACTTTCGGTTTTGGAATATAACGTATTGTTTTGTACTGATATACGCACATGTATGAAGCATTTTCACTCATCTTCCTCCATTCATTATTTTTCATAAAACCCGCAGACCTTGATGATGATGTTACTGTGTAACAGCGCGTTTTCCACTATTACAGGCAGTTGCATCGATAATAGCGGTCAAAGCAGATCAATCGGTTCATTCAAGGCTATAATGTCAGTTTAATTATAGAGACACTTGTCGATTGCTTTGCTCTTATTCTGTAAACGGAAGCATGCAAGTGAGCAATATCAGCCTGGTGTCCAGTTCTGTCTTTCCTTGCATGAAGGTGGTGATGTTGTAGTCCTGTGAAGGTATGACTGCAGCTGAGATGAAAACAAGAAGCCACACACACACACACACACACACACACACACACACACACACACAGACACACACACACACACACACGCCGTTGGAGCAGTTTCTTATAATTCATGCACAAGTTTAGTGATAAAGATTATTTCCGCGTGTGTAATGATGCGAATGATTCTGTTATACAGAGTTATTCATGTGCTCTGTTATGATATAATTCAGCTGTCATATGCAGCTGAAATGATGCAGCCGTGCAGAATTGGCTACAGCAAAAATCAATTAAAAACCAGCATTTTCGTCCCCGTTTTGCTTTTATTGGTCAACATGCTGTAAATGATTGAAATCACATTAGGTGGATTGTACAATGTTTCAAGAAAGAAGCACGATCAAGCGTTTTCCGTAAAAATCACCGACATGCAGCCATAGTTTAATCATCATTTCATCACTTCCCAATTATCACAAAGCTTACAGGCTGTCAGGTCACTAAACCTGAAAGACGAGACCCGATCACCTCAGGAAATAGCTTGACACCACAGGGCTATTTTTACTATCAGCGTAATACACACACACACACACACACACACACACACACACACACACACACACACTTCTCCCCCTTCTTTGTAATGCTGTGCATACCATTATCACTATGTAGATATTCTGTGCATCCAGTCGGACCTGATGAGAGAGAGAGAGAGACAGACAGAGAGAGAGAGAGAGAGAGAGAGAGAGAGAGAGAGAGAGAGTTGCTTCAGTGTTGCAGGACAAACTGAAGTGCATCAGTTTATCCTTTGAACTGAATCTGTCTGTGTGTGTAAATAACCAGAAAGATGGATTGTCTACATATGCAGGTGTGTTATATGCTTCGCCAATGATAATGTTTATCAGCTGTGTTTGTATGCTGCATGTGGACAGGTGTGCGCGCCAGCATGCTTGTGCGCGTGTGAGTGAGAGAGAACTATTCATTTTTTCTAAAATGATATAAAAGAAATAAAATAAAATAAATATATCTTTTTAATTAGCTCATTCAAATGAAATTGCCAAATTTATACTACTCATTATTTTTCTTTGATTGTTAAATTTTGTCATCATATTTTGTTGATATGTCATCTTATCATTTTATTTGTCATGATCAGTTTGACAGCTTCATTTTCTTTTGCTCTAGCGCAGTTAGTGTAGCCTCTGTTCTCACACAGTTATTAGTTTATACAACCAACTGGTCCTGCTAATAAAGCAAATTTGAATTAGAGAGAGAGAGAGAGAGAGAGAGAGAGAGAGAGAGAGAGAGAGAGAGAGAGAGAGAGAGAGACCTTGTGGAAAACAGAGCATATGGTCTCGTGACGTAACACCGGTCGTTGCGGACGCTCTCATAACATTGTGTGTGTGTGTGTGTGTGTGTGTGTGTGTGTGTGTGTGTGTGTCTGGCAGCTCAGGACTAGACCCGGGCCGTCATATTCTCACCTACATTAAACTAACCCTTTTATATCCGACGCGTGCCCAAAACACGCACCAAAATAAACACACTAATAAGCAATGAACGCAGTGACCGTCGCCACCTGCCTGCTCGTCGCCGGCTTCAGCTTCTACCTCTACGGCAGCGATGTGTTGTTATCGCTGCTCCGTGTCTCTGTTGCAGACTCCTTCATGCCCGAGCCGAGAGCTGCTCTGCGGCGGAGCCCGCAGGGAGTCCCCTACACCGACCTGCAGCACATCGTCAACGCCGACGGACTGCACCTGTTCTGCCGCTACTGGGAGCCCGCAGATGCACCAAGGTCAGTGGAGAACGGAGTGAGAAAAATAGCAGGAAAAGTGTCTTTGATTCACTCTCAGCTGTCCCACTGCGTGTGTGTGTTGTGTACATAGTATTGTATGTGTGTGAGGTGCAGTATCTATATATACCAAAGGGAGCAAATGGGTTAATTTCTATTTCTGTTTAAAATGATTAGGTCCGTGTTGTTGCCAATAATCCCATTCACATGGGTTTTTTTTTAGTTCTGGAGTCACATGACGACTTAGTCTCTTGTGGGGTCCTGCATGTTAATGTTTAAGCAAGTGTGTGTGTGTGCTGTCCAGCTGTAATAAAAGTACACACAGTGGGAATAGCTAGTCTACATTGTTTTATATCCTAACTTAAATGCAAAATTGAATCAGCAGAACCATTTATTGTTATCTTAATCTTAACATGGGGGCACATTATGAGGAGGACACTGACCCACATGTAGCCTTCTGTGTTTTAAGAGCTGTAACTCAGTAACCCAACAGTTATAAATGCAGTTGTAGAAGTTTGGCTTTGATCCATGCTGATAACAATAAATCATCCTCACATCCAGAGAGTTTATCATAAATCACATTAAGGTCCTTGCCTGACTCCTTATTTAAGGAATCACTCTGCTTCATCATATATTTGACACAAAGAAAAAATGAAACAAAATAAAATCAGTCTGTTCTAAATCTGGACAGTTTAGTCTCTTTCTGTGACCTCAGCTCGTTAAAAACATCATAATTATGTTAATCTCCCCAGTGGCCCACCAGATGCACCAATGACTCATACTGGGTCATGACCCCATTAAAAAAAGACCCATGACCATTTCATCCCGCTAAACAATTTGAAACCTAACATGTAGTCATCATATCAGACTGCGCTCATTGTCATAAAAAGTGGATTTTACTAGATGCTCTTCATGCTCCACTATTGAGAACTATCGATCAGCTTTTGTACTCTGGGGGGGGGGGCGACAATAAGCAGACTTTGGCACTGGACCAGGACCTAGTTTATAAAAATCTTTATATGTTTCATCCAGGACACATATGTAACACCCTGAGAAGATCACAAACTGCACAGAGGGGCTCCAATGTGGAGTACAGTACACATTTTGTGTGTTTGGCTCTCTTTGCAGTGCAACCAGGGAAACAAAAATCAAAACACAGCCACACATGTGACTGAAATGTAGGAATACATGAGTAGACAGATGAATATGAGCATCAATCCTGAGTCACGTCAAGTCAAGTAACTGTTTTAACCAGTTTTATTTGTACAGCACCAAATCCCAACAGAAATGATCTCAGGGCACTTTTCATATAGAGGAGGTCAAGACTGTACTCTTTACAGAGACCCACATTCCCTCATGAGCAAGCACTTGGCAACAGCGGCAAGGAAGAACTCCCCTTTAACGGAAAGAAACCTTGAGCAAAACCAATCAGGGTGGGCGGCCATCTGCCTCTACTGGCTGAGTTGAGAGAGAATGAGAGAGAGGGAGGGGGGAGAGAGAGCATAGCACAATTCAAGTCACGCATAGAGATGTATAGTAATAATAATAAGAAGACTAATAATAATAGTAGCAGTGGGTGTTGAGCTGGATGGATGGGGGGGAGTGTGGTTTCCAAGGGTGATGCAACACGTGCTATGAAATGTCAGCATCTGTCTCCTCATAGCCATGCATACTTGTGATTTTGAGGTTGTTTTCTGATTACTTTCTCAACCCCAATGAACACCATCATAGTTAATTTGCAAAAGACCCCGAGATCGTGACTCATCAGGCATTCTGGTGTGTGAAAGAGAGCTGTCTCCTGGCCAAAAGCACATCAAACACAACTAGTGTGTCCAGTTTATTAAAAAAAATGCCACTTCTGACACGTTTAGTAGAGGTATTTTCCACAGACTGCTGTCAGAGGCCCCTTTGCTATGTGTTCTGCCTTTTTAAGTCCTCTGCTCCCTGCCCTCTCTACACATGTGGCTGTGGCAGAGTATGAAACACAGATGTCACACTTCAGACACGATTGCAAGCCACATAGTTGCAGCAGTGTGTGCGTGTAAGAGCACAGAAGGAAAGAGATGTGACAGAAACCAGAGGCCCATTAAACATCTGCAGTCAAGATATTACTGCACACCACATTTGTACATGCAGGTGCTTTTGCACATATTCATAGATATATATGTGTATGTGAGTGGTGTTGTTTTTGTGTTAGTAGGTTGGATTGAATGTGTGTGACAGCTCTGCATTTGGTCATAACAAACTCTAAAAGTGTTCCCTACGGTTCCAGACAATAGCATCAATAAACCAAATAGCAAAACAGCAAATGCAATACTAGAGCAATCCCTCTGCAAAACGTGTTTTTGGAAGTAAAAGGCTGAAACACTGAAGGCTTAATATAGCTCCTGATCCCTCTTTGTTGGAACAGTTTTAGAGCTGAGGCTTTGGATGGCTTATATAAGAGCTTTCTGAATGATGGCCAGCCAGTGACCATGCTAAAAATGCATATAGTCATGGCAGAGAGAGACATGCAAGAGTCTGTGAAATGTTGTGTATTGCGATGTGTATACTGGTCAACCTACATGGGTTTTTAAAGGCTGAGGTGATGATATTTGTGTACTGCAGTGTAACCAAAAATGTATTTTTATACATACCTCAGCATTTACTCTTTTATAGAACCCTTAACACACTGAAGCCCAGACTTATTTTAGCTGAGCTAGCAGCTCTTGAAGTAGCTTTATTGTAGGTTTTATAGGCTGGTGAAACAGAAGCTATTTAACAAAATCACACCCACAAATGCATCATGTCAGTAGGGGGGCTGAATGAATTGGCTGATTTATTGAACGGCCGTTGCTGAGGAATGAAAATCAAGCTGGTTGAATCAAACTGAAAGCAAATATTAGACCAATGCAAAACCCAAAATCCCAAAGCTGATGTATTGGTCAAAGTGACATGAAGGTTTTATCAGACTGTAAAATTGCTGAGCAAGTGTCACTTAAGGAGACACTGGCCTGTTGTCTATCATTCAGCCTACACTACTGAGAAAGAAATTCTCTGATACACACCTCCTGTTTTAACACAAACTGTCACCACAGTCTGATGTTTCACAGTAAGAGTTTTTTGTATTCTGGTTGGATGGAGCCTCCAGACTCACAGCTACCCACTCACTGCAGGAGTCAGATTAGTAATCCAACACAATGTGGCACAGCATGTCAGAACCAAATTCATAAAATGTGGAGCTCTGTGCTGTAGATGTAAGATGTCAGAGTGTATAATATTATAAGTACTTAAGTTTAAACATGGTTATAGCCATTGGTATGAATAGTTATTAGGAAATGCAAGTTAGCACACACGGCTGATACTTGTTATATCTCTAGCATGTTATAATTAATGGGAGGATTATCTGATTTTGGGTTATTTCTACTTTCAAGAGCATTCAGCTTTTTCATTTTTGTGATAATGTCATATGAGACAGTACAGCAGCAGCTGGTGCATCGATAAGCTTCAAAACTTCAGACAAGAGATTTGATGTTTGACAGTTTATTCAAACATCAGCCCAAAAAGTCTCTGTTATTGTGGTAAAGTATGATAACGAAGTGGCTTCTGATAATATCTCACTATTGGTTGTATGTGACGTGGTTGGTGAAGACTCAAAAACAAACCAATATAGGGCTGCAACTGTCAGTTCTGTGCTTTATTTAGCAGTTTTTATCAGTCTGTTGAATGTTTTTTCAATTCGTCAATTAATCTTTTGGTCTACAAAATGCTAGAAAATAATACAAATCCCACCTTCCAAAAGCCCAAGCTCCCAGTTTTTGTCCCAAAACAAGCGTATCTCCTGTTATAACATGAAGGTTTTTAGTTCTCCAACACATAAGACAAAGAAAGCCTGCACATCCTTACAGTTAAGAAGCTTGAACTGGTGACTGTGTTGAGTTTTTGCTTGAAAAAATGGCTGATCAATTTATTGATTGATGAAAATAGCAGCAGATTAAGCCAGAGCCTCTGCTTGAACGTTTCTCATCGGAAAGAGGAAGGGCTCAGTTGAAGGCAGAGATGTCCCAGTCTGAGTCTTTTAATCTGCTCATACAGAGTCTTATCTGACTCTGAGCTGCTATATCTATGCAGTATTTTTTCTGCACATGCATTATCACTGTGGTGTTTTACATTATCATGGCTACTATTGTTTACATATTCTCCTTCTTCGTCTTCCACATTTTGTACTTCTTCCTCGCCATAACATCATTAACACCATCATCACCACCACCCTTGCCATCATCATCAACACCATGAAAGCTGTGATGTGACATGTTGTAACCATGGTGACTGGCAGCAGTTTGAGATTGGAGGGCCTATATTTATTGACTCAACTACCTTCATCAGTATGCTAGAAAGTTTATTGCACAAGATGTTTGTTTAGCACAAAAGTGGAAATTAAGCAGACTGGTTAATGTTTAAATCTCACACTGAGCGGATCCACTTTATGACCTTTGTGTAAAAATATCAGGAGCTTTGAAGGATTTGGTTAATGTTTATGTCTGCAGCTACAGGAACTGATGCTGAAAAAAATTCCAAGTAGCGGTGGAAAGCACCATCAGCCAGCTAGTTTGTTTGCTGTGTCAACAGTTTTAACAGAAATCCAGCCATTCTGGGTTATTTCAGAAAACATGTATTGTTGGTTTAATAGTAAACTGTCATAAATTCTAATTCTGTAGCTGGTTAACAAAAACTCCCCAAACACTCCATGATGGCCACTTTGCAGCTGTTAATTAACAGTTAAATAATGTTAAATATCTGATTATATCTGATGCAGATTAGAAAACAGTGTAGCAACAGCAGGTTGATGATGGATTGAAAATGAACTCAGTGGCTTGCTTTGTGCTGTAGCTCTACTTTAAAAAATTGTATCTAGGACAAATATCGACCGGGCTTAAGTCTAAATGTCCTTCAAGGACAGCGATGACATCAACAAAGATCAGTAAAACTCATATATATTGAGTGTGCAAAACATCCGCACAACCTTCCTGATATTGATTTTTGTTGTTAAACTCACTTTTTGTACAATTCAGACCTCAGATGCATCAGAGTTCTCCTTTCATCTTCTCTATAAAGTTGAATTTTAATGTTTTTTAAACTGGGAAACTGGAAATTTTGTATTGGAAACTGGAATATATTCTGTCACATGCTTCATATGTGCAGCGCTACTATGTGTATTTTATGTAGCTTCTCTCGTGTTTTAAAATGTTGTAATACCTAATATTGTCATATTAAATGTGGTTCAACAGTTTTCGTGTGGATATTTATATTTTTGTAGAATGAGCATGAAATTGTTGGCAGGGAAGGAAGCTATGTCTGTTCCCTGGTAAATTTTCCCTAAACTCCGTCACAGACGTCTGCCATGTGTAGAGAAGACAAACACTTCTGTCAAAGCCAAAAAGCCTTTGCAGCATTTTTACCTTATTTGCTGCTTCTTCTTCAGCAGTTAAACTTACAAAAATGTGCTAATCCACCACTATCATTATTATAAATATATTCTGGTGGGATAAGAATGAGATGGGGTCAAAGGTCACAGACTCCTGAAAGGCCCTTTCTCTAGAACCAGGAAGTAGGTGAAAGGTGCCGGGGGTGAAGGGGCGGAGGGGCACCAACAATGATTGACATTTTTTCCACTAACTGGGGCTTTGAACTCATATGGAGACCAGTCTACCAGCCATACCTGTGTTTAAATAAAGATCCTGACGCTCAACTTTGCATACAGCTGACAGTCATAAACACACATAGCTTGTGTAAGTGGGTCATGCTGTTATCAGTGTTTTCACCGATGGTGTCTGGGTGAGTTCCCTTCCCTGATTGTACTTCTGCTCTCAGACTATTTAATTTCCCTGCTGCTTGCTGCCACTGTTACGCTTGTCAGTGGAGGATACTTTACTAAGATAAAAGCTTATAATGGCTCCTATCATGATCGTGCCGGAGGGCAAATTTTGGCTGAGTAATGCAGTGCATAATATATCAGGGCCACTTATATTACCATAAAATTCACTGAGTAAGTGATTCCAGGTAGCAGCTATGATTGCTTACTGTTAGTTAATATGAAATGTTTCATAGTCAGTTTTTAATTTTCATTCCACTGATGCTTTTATTAACAGTGACTTAACGATTATATTAATATTGTAACAATAAATTAAAATTCCTGCATCAGCAACGGCCTAAAATAAGCAGAGACATGGATCAAGCAAATGGGAGTATAAATATGATATGGTTATGATTTCCCTTAATTAAACTGATGTTTGCTCCTATGCAGATGTGTTTAATATGATGATATATTTGCTTTGATCTGATGATGCTAATGGGGAAAGTGGCTTGTTGCACCAGTACCGTAAGTACCAGTAGTAATCACCAGTACCTATTCGAACATAAAAAGCTACAAAAGAAGAAAATGTGCAAAAAAGTTGGATTTAGGCAATAAAAAGGGGGAAAAGATAGCAGCAATATTTTCTCCTACAACTCCTAAAAACACTAGAAGATCAAAAGAGGCCTAAAAACTGTATACTATATGATTCCCAGTAGAAAGTTTGAGTGTTCGTAATCTACATCCTTCCACAGAAGAAAGCCTGCAATGTGCTTGTGACAAAATATTAGTTGAGGCAACACCATGTTCCTCTCTGGTCAATTTCCATTGGATGATAAGTTTTCTTTATCGGTTACTTTCAAATCTCTAGGGCAACAGTTTGAACTATGAGGGAGGCATTGAAACCTACTTTGCATGAATACTTGTTCACTTGACTGCTGTCAGAGGTACCCTGGCACTTAGTTTCCTGTTAAACGTTTCACAACAGATGCAGGTGGTTGTGTCATAATTGCTGGATGGTTTCAAGTTTTTCATGTCATTTTGGGCAGTTGCGCCATAAATTAAATGTCCTTTAGCTCCATTGTATTGAGACTGTACTCTGCAAAGAAGAAAAAACAAAAAAAGAAATGTTTTTGTATTTTAGGTGAACTGATGAAATGAGTTTCACTGAGGCCTTTCACTGGACAACAACATTGTGTGTCTTTGGTTTAGCTTTTGTAAACCACGAGTGTAAACTTTCCTGCTGTGGCTGCCTGCTGTCTGTCTGCCTCCATTTCTCTCCACACAGCAATTTCCTCCACCTCTCTCTTGTGTGTTTTTTTTTCTGCACAGCACACACACACACTTTCTGTAACAACTCGCCCATTTCTTGCTTTCTTTTCCCAACCAGTTTATCACACTTCTTCCCTCTATTGGACTCCATCTCATGTTCCACCAGCCAAGTTGTTCCTCTTTGTCTCAGGGTGTGGTGAACAGTACTGAAATGATTCCTTTCATCTTTGCCTCTATATTTCTATACCCCTATAAATGAACATTGACTGAGTCTGCAGCACTTAACGTCATTGATGTGGTCTCACACACGCACGAATGCACACACACACTGTAAATCACATCCTTTGGGCAGCTCTTCAAAGAAAGCTCAGCAATTTGGGGTTCTTTTTTCCTACGTTCACTTACTCTGTGATACACACAAAATTAGAGTATAGGAACACACACACACACACTGAAGTTCTGAGCAGTCTAAATCCATTAATCAGATTAACATACCAGGGTTCGGTCATTCTGTCTCATCCTCTGGCTCCTGCTCAATCTGGACACTAGTATTTATTTAACACTGCAGTATGTTTATATGCATATTATATTATATTAAACACTAAATATTTAACTGTTTTAAATGTCAAATAAAATGTTACTGAAAAATCCAAATTAGTAAACAGTTGAAAGTTTGATGTGGTTTTGGGTGAAGTGTCTTTATAACTATGTACAAATGTTAATTTAACACTGCGTTTGTGTTTAGGAACCCGGTCTAACCTAGAGTAGTTCATTAAGAGGCCCACACACAGGTGTTTTCAATTATTGTGCCTGGTTAAACCTTGTCCTGCTCAAACAGATGCAACAAAACAGGAGAGTCAGGGGGTTGGTATACGCTTTATTTATAGCGGACATAAACACAGCACACACACACTCACTCACAATGTTACAATACCAGTAACGATGGCTCCATTCTATTCAAGTGTCCCAGTAAGTGACAGTGTGACAGTGAGCCAGCATGCGCAACACTAAGACCCTGAAACTGAAGCAGCTAAATGGAATTCAGCCATTATTCATTTTACAATTTACACGTGTGCTTTTCCTGCTGTCATACTGCATGTACACGCTCACACAGTCCTAATGATGTGCTCACCTTATGTTGATTTGTAAGTAACCGTTCATCAAACAATTCAAGATGCAGGTTGCTGAATATGTATGTTTCTTCATCAGGAAAACGCACATATTTCAGATGTGAATATAAAGATACAATTGACAACTTAGTAATTGTCTTCTTTTTGGTGGCTTGACAAACATGTATTTTGTCAAGTCACTGTTTTTTGCTTGTAACCCTGGTGATTAAAGACAGGGTATTTGGAACCTAATATAAAATACACAGTCTAAAGTGCAGAATTGAAAGCAGTTGGCAGGTTTTCGAGTTCCTAAATAATCTAAATCTTCAAGTAGCCAGTCAGCATTGTATTAAGGGGATTAGGGTTTTGGCTTTGTTTTGGGACTGCGGTTGTTCAGAATAGCTCTGAACAGAGCCAGAGAGAGGACTAAACTCTCCCTCTCGCTCCCTCTGAATGTTTTAATAAGGCTGGTTATAAGCCATGTTGTTCCAGCAATTCAAACGGTGTGGGAGACAAGTGTGTCTCCAGTTCCCATGAGAGATGAGAGAGAAAGATGAACAGAGGGAATAGCAATAATGAGAAAGAGAGATGAGAAAGATTAAAGTACTTCAGCAAAATACACAAAATAGTCAAAACGTTTTTTAAGAGAATAATCATGCAAGTGATAACCTTTGGGGGTGAAGGCAACACCACAAGATTAAGATTAACTGTGTAGCTGCTCCCACTTCCACTTTCAAAATAGTTTAAACAGAATATGTCTAGTGCTGAAATTTAAAATTTTTTTTTTTTAGTAGATCAACACAAAATGAATCCAAAACTGTTTTGGTAAGTGCTCAAATGTTAAGTCATTTGTGTCATGTCTGGGTTTCAGTCTGTGAGTTGAAAAAAGTTATTTTTAGACGCCACCTTTGATTTTGGGAAAGTGTGATGGACATTTTTCAAATTTTTATAGACTAAATAATCTCTCAATTAATCAAAAATAACCCAAAGATTGATAAATAATTAAAATAATCATTAGTTGAAGTCCTATATACAGCATTTCTACACAATCTACAAAGACATTTTTTGAAGGTTCGTTCGTCTTTCACTCCACATGGAATATTTATCTACTCAGTCCCACCGCCACTTGACCATGATTGGTCAAAGCCCCTTTGCCTTCAAATGGAAGTTAGTATCAGCCTCACAACATTTTCTCATGGACTCAGTTTCCTCTTTAGTCTAGAAAACATCCACTAAGAATCAAGTGAGTCTGACAGCAAGAAGTCAAACCAGTCATGGAAGTACCTAAAGTGGTGATGATGAGGTCACTCACAAACTCTTTAACCTTTTGAAACTTGTGAGCAATTATTCAAATGAGTAGATGCTCAAGATTCTGGCTTGTTTGTAGCTTGTAGCTTGTAGCCTGAAGAAGCATATTTCAGTGGAAAGTTTAAGACATTTGACATTTTTCATAGCTGCCATGTTAAAATGCCTTTTTGCAGAGCTGCCTCTTAGGGAGTAGTCAACTCAAATAAAGAAAGAGTTCATATTGATGTCTAAGTAAAAGGGGGGAAGTGTCAAAATGTCACAGCCTATTGAACGAACACTTCACGTCTTGAGCAAATGCCTCTTGAGCCTTACCAGACTACTTTTAGCAAAGTGGAAATAATGGGCTGGCTTTGCACAGTTGAGCCAGTACACTGTTGATGCCTGAATATTGTCACTGGTCTGCAGATGCCTGTTGCTAAATGAATGCATGTTAAGATGAGATTTTTGGGTAATTAAATCCTTGAAACTTTCAAAAATATAGACTTCATATTGCCTAGTGGTAGATGTCAGCAGACATATTGCATTGTTTGCTTTTTTTTCCCTCTTGATATTCTGGGGAGTCAGACGTACTGGCATCCAAAACTGAATTTGATAGGAGGAAATGAAGATGGAGCAAAACTGAGTGAGAAGAACAAAGAGAGATTAGCAAGAAGACCACAGAGTTATTTAGAGAATGATGGATAGATGGAGAGAATCTTACAGAAAGAAAGCCACATTACCACTCTGGTTTTCAGCAGAGTGTGCAGCCTGTTGTTCACTGTACAGTCGTCTTTACAATGAACCCAGATTAGCCCCATTAATCTCCTGCTGCCCCTCGGCATGTGTGTTAAAAACTATTATGCCTATACAAAGACAGCCATTCACACACACACACACTGCACTGTAGCACACACGGACATGCATGCACACACAATCACACAAACTTGTTCTGTGCCAACAAGTGCAGAGGAAGTCTCAGCCTGAGGCAATGGCTTTCTAAAAGGAGGGAAAGAGCGAATGAAATCAGAGTAATTTGCTAATGAACCTAGTGAACAGCTACTGTTATTCTACTCTTCCTACCCCCCCCAGCCCAAACCCCCACCCCACTCCTTGCCCCCACATCCCACCACCCGCACTCCACCACACACTCACTTTCTCCCTGTTTCACTCAGTTCCCTTTTACTCTGTCGCTGAATACATTGGGGCTAATTGTCTGCTGCTGCTGCTGATTGAAGCTCTCACAGGCTTCTCAGCACTGCTGCTACTTAGAGAAAGAACGCTGGAGCGTTTCAGAGCTTCTCCGCTGCTTAATATGCGCTGATAGAAGAAGGAAAACCTTAAAAAACCTTGTCTCAGAGTAATGGAGACTGTATTAATTAGTAAAGTTAATTCTGCATAAATTTAAACTCATGTTGTGAATCATACACATCATACCTCCTTAAAGGTTTAGTATGCAGGATTTTTCTAAAAAACAATGTATAGAAAATAATCCCTCTCAATCATCAGTTATGACCAACTAGAAGTGTGTAACAGTGTGTGTATCTACAGAGACCCTGTTTTGCTGCCTGTATTTTCTTTTCTTATTATTTTGCTGTGTTCAGGACGTTTCTGGGCGTCAACCTTTGGGCACTGGCATAGCCCCCAGCCAATAACAGTACACAGGATGTGAGGTCGGGACTCACAACCAGGTTAATGACCAGATTACATCACCATCTCCGTCTTTCTCCCCTGCTCCACTCTGCTCTGTGTCTCTGTGTCATGGATTTATAAAGAGCTGCAGGTCTGTGTGTCTGCTTGACCAAGGTTTGGGCTGAGCTACACACACACAGAACATGGACCTCTGCATTCACACAAAATCCGGCAATGTGGCACCTACCCGCAGGGTTGTGCAGAGATGTGGGCGTGTTCATTTGTGCTTTAGAACGTTACCACCGTGAAACAATCAGAAAATAATGTTTTATTTATCTGATTCATGGCTCTGCTCTGGCGAGCACTCCTCACTCTCTTTATTCACTCTTTGGCTCGCTCACCACCACTGCTCTCTCTGTCTCTCTCTCATTGAGCCAGGGAGGAAGCAACCGACAAATCCTACATAATATACCTTTAACCTCATCTTTATCCACTCCTCTGAGACTGAGTGGATTTAATAGGTGAAATTAAAAGGGGATTATCCTGTTAGCTTTGACATAATATGTCTATTATGTAAAAAAAAAAAAGCCTGCTTTTGACATTTGTTGGTTGTAGCTTCATCTGTGAAATTCCATGATGCACGTGTGACAAATCACTAATTACATAGTTGCAAACAGTCTCATTTGTTTAGGCGCCTCGAGATAAAGGTAGACAAAGACTTAATTGTCCAAATGGCCAACCAAAACGGCTACTTGGTTATCATTAATTGAGAATTTAATTTCTACTATTACATATCACAGAACAGGCATATTGGCAAGACTGAAACACTTCTGCTGTTGGTATAAGGCAATACAGAATTCAGTTAGACTCTTTACTTCTGCACATATATTTGTAGCTTTCTTAACAAAAATCATTCATACATGTATAAGTACTGTATTGTAATGCGTATAAGGTATAGCACAGCTTTATGTCATTTACTCAATTTCTTATTTTGTTGTATTCATTATTTTAAAGAGTTCAAGAGTCCTTTTTTGTTTCCTGGCCTTTACGACTTGGCTTTTATGAATTTCCCCTCTGGGGATCAATAAAGTCTACACTTATAGCCTATTATACTAGCAATCATGATTGCAATAAAAAATCCTTATCACAGTATTGTATCAATCAAAATGAAAATATCACATATAGCCACATAACCATGTTGACTGATCTGTAATGGACACATTATATAATGTTAAAAAATATGATGAACTGTAAGTAACTGCATCTGTTTCATAATTCTGAAGAAAGGCAGATGTTTGCCAGTTCAATAAACAGAATGTCTCTGTCAGCAGGTTTGAGGCAAACAAAATTTTGGCCTGTGAAACATAAACACAGCTATTGTATATGAGAAAACCCAGCCCCCCAAAAATGCAATAAAATGAGTCACACACCATGCCATTTATCTGAGAAATGAATTCCCAGCACATTTTACTGCATAATTTCTTCATCAACGAAATGGTTCTGCCTCAATCCAGCAGGAAAAGTTCAAGATATTCAATTTGAAGTGTCTATTTCCATGCAGCCCACTTGAGTGAATACATTATAAATAACTTTTTTTTTTAAATCCCTCTAATGGAAACTTAGCCACTGAATCTGCTGTTCTGAAGAAATATTTTGTATACAATCTTCAATGTTCAAGCTTAATGTTTTAATGGATACTCTTATAAAACCAATCAATCATTTCCATAAATCAGAGAACTGAATATTCCAGTAAAAGACAGCAGGAATGTCAGGGCTGTTTTCTGTGTATTTACAGGTCACATTGTGTTTTACTGGATTCCCTCAGTGTCTGTTTTGAGTCAGATGGGCACGGTTGTGTTGAGGCAGATAGACGGACAGATGGATGATAGCTGCTATCTCTGAAAACACAGGCTGTCTCGCTCTCCTTCCCTGTCTTTCTCTGCCCATCTTCGTCTCCATTTTTTTTTCTACTATCCTGCCTCCTACTTATCTCTGTCTCTCACACATAAACACACATGAAGTCAAAGGAAAGCAATGAGGTACAGATACTGTACACAGGCATACTTTACATGTTGAAAATAATTGCAAACACAGCCTAAACTGCAAACATTGAGGCATTTTCAGATTACAATCACAATGGATGTTCACATACATTTCTGCTTTAAGTTCCTCTGCACCCCATCAGTTCATCCATCTCCCAGCCCCCATCCTTGCCTCATTCATGTCCAAACAAATCCCCTGTACTGAGGGAGAGAAATGCACAAGATTGATCTGAAATTGAATAGTTAAATTAATCAAGGAGGCAAATGTTTGCATTTTTCTCCATGGGAGTGCTCTTATGGAGAGAAATGCAAACATTTTTTGTTTGTCTGTGTGTGTGTGTGTGTGTGTGTGTGTGTGTGTGTGTGTGTGTGTGTGTGTGTGTGTGTTTGTGACATACAGAGAGAAATAGGCCACGTGTAGGTCTATGTTTATGAACACTTGAATTATTTTTTTTCTTTCTCCTCTCCTCTCAGGGCTCTGGTGTTCATTGCCCATGGGGCCGGGGAGCACTGTGGGCCATACGATGAGATTGCACAGAGACTGAAGGAACTGTCCTTGCTGGTGTTTGCACATGACCACGGTGAGTCACAAACACACTCACATTACAGTACCTTAATGCATGCATACATTTACACCTACACTCCTGTTCACCAGTAGCTGGCATGCTGAATAGCTTTTGCATATCTTCAAAGAAAACCCATCACCCCCACCTCTCTTTCTGATAACACACTTCATTGAGTGAACTAAGCCTGTTAGATAAGGCTCGGTGGTACATTTCTCTATTGTTTTGCTGCGGTGCCTTTGTGTGTGTACTTTAAATGCACTGTCAAGGAAAACATTGTGTTTGCAAAGTGACACTTCTGGCTCTGTTCCAGTTTCAGTGAAACTCTCTCCTGCTGGTTGAGCTCAGACAAGAGACAGACCAGCCACACAGTTAGCTGTGTTTTAGGCTTTTAGCAGATTCTAATTATCAGGACGAATAACCAGGCTCAGCATTTCACTCAAGGTCATATCAAGTCAAGTTTAATTGTATAATTCCAGTATCATACAGTGTCTCGGTGGGCTTTAAAGAATCACACAGCAGACTAGGTTGTCAAAGACCTAGAATGTCAACGACAAGGAAAGACACCAGTTGAATCCTACTGCCTGTGCACCCAATGAGTTGATAACAGTAAAGTTTTAAAATCATCGAAATTTCTTCTAAATCGAAGAAAATTGTTCTTGGTGGTGCATTAAAGGACACTCCAACATCCAACATTTGAGACTCTGCTGCCAAAAAACTACTTGTATTTACACATTTATTACCATCAAGAAAAGGATTAAAGGAATTTGTTGCCATCAAACGGTTTAAATAGCCACTCTAGCAGAGCGGCTCTATGGATGGCACCATCAGTCACTTTGTTCCAGACTGAAACATCCCCACAAATATTGGATGGACTGCCACAAAATGTTGTTCAAAAATGTATGTGCCCAGAGTGAGGGTTGATCCTACTGACTTTGGTAATCCCCTGATTTTTCCTTTTAGCATGAGGTTGACATTTGTGGCATTGACTGAATATCTACAATTATTTGATGGATGAAATTTAGTACTGACATTCATGTTCGCCTCAAGATTAATTGTAATAATTTGATCTGAACTTTTCATTTAACCCCAACATTAGCTCTGCCTGATAAACATTGTGAACATGATAAATATTGTAGTCTACCTGCCTAACATCAGCATGTTAGCATGCTGATGTTAGCATTTAGCTTAAAGTACTGCTGTGCCCAAGCACAACATGGCTGTAAACTCTTTGTCTTGTTTTTTCAAGTGGAAATTCACTTTTTCACTTCCAGTTTGTCCAGATTTGTCTATCAGTTGATATCATTTACAAAACCTGTTTCACCATTTGCAGTTTTCCCAACAGTGCTTTGAGCAGGAAATGAGAAATAGGCACAAGAACAGTTGGAAAATAACAGAAGGAAATAGTTAGTTTGTTAGTAGACAGTAATTAGATATTGTTAGTTGCTCCCCCAGAGCTCATCTCAGAGACTGTACTGTCTCATTGTACTGGGCAGTACAAGCAGCAATGTGTGAATTCGTGACTGTGCAGCAGGAAAAGAGCAGCATGTGTGTTCAGTAAAGTCTTCTACAGTCCAACACCAAGAGGAAATGGGATGAGAAGACAAAGAAACAAAGTCTCAGCTGCAAATTTGGAAATATTTACCGAGGGAGAAATCTTGATAAAGAGCTCACAGAGCTTGTAGAAAATAGAGTGAATGATGAGGATGACTGAGGCTGCTCACACAGGAGCAGTTTGTTCAGTGACTCGCAGTAAAATGTCACACTGTTAAATGGAAAATACTGAACTGGAACAAGTCCCTGTAGACACTGGTTTTTCATCTATCTCTCTCTCACAAGCACACACACACACATTGCCTTGGGCACCTTCTGATACACTCCAGTGGGTGAGATCTTTCACTTGTCCTTGCTATCACACTTTCTTCTGTCTCTGATGTATTTCTTTCTTATTATAGGACTTTCAGGGCTTTTTCATTCACCCATATGGCACACACTGTATCTATTAACCAGTTGGTTAATAAACTCAAAATTTAAGAGCAAAATACAAAACTTACAGCTGACACAAATGAATTATATTTTCATGTTTCAGTATACATGCAGCTTTCAGAGTTTACACTGATGCAGCTCATAAATTAGAGTTTATATAAAAGAATTTATTCTCAATTTAATAAGAAACTTGATGAAAACAAGCTTGTGCTATGTGTATCCACTAGTTCAGACATTATTTTATGATCAGGTAGTGGTGAAGCATTCATAACACATTATGTGTGAGAGGCAGAGTTGTAGACAGTACCAGCCTAATGCTGTTTGTGATTCTCAAGTCCTGTTCGTCTCTTCATCAAATTAGAGGAAAATAATTGAATTGAATTGATCAGTCTGTGCAAATATCATTTTCGATTCTGACTGGATTCTCCAAGAGCTCATCACAAGGAAAATGTTCATTTTGTTTGAGTTCATCTCAGACATTAGTCATAAGTTGTACAATCATTTACATCAGGCACTCAACTCATATTACATATTACAGATATAACACATGATCACATTACACAGACTACTGTGGCCATGCTCCCACAACTTTGAAGTGTATGTGGTGCCACTTTCGCTAAGATTCTTCTGTCTGTCTACAGTAAACTCATCAACAACAATTCGATAATGAGCTCATTCAGGACATTTATTAAGCGAAAACGCCAAACATTCTCTAGTTAGGGCTTCACAAATATAGAGATTTGCTGATTATTTAATATTTTTATTATGTTAAATTGAATATCTTTGGGGTCTGGACTGTTCACACAATTTTACAATTTCCTACTAAACAAATGATTAAAACATTATTTAGAGAGTAAGTGATCATGGAAATCATCATTAGGTGCTGCGCAACTAATTCCTCATCATCACCCCTCAGCAACCTGAGGACATGCCTTATGATTCTCTGAGATATTATAATATACTGCTCTGGTTGTGACAGTGAAATTTATCATGTACCTTCTTCTATTTGCATTTGCCGTCATACACGTGTGTTTTAATGTCATGACCCACCTGTATGTAGTCATCACCCACGATCCATTTTATTCCTGTAGCAGAAAAGAGGAGTCATTGGCACGTTTACTGTCAGCTAAAAAATCCAATGATTGCATTGTCTGTGTGTGTGTGTGTGTGTGTGTGTGTGTGTGTGTGTGTGTGTGTGTGTGTGTGTGTGTGTGTGTGTGTGTGTGTGTTTTATAATAACAAAAGATGTGCATTCAGTGGAGTGTGAGGTCATTGAACTGACCTGGCGGGGAAATAGTGTGCATTGATCTGAAGTTTGTAGTGCTCCATCATTCACCGCCGCTGTAATTGGACATTGATCTCCACGCTCTGATGATGGCTTCAGTATTGACGGGCTGAAAAACATATAGGGTGAAGATATTCTCATGCACACACATATTGTATATTCAGAAATACACACACACAGCGAGAGCAGGAAGGTGCGAGCTGCACATGTCGCAAATGTTTAGGAGCTTGCTGGTGTTATTGGTTCAATGGTCACCATGGCAACCCGCCTCACCTCTCAGCCACTGCTGCAGAGAGCTTGAGGAGAACACACAAACACACACACAATATATGTACGCATACACACATACATAGTCATATATTTTTCTCCCCTTATTCTGTCAATCACATTTATTTCTCCCGTATTCCGTCTCAGCTTTGCTCTCTCACTCTTTCTTCTTCTTCACATCATCCTGTTCTCTTCCTTCCTCCTTTTTTGTTCCTCCATCCCTCTCCTCTTCCTCATGCCATCATCCAGGTTCCTCTCCCTCTTTTCCTCTCAATTTCTTCACCAGACTCACCTGCTCTCTCCCATTTTCCCTCCTTCCTCTCGTTTGCTGTCTCCTCACTGATTCTCTCCCCTTCCCTTCTCTGTCTTCTCACCACCTTCACATGTCTCTTCCTTATCCCTCTCTTCTCTGCTACTTCATCCCCTCCTTATTCTTCTTATCCTCCTTTTTTCCTTTTAGTCACCCTCATCACTTTTGTCTCTCTTTCTATTCATCCCTCCTTTGAGCTCCTACTTCTTTTTCCTGTCTTTGGATTAAAAGAGAAGGATAAATCTATTTGTATTTCTCATGTTTGAAATCATCTCCACTGGGAGAGAAGTTAATAGTTAATGCCTCATATCCTCAATGCAGAGCAGATCTTGCAGCAAAAAAACAAAGTCATGAGAATGTTTTTTTTGTAAAACATCCAGATATTGGAAACAATATCCATCTGGAGTTGATCTTTAAGAAAATTGCTGTCCGTGAGACAGAGTCCTAACATATTGTTTCAACCAAATAAAAGTCCAAAAACATCTAAAAAATGTAACTGTTTTCATTTGTGTCTACTTTTTTGTTGTCCTTGTGTTGTCTTTCTGTTTTGTATCTCACAGTTACAGCACGACAATCTCTACTATTTTCGGTTTTATGTTTAATAGACTAGACTCTGCAAAGTAAGTACACCTTGTGTATGAAAAAGAAGCAATCCATTTTTGACCTGAGGGCTGAAGTAGACAGGAGAGCCTTAACTAACTTTGCTGAAAATGTTGTCATTGTGTTCTTTCCGGATGACTGTGGCTGAATTAGTAGTTTCCTCATACCACTCTTTGTGTTCACAGTTGGCCACGGTCAGAGTGAAGGCGACAGGATGAACATCAAGGACTTCCAGGTTTACGTCAGAGACTCCCTGCAGCACATCGACCTGGTGAAGTCCCAACACCCTGACCTGCCCGTCTTCATTGTGGGTCACTCAATGGTAAGGCCATGATCTGTTTAAGCACTTGTAATCCACATGGTATTTTGTTGTTATTGGCAAATATATAATATAATATATCTTGGCTTTTGTTTTGTTTTAATCATAAAATTGTATTTCAAATAATAACTCTTAAGGTAATGACAGTCACTGTCTGCTCGTTTTGTCCAGTGTGAAACTGCATAACGTGCTGCTCCTAGTACAATGTGTTTGACACACTGAGTGAGCGAGCTGCACAAAAGTAAAGTAAAGGCACAGGAACAAAAAAATACTGAGATCAGTGTGAAGAGGTTTTCTGCAACAAAGTGATGTTCACATGAAACATATGGCACACACTCTGTGTGATGCCTTCAAGCAGTTTTATGTCCCAACACAGTCAGGCATGAAAAACTTGAGTATGTGCTGTTCTGTTGCTCAGAACTGAATGAAATCTGGGAAACAGTAGAACAACAATAGAATCATACAGTTTTTATATTACACACACTATCAAGCAGGGACTCTCTTTCTAATGCTGGGAAATACTTGAATCATCCATGTTTTTCCACTTTTTAATGTTTTATTTAATTTGGTTTAATCCTACACACAAACACATTATTTCTGATTGTTCATGGTGGAAAAAATCCACCTTTCATCCGCAGGAAAACAGTTCAGGGAACTTGCTTTAAGTTTGCTCTTCTCAATAACCTCCTGCTTCCCTTTCACACACTGACACATATTCTCCACAGCTTGCTGCAGCTGCTGCTGGTCACTGAAAAACCTCCAACAGAGTAGTTTCAGGTTCAGTGACCCCATCAAGGCCAATGAATGTATTTGTTGGAAGTCTGCTCACTTTCCCCATCCAGTCCAGGAATCAGATCACTGACCTCCTTTGCCCATGACTGTGTGTTGTTATTCACCTTTACATTCTATACATTAATTCAAGTCCATCTAATTTCAGGCTTCCTGCGAGTATTAGAATATTATGAGTACGGTGGTTACTGGTCTTTCTATGTTTCTTTATCCATGAGAATAGTGTAGGCTTGCAAGTACCATTAATTAGTTACATTCATTTTTATGGTATTGGCAGGTTGTGCTATTTAGTGTGCTGTTTTGTATGGTAGAACAATGTTTAAAATAGTATGCAAAATAATTAACACATTTTATGAATTATTAAATTGCCATTTAAGAAACTGAGAATTGCTAAAAAGCTGTTTTGGACAACACATCTTCATAATGAAACAACCTGATTTTGGAAGTAAAATTAGTGTTAAATTGAATGCAGACAGCATTTAAACATTTTAAATAGGTTTTTGTGAAACCTTCAGACACACATTGAGAAGAATTACATAACGCCTGGACACAAAAAGCGTCAGGACCAGCCAGGGAACTATTTTTTTTAAGTGATTGGTTTATTCAGTTTCTCACAGAGCTGCATTCAACATTACGGCCTCTCACTGTTGTGCTCTGTGACCTACTAACGCTCAGTACAGCTAACAGAGCACAAACAGTAGTGTTGAGTTATATAATAAATGATTACTGTCAATGTTTGTAGGCCGAGTCAATTTGTGCTCATCCAAACTTGTTTCTGTTAGATGAACATGGTGCTCGGTGCAGATACTTCAATCATGCAGGATGCACACATGTTTTTATCTATGCACCTTTATCTGGAGTCTTGTGTTACATAAGAAAAAAACTGACTTCACCTTCACAAAAATGTGAAACAAGAGATTATTTTAACAGGCTGCAGTCAACATCACCTGTGTGAGTCAAACACATATCAGGCCAAATACAAATATGCAGTTTTTAGTCTTTTAGTTTACAGCATGAAGACTTGTTTCAAGCAGAGAACACAGAGGAGAAATGCAAATTCATTACTGTGCTGTTTTTCCATGTGAAGCGTTGAGTCTTGTTATCTCGCAGCACAGCAGTGATTCAGTGGGCATGATGGATTCAGCAGAAAAAAAGGGTTGTTCAGCAGACATGAGGAGCTTTGTGGAAAAATGAGATATACATTGTTTGAAAAAAAGACATATATATATATATGTTTGTTAAAGTCACCCTCGACTCAAAAATGTGTTTTTCATGTTTCATCAGTTGAATGTTTCAGCTTCACTCTGCAGAATGAATTATTTGCATTTTCATAAATTCTGGATTTTTTATGAGAGAGAGGTAGTTGATGCAGTGTTGAGAAATTCTGCTTACATGTAGGTAATTTAACTGTTAACTGCAGAGCATTTTAAGGATTTTTTTTTAAGAGTTGGTAGCAGAAGTACATGAGTAGACATTTTTACAGTATTTTAGAGTCTGTGCAGTGTTAGAGACACTTCAAGGTAACCTTTATTAGCACTTTCTATTATGAAATACTTTATAAAGTTGTAACTTATGGATTTAATATCATAAATAAGTAATTATTTAATGCTTTATAGCTCAGTAATAAGCCATTAATACGAATAACTTTATAGATGCCTGGTATATGTCCTCCTTCAGCATAAAACTAGTTTTGTCTTTATAGGCAGCTTTTTTTTTCAATCCATGCAGAGCATCTCCACAGCTGATCACTGCCTACAGGAAATCATGATCTTGCAAAGGATCAAATCCAAAACCCACAAAAGCTTGAAAAATGCTCTCAATCATCAATCAACCCCCTACATAAAAATTATGTATTTCAGAACCTCTTTAACAAGCCAAGTCAAATAAAAACCAAGTCTCTGCCTCCACAAACAAACTTCCTCATACAACATGTGAAAGTAACCGAAACTGAACCACTTCTAATCTACTGAGATCTCACATTTATAATTTCAGACCTAATGGCCCTGAGAAACCCATTACAGTTAATAAATGACTGTGCCATCATATGTAACTGGAGAACTGATGGTGTATTAGAAAGTGAGAAACCCATGGGTGCTTATTAATAGATACATCACATTGTTTAATGGTTTGTGAAAAGACGCTGCATGTGAGGCTGTTTGCCATCACATGTGTCTCTTTTTATGATTAAAAGCTTTTTCCTACCCTCAACCACTGGCTTTTACTAACCAAATATTATTTCATATGAAGAGCGTGGAGCTTTTTGGCTGTGTTTTACATCAACAGTTTCTTCTTGTACGCAAGGTCATATTCAGTGCCGTCAGCTGGGTGTTTCTATGGTTTAAACAACACTCCATTTAATCTATGAGTCTGTTTTTGCAAACCTTTTATGGCCCATGATTCACCATGCAGCAGCGTTGTGTGTTTATATAAAGCATGTGAGTTCGAAACAATCCAAGACGCAAATAGTTTTGTGTAAATTAAACTGAATGCTTGTTTAGACATCAGAGTCTGTAAATATTAGGGCAGAACTAGACCAAGTCACAGTGGCATTTCCTTCCCTTCCTCATTTTCTTCTCATCTTTTTCTCATCCTCTCTTTCCTCTTTTCTCCTTAGTCTTTCCTGTCCATCCCTCATCAGCTCTCCTTTTTCTGTATATTTGACCTTTTTTTTCATCATCTGCTTTCATTTCCTGTCTTCTCTTTTCCTTCACCAATTTCTTTCCTCAATTTTTTTTCGCATTAATTTCATTTTTTTCATTTTCGTCTTTTCTTCTCATTAATTTGTGCCTTTCCTGTATTTTCTTTTTCATGGCATATCCTTTCCAGTCCTTGCATTTCCTTAGCAACAAATAAATCCCAGACCTGGAGTTTGATCTGTGTTGCTGTGTTTTCGCAGGCTTCATTTCCTAGTTTCCCAGTGTTGTGAGTCCTCATCCTGTTTCTATAAGCCTGTTCCTCTGCTCCTCCGTTTATATAAATCTCTTTTTAACGGGGCCAGGATGACGCAAAAACTACAAGACAATGGAAACCACTTGTGGATTCTACAGTATGTGCAGAGACGCTGCTCCAAGGATAACATCCTGAGGAGACTGTACATGGTGCAGTGAACAGCGTCATAAAGAAAGATGTCTCACCCCTCATACATCACCTGCACCACTGCTAATTGTCAGTAGTAAGACCACATTTAGCTAAAAAAAAAAAAAAAAAAAAAAAAGCTGTCGATTCTCTCATCCTAAATGTATTAGCATGCTTTAGTCCAGTTAAGATTCCTATTGATCAATTGAAATAAGGAGATTTCAAGTACATAATGTAAGTGGAGGGGGGGGGTCTCTGTCTAGTGCTAATTAGTAAATGCTAAACATTAGCATTAGCATGATCATTGTAATTTTAGCATGCTGAGGTCAGCTCAAAGCATCGCTGGGTCTCACAGAGCCACTAGGATGGCTGATTCTTAGTCTTCATCATTTTCTACTTAAAATAAGTGAATAATTATATAAAAGGCATCATTTTGAAAGCACTGCAGGCTGATGTGTAGAATTAAGTTAGTCATTTCAAGAATCACAGAGAAACACATGGTTGAGGTCAGCTCAATCATTCAAACAGACAAAATACATGACAGAATCTACACTTCTGTATCAGATACATCACACTGACTATCTCACAGTTAGTCTTGTTCAGTTATGCAGTAATTCAGGAATTGGAACATTTTTTCAGTGTTTGTACTAGATCATGGGAGTGCTGACAAATGTCCTCATCTCTGGCTTCTTCCTGCTCTTCCTCCTTCCTCATCAGTATTTCTGGCCAAAACTCATTTGCCAGAGTTTTATGTAATGATTTGTCACTGTTCAGAGAATTCGGTCTATTTATTTGGCTTTTCAACTCTCCATCCCCCTCTCTGTCCATTACTCATTCAGTTTTTTCTTATGCAAAACCACCTTTCACTCTAACCCTTTCAGCCTCCCCACCCACCTCTGTAACTATGCATCCTTTGTTTTCTTTTTTTTTTACACTTTGCTAAATTGTTTGATCTCTTGATTACTACTCTGGGGAAATTTGAATCAAAATCAATGAAATTCAGGATTACTTCTTAATGAAAGGATTTCTTGCTGCAGCCTGACAAGGATTATTTGTCTCATCTCCAGAGCATTTCCATAAGGTCTCATTCTAATTTCAACTGGAGTAGTTTTGCTAACAGTCTGTTGAACAGCACATCCTTCATTAAGTCAGTGTATAATCTGTTTAGTCCATGTAATATCCATGTTTTAGCTGTTTAGTCCATATGATTGTATTTGCTATTTAGACCATGTAATGTAAGTATGACGGCTGTACTGTATAGTCCATATAATGCCAGTATGTTAGCTCCTCAGGCAGTTTTTGACAGTTCAAGTTCACCCACTTTCAGTGGACTGACAGCACACAATACCAGTATTCATTCTCTCAGCCCAAGTTCAGAGAGAGAAAGTGTAAGGAGGCCACTAATCAGCTTCTTAAATAGCCTCTCTGTCCCAGTCCTCCCTCTCTCTCTCTCTTTTCTGCCCTATTCACACTTTTCTCTCTCTATCAGTGGATCCCACTAGACAAAATGTGTGTCTGTAAGAGCATGACCCACTGGCTTTTGCACCAAATTACATTCAGTCATCTTGTTATATTTAACCAGAATCAAATACGTATGACTGATTAGCCTGTTTGGGCAGCTTACATCAGCCACAATAAATTCCACTATTTTATCGTGTGTGTGTGTGTGGGTCAGATATTTCAGTGTGAGCTTGTCTTTGAGTTATGTGCTGGAATGTGCCTGAGTAGAAACAAGAGATTGAGCTAGCAAGCCTCTTTCTTGAACCCTGTGTATGTGTTTGTGTGGCCATAGGCATACAAGCGGCAGTGTGAGAGTGCATGCTTGTGTCTTTAGAAAGTGAAATTTTCTGGTGGGAAATGTTTTGTCTTTCTCTACTTACAGCCTCTTTTCATGAAGTGAGCTTGTCATTGGCTGTAGCCTGATGAATATTCACACAAGCAACAAAGAACACTCACATAAACAAAGTTGAAGCCAATTAGTCTCCAGAAAGAGAAAGAGAGATAGATTCACCCATGCAGAATTACCGTATGTGTGTGTGTGTGCGTGTGTGTGTGTGTGTGGGTGTGCGCGCACCTGCAAAGACACTAGCACTTGTTGCATACGGGCAGAGAGAGAAACCACACCAAAGTCGACCATGACAAATTGATTTGAGCCTTGGCCGTCACAGAGCTGCTAATGATGATGGCCCTACATCAGCACATTTAAATCACAATCCCAAATGTCAGCATGGGTGCCAAGGTGTGGCCTTGCGCTGCAGTTCGCTGCAGCTACGGAGTGCATGTTGTGCCCTGAGGGCCGTGGGTTCGCGTTCACATTTTTCTCCCATTCTGTGCAGGGCAGCAGTAACAAAAGAGCAGGGTTGAAATTCACGCCCGTCTAAACAAAAGACAGATTGTTTTATGGTCGTCTTGACCTCTGAGTAGTTTTCCCAGTCCTCCTTGCTTCAGAACCTCTCACCTACTTTGCTAAGACACTCCCTGTCTTCTGTTATAGGCTGAATAAGTAGTTCATATCATCTTTCCCTTATTCAAACAGGTCCTTTCTTCCATGTTTAACTATTCAGGTTTCTTAGATTTGCTTTGTTTTATCGTATTTTATCTCTTTTCTTGGCACTTCTCCATGATCATTCTGGGTCATTGGAACATTTTATTGGATTACCACTACACATAAATCTTGGGTTCTGTATATATTAACTGAGCTACAATGCTATTAAATAGGAATTACTGTTTTCTTTATTACGCTGCTGTGGAAAGTTTATTTGAAATGTTTGCACGAACATTACACCACGTGAAGAGTTGTGTAATGTCAGTTACACAAAGTTCTTCATACAGCACCATACTGTTTGAACTGTTTGTTCAGTAGCTTTAAAACTCAAAGCATGCACAGTTCCTTTCATTTCACAAAATACTTCTTCAATTGAACTTTCCAGTTCATTCACAAAATGAATTTCCTGTGCTTTTTCCCCACTCAGGGCGGTGCTATCTCCATCCTGACAGCCTGTGAGAGACCCAGCGATTTTGCTGGAGTGGCGCTGATAGCTCCGATGGTCCAGATGAACCCAGACTCGGCCACACCATTCAAGGTACCACATAATCGCTTATCCATTCACTCCCTACGCTGCTCTCCTTTCCGTTCTTTCCTCTCTCCTTCCTAATGAAATGCCAGTTTTCAGTTAAGTACTCAATTAACCCAGGAGCCAGTCGTCTTACTCCACGCAGACCTGATGTGGATGACGAACATAAATTTGTTACATTTTATTTTGTGCCTTTAAGGCCAAGAATTAGTGTACATAAGTACCACTTGAGTAGCATTAGCTGCCACCTATTGAATCACTGGTACAAATGTGTCCCCTGGCAAAAGTAGTGTCACAATCTGCATGAGGAGAAGAGACTTTTATTTTTATTTTTCATTTTTCATTTTCCATTAAATCCTGCACATCTCCCGTCAGTACTTCTAGACACTACATGGCTGCATCTGCGTCAGATGGTGAGAAAAAAAAAGGGAGACAGACAGAAACAGGGTACCTCAGGTCACCAAACATGCTTGTGCAGTCTGTCCACTCTCCACATTCTTCAGGGAGGTGTTGTTGTGTTAAAATCAACTGAAATGCTCTGTATGTGTTTTGTTTTTCCCTTGTCTACAGGTTTTTCTGGCAAAGGTTCTGAACCACATGCTGCCCAGCCTCACTCTGGGCTCCATCGAGTCCAAATGGGTCTCACGGGACAAGAAGCAGGTGAGAGACTAATGTTGATGGGTGCGTGTTTGGGTGGGGGAACTGTATTGTTGTCTGTGATTGAAATATCAGGAACGGGCGTCACAGAAAATAGAAATTACGAGGTCTCAAGGGGGACCTTTGCGTGTAAGTTTTATGTGTATGTGTCTGAACTCATGTTTTGGACAAGGCCAGGATGAAAGACCACCCCACAACAGATACTTTGAATCTTTTCCAAACTACAAACATTTTATTTTATCTGGCTAGGTTTGTGTATGTGTGTAGGTTGTATTGTGTTATTTTAATTGTAAAACCAGGCACACGTACTGTGTCCCCTACAGTACAGAACAAAGGGATCAAAGGGTCTCAACAGACAAAATGTACTTTTGTGCGTTTTTGGTTGCATGCATCAACATTCCGAGCCTGACCCCATGATGAACCATAAAAGAGACGAAACAATACATGCAGGCATGTGTTCACACCTCTATTTGCACGTAATTGCCTCGTTGGACGTGTTCTGTGGTTTTTGAACACACTGTTTTTGTCGTGTGTGTGCATTCTTCATACCTGTATGGACACACCAAAGCTGCCCTTTTAGAAACAGTCGACAACAATAGGATCCCACATCCTGTTACTTCTGCTCCCTGCAAGTCTGTTGGAGGACGTAGTGTTATCACATCTCACAATACATAGACACAACAGATTCAACAAAGACCTAAATTAAAGGTTGTTTTTCATGTTTCTCACAATAGTTAACAGCAGAGAAAGATGACATGTGGCAAAGTTTCCTGTCAGGATTTTATCAAAATAAAACACAATTTATACTTAAAGCAAAGTTAACTGGACCCCCGACATAGATACTTACAGCATATGTTCTGATTTATAGTTCAATATCTCGATTTCTCACGTTAGTAGCACTGAAACACTAGACATATGTATCAAAAGTGATCAGGCTGTATTGTGTTTTATTTATATTCCCCATAGTAATTATGTTTACAGTTTACAGTCATTTTATGATCAGAGTGACGGCAAGAATGTATGTGTGTCTCATATGGGACTATTCTGTGTGCAGTTGCCATAATTCATTTGTTGTGACAGAAAGCAGAGATCACGGTGAGCAGGGGGTTTAATAACTGCGCCTTTTTTCAACTGTCTTCATGTTATGTAAAACACAAGCTGATCAGTACAGCACAACTGAAAAAGTGGAATTAGAGAGTTTAAGAAAGCTGTTTGAAGGTCTTCTTAATAAGTAAGATACATATATGTAATTCTGTTATACATTATTTATTCAAAAGGCCTTTTTTATAATGTTATCTCCATTTGGAAGAGAAATCCTTCACCCATAAGAGGTGCTTCTGGGTGTCACAGACTCCTGTGTGCTGCTGAACAGGTCGTGTTGTCTCACAGCTCAGCTTACAGTTATTCATTATTCAAAGCAGCAATGCATGTGGCCTAAGAGAAGCCGCTTTGCTGGAGTGGGCCATCAGATGTGTTTACATACAAGCTGAGTAGATATGGGAGGGTGTGTGACTTATGTGAAAGCATGTATAGAACTTAGAAGTAGTCATGTTTAATGTCAAAGAAATCGGGTGTGTCATCTTCCTGCCTGCTTCAGTGTCACTTCTCCTCCCTCTTTCCATTTCTCTTCCTCCCTTTTATTCTTTCTTACAGTATTTCTTCTTCCATGAAGGCCTCCCACCTATTTATTATTCATCCTTACTCCCACTTTCCAGCTCTCATGGTTTTCCCAGGAGTCTTCTCATGCCCGTGGCCTTCTTTCCTCTCCCTGGATCCACTTGACACAAAAATGGCCACTTTCTAAATGACCACCATAATATGTTATGCCAAAATGTAGTTGCTTTGGTTACATTAGGGCAGAAATGAGAAGAAATGCAGAAATGAAAATTTAAAAAGAGCATGTTTGCAAGTTTCAGTCATTGTGGAAGAATGGATTAACCTCTCAGACAATTTTAGTTTAATTGTAAGGACAGTTTTTGCTCTGTTGACTTGATGTTGTGTCAATCAAAGGATTGAAATTGAAACAGAAGAAGAAGATAGAGAAGCAGCAGGAAAAACACAAGTGCTTACGTCAGAATTAGAATCTAATCCTGAATCTTTTGTCTCTGTTTCTCGTGCCAGGTTGAGGCATATGACACCGATGAGCTGAACTTCCATGGTGGAATGCGGGTGTCGTTTGGCATGCAGCTGATGGGGGCAGCAGATCGCATTGAGAGGGAGATCCCATCCATCAGCTGGCCCTTCCTGCTCCTGCATGGTGATGCTGACAAGCTCTGCGATATCAGAGGCTCCAAGTTGATGTACGAGAAGGCTCAGAGTTCAGACAAGAAATTCAAGGTGGGGACAGTTCGTACACTGTAACGTGTATGTGAATGATTGTGGTGATTTTTTTTTAAATCCCATCTTTTTTGTTTTTATTGAAAGTGATTTTTTAAATCAGTAGTAATGAGTGATCCAAGTGACTGCTGACAGCTCACCAGAAAATTCTGTGTCAATGATTTTTTTTCAATCTGATTAAACTGACTATGAACTGCTTAATTTTGTTCATACTGCTCCTTTCTTTTACTCTGTTTGTCACAAACAATACCGCAACATTAAAGAATAATTATTCTTGGATTGGCTGAAGGGCAGGTTGCTACAGTTGCAAGTAAAAAAGTTTTGTCACTGAGTAGTACAGAAACTGTACCTTTAAACAGCAGTCTCAGATGCCAGAATTTATAGACAGACTGGAGGCTGGTTTACCTCAATAAGTCCTTCCTCATCTGTAGAATGATGTGTATCTATAAAGAAGGAAGTTCACGCACACTGTTATCACATGGTTTATCATGAAGGGTGGAAAAGAGGATGAACAAGAGAGAAAAAAAAGTGAAATGAGTGGTAACAGTTAAATAGAGTTCCTACTTCTTATCACATGTGTGAGATTGAGGAAGTTCTGCTTTTTTGTGCCATCATGAGACACATGTATAGAGTCAAGTGTTGTTCATGAGGTTCAGTCAAATGTGTTGTGCCAAATGTCCAAGGGTTTTCCAAATCTAAACAAGTAGTACCAGGAAATCTGTTCACAGAAAAGGTTCAGATCACTGACATTGATCAGCCAAAGTGTTCCCCAAGGGTCTATTTTAGGTCCTCTTTTATTTTCCATTTACATGCTGCCACTGGGCCACATGTATCAAAAATTGAGAATTGATTTTCATGTGTATGCTGTTGATACACAGTTTGCATATTCCCTTTAAACCTGGTGAGACTGCAAACATAGCCCAAGTCCAATGGTCTTTCTGACATCAAAAGCTGGATGGCACAGAACTTTCTGCAGCTAAATAAAAGCGCATTGTAACTCTGTATGGAAAAGTGCTGTATAAATAAAGTTATTTTTATTTTCTTTCAAATATTTCACTGAACATTAAGCTCTAGAGATTCACATTTTATTTGGTTTCATGCAGATTTCAAAAAACACTTTCGGAGCTGAGATAAACCTGTTTTAACCACTTCCTCTTTGTGTATACGACCTCTCTCTCATTGCTCTTAAATTTCTTACTAGGTCTATGAGGGAGGCTACCACGCCCTTCACCACGACCTCCCAGAGGTGGCTGAGTCTGTGCTGAAGGAGGTGACCAGCTGGATCACGGAGCGACTCCCTGCCATGACATCACCACAACCACAAGGCTCCTAGACACGTAACTCGTGCCGCCCGTTCAGCGCTCCAAGGCGATTGCCAACCTTCACCCAAGAGGCCTGCTCAATTTCCAGTCGTCTTTCAGGCATAACTACATCACTCTCCGGTCTGGGAAATACATTGACTGTATTTTCTCAGTATAAAAAGTGACTTCATTCTCTGGGCATATACTATACAAAAACCTCCCCTCTCTGCATATTGAGTATTCTTACCTATTCCACTTGGTAGCTAAAATACTCCTTAGAATATACCCACCTCCACTGTGCAAACTACTACTACTTTCCCTGTAAAATTTATGATCAGGGATGTGACTTTGTATTTTTGCCAGTGGGTTTATTTGGCTAATTATTTCATCCTCTCCATTAGACCTCACTAAAGATGCAACTCAAGTAAAGTAAAGCTACCATATGCTGGGGTTCAAAGTGCAATAATGAAGTTTCCATCTCTTCGCTTATACATACAGGCCAGAGCTTTTAAGTAGTAATGACTAAAGTAACGTAAAACATTATTGATCTGTGCAGGGACATTTCCTTTTTGCTCATCTACCACTGACAGTCTGGTCAGAGGTCAGGATCCACTAGAGGACATCACCTCTGCTCTGGGTGAATACTTGATAGCTAGCTACTCAGTGTCAGTAAATGTGTAATAGACAATATCAGCATCTCAGATTTGGGGGCTCAAGAGAAGTTGTTGTCACCCCAGAAAGGGGATTCAGCAAACTTTTCATGGTTTTCTCCTCTAAACTAATCTCTCATCTCCTCTTCCTCCTCCTCTTTGATTGCACTGTTTTACAAATAACCTAAAGTACCCCCTTTTGACATAGGCAGCTTTCATAGTCACCTGAAAAGTCACTTACTGTAAGCACATGTGACTCTGTTTATATATAACAGATCCCTTTGTCTTGACATTCTACATATTTTTCTTTAGCCTGAAGACAGATGCTTGGCAGTGATACACTGCATATGAAGATCAGTCTAATCCGTCTAAATCCAGCCTGAGGACTAGTTTCAAGTCTTGAGTCTTGTTGATTTTTCCCACCCATCAAGTGATTTTCTTTTTATAACCAAAGAGGGCCTTCATACACCATACCGTACATTCCATATAAAGTCCTATGCTCTTGCGGGGAGCATAGTTAAGAGTGTAGGGAAATGAAGAGCAGGAAAATTAACCAAGTGAAGCTGCTCCGTCTCTCTGCAGGTGGGAGTTAGACAGAGAGGACAGAGGTCAAGAGGTCAAAAGGTCTCTCATCTGTATAACTTTTGACCTTTAAAGTCACAGTTGAATTCACTGTTAGGGTCGCTCTCTGGGGCCGTATTTTCTCCGTTAAGCTCAGACAGCAGACTAGGGCCCAGCTGGAAAACGAGAGAGACATCGCTCTGTTACTGTGGACAAAAGAGTAGATCCGCCATTCAGAAAACGCTTTTATTCACAGCACCTTAATGTAATTGGCTGCATATATTTCTAGCATGGGTGACCATAGCAGGAATCCAACCCCTGTCTCACAACAATGCCATCATTTTTGGGGGAAAACAGGATGTGCTGTAGAATAGATTCCAGACACGGAGGGATAGAGTTACAGAAAATGGCATTACTGAGAATTTAACTTTTGGCTTCAAAAACACCTAAAAATGCAGAAATCTCGTCCATACAAGTTCAGTTTAATTCAATATAAACAATAGATACCCAACTCCAGTAAATGTGGCTGGTCAGGCTCTCATTTCTTCTTCTCTATGTTAGTATAAGTCTGTCCATTCTGCAGCAGTGCACAGTGCTTGAACTTGAGCCTGGCTTCAAATGGGTTTTCAAAGAAAGTATAGCAATAAATATCATGGTAACCTATATTTTTGGTAGCCATTAATTATAAGCTCACTGAGCTTATTATTATATAGTGTCACATAGACTGTAATGAGCAGGTATTGGTACACGTGCTAAGCCCAAGCGTGACAAAGTACAGGTTCACTGGCACGAGTCAAGAATTTTAAAGTTACATGTGTTCGTCCATCTCTAACATCAAACGTGGAAAGAGATCAAACATTTTGATGTATGTGGCAATTCATCCATAACATCAGACATACAAATAGACTCTACTGTGTCACCCTGGCTTTTAGGTTTTTTTCTTTACTACCCAGAGTTCAAAGGGACTCATGCAGAGAGTGTAGGGGAGGCACAGTGCGGTATCCACGGTGACCATTACTCACGTGTAACCACGGCAGCAGGCTGGCGGTGAGGTAGATTTTTTTTTTTTTTACTCCATTTTACATGTGTAGTAACCAGGGTGATCACTACAAGGCAGACAGAATGAGATTATTTCTGGATTTGTGCCTATTCTGTCTTTCTTTCTGACTTTCTGTCACTTCGCTCTTCCCCTCTCTCACTCTGTCTCACCCTGTCTCACCTCGTGTCACCCTGTTTCACCCGTTCTGGGCTTTTTTTTTTAGTTGCTGTGGTGACCAGTACTCTTTGTTCTGTCCATCACAGAGCCCCTTGTTCTACTACAGATTCAAACATCATGTACTGTCAGCTATTTACACTGTCCCTAGTGGCCAGTTATCAGAACAGCATCAGGTTACATTATATCAGATTCAGAAATGAGGGATGTTATTTTACAGCTGGCTTGTTTTTTTCAGCTTAAGCTCCCACTCATTTAACAAGGGACTCTTCACTTGTCATTAATTCCGCTCAGTTTAAAGCTGCACCTTACCACACTAATTGGCCTCAGGAAAGACCAAAAATGCTTGACCTGCTGTCATTACTGGGAATCACTGGTGGTCTGCAGACACTGATGTGTTTTACTATTATTTTTATCATCTCTGATGTTTGCGTACAGTTTCCTCACCTTGGCAATGACTTAAAACTGCTGAATTTCACTGGAAAATGAGAGATTAACACAATAAGATCAGCAGGAGTTTATATAGCACATGTCCCACAAAGATGGAATTCAAAGTGCTCTGCATAATGCATAACACACATCAAATAATATATCATAAGACATTAAAACAAGGATGGAAACACATTTTTAAAAATGATAAACAGAAATACATAGAAAGGTGATCAGGGTGTAAATGCATCCTCTGTATTTTCTCAGGCATCAGATGATGTCAAACCAAATATCAGGTTACATTTCCGGGCATGCAGGCATGGATTGAAGTGTAGATATAATGTATTCATCCTGTCCCAGTGGGAATCCAGACCCTTAACCTTAACCAGAACCACAGGGGTTTATATCACAAGCACTTCTAACACAATCTACTTCTGATTGGGCTGCAGCAGGCACAACACTCACAAAAAAAAGCTACACAGCCCCAGTATTCATACTTGTAATAGCACCCCTGCTGCACAGCATCAGTACAATAGATTCAGCCACGCAGGATGTAACAGCACATTTCAAAAGCTCTACCTGTCAGACTACATGAGCACATATTACTGCTATCATTAGCTATGGGGGCGGAGAGAGATGGAGATGGAGTGAGAGGAGAAGAGAGAGAAAGAAAGGAGTGAAGCTGTCAGTAACCATGGCAGCATCTTTTTTTTTTCTTTTTTTCTCTCAGTGAAATCAACCAGTGAAAAATATGTATTCATTAATGGTGCAGGATGTACAACAGACGCTGCAGCGCTTTCAGGGCTGGTTGTCCATTTGCTGCTTTGAGGATTCCCTTTTGTGTGAGTGTTGAGATAAGGGAGCGAACAATTAGCGTCTTCAGTTTACAGTGAATAATAAGAGCTGCACACACTTCCTGAATTCAAATCAGGCTGGTCTGCTGTTTTTTGCTGTTTATTGACAGCTGTTTCAGTTTTAGCAAAGAATGGTTTCTCAGAGATTTTAAGCCCAAAAATGTACTTTTCTTCTCACGAGTCTGCACTTTTGCCCCCATCTATCCCTTGTCTTGATTAAAAAGTGGTGGGCGGAGGTCTTTTACTGAAATTATTACAATATGTGCTGACAGTGTTTAGGGGTCCATCATTTTTTATTACTAGATGTTATTCCTAGTCACCTGTCTTAAAGGTGTGAAGACCTGACACAGTTCTCACATGTTGTAAGCTTCCCTTTCCATTCCAATATTCTTGTATACAAGCATGAATCGTATGCAGGTTTGCCATACTTACAGATAGCTATGTACAGATAAAGCGTTCTGTTAATATGTAATAATCCACTTGACTGTTAATATCCTTCTTATTTAGGACAGATGTTCTATATTAAGTGAAGGAGAGATAATAATGAGGGCAGGAAACCACTGAATCTAATCAGGCCTCGACTTCTCTAACAAAGAGAAATTCAATTGGCCGTCTGGTTTATAAATGGGGCCATTGTTTTTGTTTGTTTTTATATATATATACATATATATATATATATATATATATATCGACTTTATGACTGTTTCCAAGAAAAGAGCTGTTATATATGATGGAGGACTTGGGGGCACAGGCCAGTCTTTCTGTAGTTTTATGAGATTAAAGTGCACTGAAAAGGTTCAGTGCAGAGTTTGCATGAATGGAATCAGAGCTCAAGAGGCCGGCAAGAATTGAAGAAGACTTTTCCAAAATAATGCAAATAGATGGCAAAATACATTATAGTTGAAGTTCATCATCAGATCAGTAAAATACAGATGATCCAGGTTGTTAAAGTGTAATAATTTCCATCACTGAGAAACTGTGACTGAAAATATAATTTCAGACATTTGGAAGTGCATTTTCAAGTGGTTGAAATGCATTACAATATGCCAAATATTATAATAAATGCATTTTGGAAAAGTCTAATTCAATTATTGTTGGTTTTATCAACAATGTTGATTGATCTGATTCATTTCTAGTGATTGATAGCTAAACAAAATTGTAATACACTGTATAAGAGCATAGCATTGCTAACAACACTTGACAGAAATACAACAATCAAAACAAATTTTTTATTTATCTTGTCTAGAGTATTTATAGGAATTAATTATATGTATAGGCTACTACAGTATATATTAATTGCACATCATGACGAGGCAATTTAATACCATAAACCAGTCACACACATAATTTTTACTGTCGATGCTCAACTACATTAAGCTTCATAACACTTTTTCTGGTTCATGTATGTATGTATGTACAGTCAGCCACCCCAGAAATGTATGACAATGTTTCTGATATGATTTTTCATAGAGAATATTTTACTACTGTGTGTTTAAGTCAGCATTGTTGTGTTGCAAAAAAACAAACAAACAAAAAAAAAAACACTCAAGTCTTGTTGCAGTTTGTCACAGAACTATGAATGTTTAAACTGTGTGATATTAAAAAAAAAAATGTTTTGTAATCAGATCCTAACAGCTAGGGTGTTAGGGGAAAATCTTGCACTGCTTTCAAAAATATTTTCAGGAACTTACTGTCACTTCAATCTTGAAGTATTTCTACTTAAAAGAAAATTAAAATGGACCTGAGTGAGAGACTTAATGTATCTCTCCATTCCTAAAACCCTCTGTTACATCTCAGATCAAAGACAATTTGTTCTAAATTGCCAGTATCAGGTTCGCCGAACTGAGGCACATTTCTGAGAAAAAAAAGGCATCAGATTCATCTTACTAAGAATTCCACAAGAGATTTTTATTGGATTTGTATTATATGTTTATTTTTGGATTCTGGTCTAGTGTTGTTTGTGCCTTATTACTATGAGGAATGTCTATCTTCACTATGTATGTGCGTGTTTGTGCATGTACATGTGAGTCCACAAGTGTGTGTGTTTTGACATAGATGGACTGTGCAGAGCTTACTGTGGTTTTGTCATCACATCTGTTACAGCTTTTGGCTCAGTAATTGTGTCTCTGCTTGTCTTCCTCTTGACTGTCTCTTTCTATTTACGTCTGACTGTCCAATAAGCAGATATAGGTCAACAACAGTTTCTGAATCTTTCAGTATAAGCTGAGATAGAGCTCATAAATACAGTACCAGTCAAAAGTTTGGACACACTTTCTCATTCAAGTGAATGCCCAGCTCCTTTAAACACCTGTTTTGTTTTAGCCCGCCTAAAGACACCCACAGTATTTAGAAACACAATACTTTACATTAAATTGCCCTGCTTGGTTTTCTCTAATTGCAGAATGACTGTACAACATAGCCATTTGATCCCATTGGGTTGGGAAAACAAGAAGTTCAGTCCATCATATAATAATACCAAGTATTAACAACACAAAAAGACTGTTCTGTATTGAATGATTTCATTATTTTTCCTTGTTGTTATTTGTACATGTTGAGATATTTGGAGGCTTTTGTAAAGCTGACAATACATTTTAAACTTGAGTCAACAAAGTGAAAAAACAATGTATAGACTCACACAAAAATAATCGCTCTCAATCATCACTTATTAAACTAACTGGATCTAAATTGTCAAGTTATTCAGTTCTTTGGTATTGACAGCAAAATATTTATCAACAAAGTCAAAAAAGGTCAGCATCATCATTGTCTCAGAAATTTTAAAAGCGTCACCTGAAGCTATTCTCTCGTCTGCAGAGGAAAACTCAGCTATGTGATGTGAAGCCTAGAAAAAGTCAGGAAGAAAAGAAAGCAATGCTTATCCCAGCAGACATACAGAATAAATGTTAGATTTTTTATATTATGTTGTGGAAATGTAAGTTCATAGGCAGCACATCAGGCCACATAGAGTTCATGTCAAGACATCACATTTTTGAGTCTTCCTTGTAAAGTAATGTGTTTTTTTAACAGTTTACTAAAAATCAGATGACACTTTATTTGAAAAGCCTAATGCTCATACTCAACTTTCATGTGATAAAGGGTAGACATTTAACTAAGTGCCACTTTTGTTTGCTACATCTCTAAAGACAGTATACCCCAAACCTTATATTAACCCAAATACAGATGTTACAGAACTGTTCACACTAATTTCAGACTCTAAACCTCTGTACACTACGATGATATGTCGTAGCCACATCATAGTAAGTTGAGTATCAGCATTAGACTATTTCATCAAGTGTGACAAAATGTTGTATATAAGATGTTTATAATATGTAATAATGCAGTTACTTCAGAATCACTGAAAGTCAAACTACTTGTTACTAGACTGTTCATAATGTCCATACTCTGACAGAATAAACTATATGACTGTTTAACTGTACGGCTTGACTGGAATATTTTCATCACTTCTCTCTATAACAGGTTTAGTAACTGTAGAGGAATTTTACTTAAGGGGGAACTGAGAGATAATTACATTCATGTGGTGATATGAAAACATTTGAAAACAGATTCTGTGCCACATCTGGCTTGTTATCACATCACATTTAGACCAAAAAATACAATACAAATGATTCAAGAATTCATCTAGATGCAGTGTTAACCAGCACACCTTCCATGGAACTGCTATCACAAATACAACAGTGCATAAATACATAAATACACATAATACTGCTGGAGGGTATCCCACCCAACGAAAGGTAAAAAAAAAAAAAAAAATACAATTCACATTTGTTTTCCTGCACCATCATGTACAGCACAGTGAAGCTGAGTGGGTCAGTATGGCCTTTAGGCCTTTGTTGATCCAGTTGCTGGGGTGTTTCATAAGTAAAAAATGAAGAATGATGCAAAAAAAAAAAAAAAAACATCACCTGAGGGGTCCAAATTGTTCCAGCAGTTGAGTCAGTTTTTACAGGGATTAAAAAGCACATATCAGCCAGCAGGTGGTGGTATTGCATCAGAAATTCATTGGAGACCAATGGGTTATATGAATGTAAAGCCAGAGCTGCATTTCCACATCAGTCCACATGCAGGCATGAATGAACCAGAGATTTGCCTGAAGATTTAAAATACAGAGATTTCTCTCTTTTTTCTTTTTGGACTTAAATTTTTCAGTCTCAGGGTTTGAATTGTCACCAACTTTCTTATCCAAACATTGAGATCCTAGTACAATACAATCTTTAAAAAATTCTCTTATCGCCAACCCATTTTGAGCCATACCAATAGTTTCCAAAATACAGATTTAGATAGAAAACGTGCTGTACTGTGTGTATCTTTTGCGGGGTTCACCTCCATCGCTGTTCATGTTACTCAGTCTGAACGGTGCAAGTTGTTTCAAAATTTTTCATCATCAAGTAGTGTCACTACTGCTTTTATCAGGTTTATTGGATGATGGCAGTGTAAGGATGAAATCCAACAAGGTTAACAACTCAAGCAACCCTCATCACTGCAAGCACACGGCACAGTACTCATCCCCAGTCAGTTTTCTCTTCATAAAGCCCCCTTTTCGCACCCCCTCATTCCCCTTTGCTCATCCTCATGTCAACACCTGATAACGACTAGAGAGAAAAAACTGGCTGTTCGTCAGCAGTCCGACGCTGTGATGTTTGGAGAGGATAGATACAAAAACACGCACAGTATATACACACACTCACACACTGTACACACCACTCCATCTCTCTCGCCTCTTTTGCTTTCTTTTTTCTTTGCCCCATTTTCTTTCTCCTTGCCTCTCTCTCTCTCTCTCTCTCTCTTTCTCTGAATATGTAGGCTATGAGCTCTCCTTGAGACATTTTTGGACTTAGTTGGAACCCCATTAGCCGCAACTCCCAAAGGATGCCACTTCTAGGAAAGCCAAGAGCAGAGTCTTTACATGTGAATATTCATCTGTCACTTACAGTAAGGACTGTGCCACCAATTGTTCATGTTCTTGTGGGTCTAGAGGGAACTCTTTCCACAGAAAAAATGCACTCCCAATGGGGGACATGTAGACATGAGAAGTATCATGTGCCAATTCACATACAGTACATACGGCAGTGATTATTCCTAACAAGGGGAGAACATTAGGGTTCACAAGCTAAATGACTTTTGTAATGTGTTTTCGACAATTTCGTCAATTCGTCATCCACCCCTTTGGGATTGAGATATGTAATACTGATGATGTGGTTTGTTTGGAGGAGATTGGTCAGTTTTTGAAAAAGCATTTCTGCAGTTTGGAATTGGTTGCAATGTCTGTGAGAAAATCTTAAAACAGTCAGTTAAATCCGACTCTCTTAAGAATGTGTTATTCCTAAAGTTTCCTTTCCCAGCAGAGGGAGCCTGGAGGTCTCTTTTATCTCTATGTTTGTTGAAACAAAGACCTAAGCCAATCAGAAACAGGTTCAAGGAATTAAATCCAGGCTCGCTGTGGCCATGGCAACGGCTTTACCTCTGTGACAGCTGAGGAATGGGAGAGAGGAGATGCTACATGGACTGTGGTGGTGCTTAGCAAACCTCTCAAAATAGGCACCTATAGATCCACTTTCGGCGACCCCGCTCCACCTCGACTGGCCTCATTTGTGCAGGGGAATACTGATTGTACACCTGGATTCAAACAAGAGCAGGAAGATGGAAAAGGAAACAAGAATCAGCAGTGTGAATGCACTGTGTCTACAAAAATAGACATAAAACAGGCTGGTACATTTACTTAGGTGGGATGTGGTTTCAAGGGTTACATGAAGATTTGATCTATAAGTTCAGAGAATAACAGCATATTGTGCTCTCATCTGTCTGTTAAGTGCATTGAAAGTCTGGAAGGAAGGAAGGAAATGATGGATGGAATGAAAGATGAATAGTAGGCTAGGAAATGAGTGAATGATTGGGGCAAGGAAGGGAACTTGGACAAACGTTTTGAGTATTTTTACACTTCATAGCTTTTTAAAAAAGACTTTCTGTTGCAAACTTGCAGGTGTCTGATCAAGATGTCTTATCAGTCTGAGACTTTGAAAATAATCCGTCAGGCCAAACGAATCAGTAAAAAAAAAAGTAAATAAAAATAACAACAACAACTAAATTCCATATCTCATCACAGGTACTGTATATTTTCAAGGAGAACAATCCCAGGAGAGGTCAAGAAGACACAGGCTTATACAATGGTTATACTACCCTCAACTTAAGGAGAAAAACAAACAATAACAAAAAGGGAGAGAAACACACAAATATAAAATCATTAATCAAAAAACATAATATTTCTTAGAGATCCCTATCAAACTGATAGGGCCACCACTGTAGGTGTGGTCCTATTTTGAGTGTACTAATATGGTTCTGCCTTTAACTTCCATGACTACAACCGATTGGCTGAGATATTCTAAACTTCTATTCTAATTGGTCGAGCCTTCTGTCAATCAATGTCAAACCTCACAGACTAACCGCGCCTGCTCACGGTTCATTCGTGCATGTAGAGCTGTGGAGCGCCTCGCCGGGAGGGACGAGACGTGCTTTCAGTGCATATTTGCAAGCATCCTCCGTTATAATTAGCCGTCGTAGTGCTGGAATAACGTGAAAAAGACGTTTTCGTTGGTACTTCTGGTTAGACTTAACGGCTTAATTTTGGCGGTGTGGCGCAGCGCTGTAAACGCCGAGCTTAGGATTTGTCACCTGGCTGCAGCAGCTGACTTACTTGCGTCTTGAGGAGAGAGTGGAGCCGCTCGGCTGTTGGCAAAAGAAAACCGGCAGTTGCTAACAAGTAGTTAGCAAGTCAGCCCGTTAGCTTGCTACTTAGCCAGCTCTGCCTGCTGTCACAGCAAGTCCCACCCTCACCAAAGTACGTGGACGTCGTAAAGAGGCTGCAGTGGTGAAGTCGAGAGCTTTTCTACCCTCAACTTAGCCAGCATCGCTGTACAGCTGGCTGGCGAGCTAAAACAGCCTACTAAACGTTAGCTAGGTGACGCTAACGTACAAATTGTTGGCTTTACGTTGGACGAGTGTCTTCTGTGGAGGGATACGGTCGCTACACTGGCAAAGAGACTGGCTAAAAAGAAGAGGCGAAATAAGAGAGAACAAGGAAGACGCCGAGAAGGAGGGGACTGGCTAGTTTAGCCGGGGAGACAGAATCGCACGTAAGTGACACTTGGTAACATTAGGTTAGCTTAGCGGTCCTGTACAACTTTCTGTGCTTGCATAGCAACGTTTATCCAGTCGGCCAATGATCTGTGGCTTAGCCCCTGCAGCCAGTGCGCCATACTATAACGTAAGCTAACGGAAAAGGCTTCCTTGAAGGTGGCACACCAGCTAGCAGGGTTGCTAATGCTTTGGTGGGTTGAAAGTGAGACACCACCATTGCACTTGAATCGCAGCTCGACTAACGTTGCGTCTGCTGCAGTCATTCCCCTGTTTGCTAAGTTATAGATGGGCGAGTTCAGTCAAGTGATCAGCTAGTCTATCTGTGGATCGTAAAACGCAGTTAAGTGGCTAACCTAGATGTCATGAGTATTAGCTAATTAGCCGCTCAGCTAGCTAGGTTTCAGCCGGCCACCCACCCAAGTTCACAGCTCAGTTTCTGACGATGCCAAGCAGTAACGTTATTGAAACCCAACATATGTCAACTGGTTATCTGGTCCCCCTCATGGCAAATGTTGGACTCATATCTGTTCTGTGCAGCTGAGGGAACTGTGTGTTCCTTGGCTCAACCCTCTAGATAAAGTAGCCGCTCAGTGACAGTGTCTCACAGCAACACTTGCACTACCTTGCTTATAAATGGTAGTATAGTATCTGTTCAACTGTCAAACTTGATGGTAATTTCTTCAGTTACCCTGGCTGTCCCAGGGCATTCAAGTTGCCTTGCAGAGCTGTAATCAGCCACTTAACATTCACAGGCCACGCAGAGGCACACAATGTACTGGCACAGTAAAAGTCAAAGTCAGGTTTTCGAACCAACAATCATAGCCCAGTGATCAAACTACAAGTATGGCTCTGTATTAAAACAAATTCTGACTCATTTTCATTTCTCTTCCTGTAGATAGATAGCAAACGCCGCCACACACAGCCATGAGTATTGAGATACCGGTGGGGTTGACAGAACTGCTGCAGGGCTACACTGTGGAGGTGCTGCGACAAAGGCCGTCAGACCTGGTGGATTTTGCAGTACAGTACTTCACCCGTTTGCGGGACACCAGAAGTCAAGATGGGGCCAGCGCCGTTGGCAAGACGGGGAAAGGAGTGATGTTTGACGGGGAGCCGATGCAAACAGAGTCCAATGGAGAGGATGATGAAGATGACGATTCTGACTTTGAGCGTGAGTTTATGCTTCGTTGCTATGATCGTCAGCTGTTGTGTTGAAGGTGTTTGTGTGAATGAAACGTGATCTTTTTGTTTGTGTGTTTGTGTGAGGGAGTTGGAGAGGGAAAGAGAGAAAGTGAAGGTGACACCTGCCATATTTGCATATGCACACTCGCTCTCAGAAAATCCCATTGAGCAGACAGCTCAGCAAGGCAGCCCTTATCTGCCACTCATCTAATTTAGGTCTTCTCCGCTCTCATTAACCATCTGGCTTTCAGTATCTAGCAGGATCTAAAATAGTATTTTAACCTTTTTTATTTGAAAATGGTAAGTTTCAAGGCCTTCACAAGGACACGTTTAGTTAAATTTAGCTTTCCACTCAAGTAGTTTCAGAAATTTGAAAGATATTTAAGTTTTGCTGTGCTCAAAGTGAAAGTTATCACCTCATGAAAGTTTTCCAGCAAAGAGGTTTTGGACTACACGACGTGAAGTAGACTTGAACTAGTGAAGAAAACTTTGCTGCCTAACCAGATTTTACATGGACTCTCAGCAAACGGCCTGTCTTAACTACTGATTGTAATGTGATAAGTTGATACTTGTACTATTTTACCCGCATATACTGGGACCAGATGTACAACTAGACATTCAAAGTAGTTATAGAATTGTTAAAAATCATTTTCATGATAAAATAATCTTTACTTGGCAGCAGTATAGCAGCAATTTTGTAATTTAAGAGTTAATGAACTGGAACAATTGAACTTTCAAGGTCCTGCACAGTGTGTTACCCTCAGCGGCAGCGATGCCTTGCCTCTTTCGCATCACTCCCCAGTGTTTGACAGACTGGCAGAAGATGCAAGCTGCTCCAGAGCTCAGCTCTCCTCGGTACTGCTGAGAGCAGCGTGGCCTAGATCACATCAGTGTGCTGTGGAGCCAGGGGCTGTAGCCTTGTGAATGAGGGTTCTGTGTTTTCTCAATGAGTTGATCCACTGATGAACTGTGAATCTATTATAGGTTTATCTTCAAAAAAATTCAGTGATGTGAAAGTAACACTTCTATTGCAGAATTTCGCAATGCTTTTTGTGTGTGTTACTGCCAAAATAACACAATCCAAATCAGTGAGAAATACTAACAGTGGTGGACTGTAAAATCTAGTTGCTGGTAAAATAGTAAGAATCTTATGACCATAGGAATTCATCTGACTTGTTTCCTTGTAGTGTTACTGAGTTTCATTTATAGATTAACCATATTTATTATACCTCATATGCAAATGTTTATCTCTGCTGAGAGCAATATCGACCAACCCTGTAGATTGGTACAAGGTGGCTCAGGGTGTAACGGGCATTACAGTTTCTGTTTCTATGCTCACACAAGTGGGGTTTGGTTGCTGTCAAACAGCTGTGACCTCAGCTGCAGGACTGTGTGTGTGTGTGTGTGTGTGTGTGTGTGTGTGTGTGTGTGTGTGTGCATGCATATCATTGGTTCATGTGTACGTGTATGCTTGTGAAAGCAAACAGATGTTTTATGACTTGATTTTTACACCCGTTCAAATTCCAGCCTAGTGACGACATGAAGCAATTCTTCCAGTACATTCTGATTAGCAATCAGTTGTTGAGCATTTCTACACCTCATCCAAGGTAGCAATAAAGGACAGTGAGCTGATACTGTGGTGCTCTATGGGGAAGCTTTTGCCTGAATGCTGTGGGTCACACACATGACATCCAAGGCATTAGATTATCCAACCAGGCTTGTATACACTGCCCCCAGGGGACATTCATTTCAGATGGGAACAACACAGGCCTGTAGAATCAAAGACATCATGTGCTCTTGCCTGACCACTGTTATAGCCTATAGGTATAAGCAGTTCACTAGCACATGCTCCAAAGCAGCTTGATCTTGTGCAGAAAACACCAAAATAACTTTTTAAACTCTGGAGTACAAAACAGGGATGAATATTCTTAGTTATGTCCACAGGTAGTACATACCCAACTACAAACCTGTATTGGTATCAACAGCGATAACAAGTTCGTTAACTGTTGCAACACTGAACAATCTATAGACAGTAAAATATATGACAGTCACAGTGCTGGGTCCACTAATGCTAGAATACACAGGGTGTATCTCTGTATGCAACTACAAGCTATCTGTAAAACAGTTTTATGGGGTGTTCTGGTGGACGAAGGTTTTGGCATACAGATAGTACCAAAATTCGAGCCAGAACATTCTCTAAGGCCTGACCTTAATATACTTTGAAGAAGTTTGGAAAATGTTTTAGCTGAAGACTATAAGTTCATTTTCTCACCTTTAGAACACAACTCACTGAAAAACTTTGCCGTTTGTGTCATGTGATGACCTATCAGAGGTAGGGCAATGACTCATTTGGGGTTTTGAACCCTTGATTAAGACATATGGCCATTGTGAAATTTTATATTGACCTGAGATGGAATAGATCAGCTCTCTGTAATGGAGAAGTAGTTTTATTGACCCTATGAGTAAGACTGATTTTATTTGGAGAACTTCAAGGTGAAATTCCAGTTGCATAACACAAACATGATCTGCATCTGATGTATCTGTTGTATGTAAAAATTCTTGACACTTTTTTTATTTTCTTTTATTAAGCTACTTACAGTAATGATGATTCACCAGTGTGCTTGTAACCTTTCATTTGTGCTTGCAGGAGAATAACTGTGTCTGAGTGTGTCCGCTAAACGCCTAAAATGTAAATCAACTAGGTGGCCGGTAATGTATTCCCATGGATAGTACAGTGTATTCTTAAAAACATGACGTCCTATTTAACACGCTTTGTTTCTGTAGACCTTGCGGCTTAAATCCACAGCAGGATCACTACACAGGCCTAAGCTGCTTAATAAAAGGAGATATTGTTTTGAATACAAACTGTTGTACCTCCATCATATCTGGTGATGTTGGGCCAAAGATTTGGGAGTAACCCTTTATGTGTTGAGACCAAGCTACTGTTAAGAAACAGTATGTTGACAGTTTGAAATAAACCTTTAATTCAGAGCTGCTATATTTTGCTAGACAGTTAGCGTAGAGTAGCACAGGACGCTGATATTAAAGAGAAAATGCAGTTGAACTTGATGCTCTGCATGCAGGATGACCTGATGCCTCCTTTAAATAGACTTACCACGTGAAATGTTTGGTCTTTTCATTTTACTCTGCATTCACTTGAGTTACAAAGGGCAGAAGTAGGTGAAAGAAAATATACCTCATGCAAAGAGTGCAATACAAGGGCAGTCTTCCTGATATGTGCAATTTTTTATTCTTTATTTTTTTTCTCAAGCTGGGCTGTCTTATGTCAGTCTGGCAGTGTGTGTTCACTGAGAGAAACATGAGGGGATGAATAAAGGTTTCTGTGACTGAAATGAGTGGGACTTGTTATTAAAAGATGGGTGGAGGGACAGATGAGTCCCATGGATGATAATAGAAATGAATTAATGTGTTTTTATAAGGAAGACAGCAGAGATAAAGCAGAGGCTATATAAAAAAAGTGTTTTAGGGAAAAGAGGTAAAAAAAACTGCTCATGTTCAACAGAAGAAAGCTTTGTAGTTAGATGACAGACTCACCTGAGAGACTTTAAGCTTAGCTCTTATTAATCCTGAACAATGTAGTCTTTACAATAGATGAATGGGAACTTGCAGTTGTATTTTAATTCATTCTTCTTCCTGAAAAGCATCAGTCAGTACTTTTGATGGTGCCAACCCAATAAGTTATAATATTACAGAACATTTGGACCTGATCAAACGGTTATAAAGGAGTTATATGCAAGTCTTCCCTTATTTTATCTTATTTCTCAGTGGTCCTCTCAGAATATTTTTTCTTACATAGTCATGCTAGCTTTTAGCATCCTTGCCACTGTTGCAAGATTCAGGTTGGTTACGTTTGGCTTTTTGCTTGCAAAGCTTTTACAGTAACGTAACAAATGGAGTTGTCATCAGCTCAAGTCTTGTTATCGCCACTTCACCTGTCTCTCCTCTGCTCTGCTCTGTCTGTGTGTGGAGGTGCTGAGTCTCGTCAGAGAGGAGAGAAACTAGCATGACCGTAAATGACCGCAAAACGCAGTAGAGACTCTCACACTGAACTGAAATGAAATTGGGTAAATAACATAAATCAAATATTTTGTTTGTTTTGAGAGGTCAGCATCAAGAGTTTTTTCAGGCAGTGACACAGAAGTTGACTCACAGAAGTTTCTGACCAGCGTTGCTCAGAGGCTCCTAAAAGCAAATGATTATTGATTTCTGAATGAGTAGATATTAGGTGTTATTTTTGGCATTAAAGAATAATTTTTTTTTAACCAACTCTGAGGGGAAGAAAAAAACTGTGCTCAATGTGTTTCACCTCAACAATCCTGCACCCGCTCAGTGTCTTGGACAGTGATGGAGCAGCAAACGGTGCAGCAGAGAGGCTGCTCTCCACTGCTGGAGACACAACGTTAATAACACAAGCAGGGAGCACTCCGCCTCCCCCTCATTTTGTTATTCTCATACAGGCAGAAGACTGTATCATACTTTCTAATTAATTAATTATTTAATGTAGTTAACTTTTTTTTTTAAAAATAGAACAGCACACACCCGTAGTGCGTGTGGCGTTAAATTTGTCATCTGCCTACATCCCTGAGGTCCACACACAACCCAAAATTTTCGAGTCTTTGTGGACTTAATGCAGCAACAAATATGTGAACAAGTCCATATATGCAGACACCCACAGCAGTATAAGGAGAACATATATTTTAGCCACTTTAATAGGACCACAATGTGTGGACCAGATGTATATGCTACTTGCATGTTTGCTTGTTGGGGTTAATGTAGTTCAGGGCTTATGATCACATATGTGGTCTGTCTCCTCCCTTGCTTTGGCACCTCTTTCTTGTAGCTGTTCTCTCTTACTTGGTTTATGTCAAACTGAGACTATTTGTATATTAAGCCGGCTAAATTCTTAAACGCAGTCCACAGCAGGAGTTTTGGCTTGTTTCTGCAAATATCTGTCAGCATTAAAATGCCAAAACAGGCATCTTTTGTCCTACTGGGCATATGCAGAGGACAGACGAGCAAGTCAGACACAGAAAACCAGCGAAGAAGAAAATGTATACTAGTCCTGTTTCCACGGCGGCTACCTGACATTTAGTTTATTGCAAGCAGATTACAGTAAGAGAAAGCTGTTCGATCGCTACGTTTAAACAATAATGAGAACAACACTCGCATGAAGCAATCCGCGATTGTTGTTGTTGTGTTTCTTCTTCTTTTTCTTCTTCCTTGTTTTGTCATCAATATAACTGTGTCTATAAAGCTCTGACTCTGTTTTCCCTGTACACACTACAACGGCAAGCTGGTGTTTTCACACTCGCACACTCTGGAGGTCGTTTTGGAAAAGCTCCGTTTTCGGGGGAGAAAAATGCTGTGTTGGTCTGGACAGAGGGTCAAAACAGAGAGAAAAAGACACTCTTACCAACTTAGCCGGCTTAGTGTGGACATGGTCTAAGTCCCTCTCTCTGTCCCTTGCTTGACCCCCTGCTGCTGTGCCTTTCACTCTGTCCTTCTGTTCTTTTGCTCATCTCCCCTTTTCCTCACTGATATAGTAATGATAAGGCTCTGTGTTTAGTAGTTAGAGTAACACTCTTGTAACATGCATATCAAGGGCAGAGAGAGCCTTATATTTTTCTTCAGTGTGTACTTTTTTTTTCTTCTTTGTTCTCATTTGATCCTTTTTTCCTCTCCTAATTCACACATGATTCTCAGTATCTATTTTTTTTCTATTCGTTTTCGCTTGGAGACATTTTCCTTTCAGTTGTGTGTGATAAATGGACATAATACTGTGCCTGTATAGACGCTGGTAATTAGTGCAATAAGCAGAGCTGAGATGTCCGTATTCATTATCCTGCAGGGACAGTGTGTGTTTGTGCATGGCCGATTAAATGGCTGAGGGAGCGCATGCACGCACAAATGCCTGTCGCCGAGCGTGTACATTTGTGTGTCTGTCTAGGTGTGCGTTCGATTGGTCTCAGTGCAGTGTTGTGCAACAGGTGACCTGATTAACAGGCTTCACTGTATGTCCAGTGTGCTTTTAGCCTGCAGTCTGCAAATCTTACACAATCTAGCATCCCAACAGACACCTGCCGCACTGGCTGACTGACAGCGCTAAGTGGAAAAGCCCTCAGACGGTTCACTACTCAGTCTGACTGTCTGACTGTTTTTTAATACGGTTACAAGTCTGTCTACCTTATCTCTTCAGGTCCTCTCTCTCTTTCTTTCTGCCTGTGTATATTTTTATCACGTTTGAAACAAAAAAAAAAGTCTTAGAAATACTAGTTCTGCTAATTTCAGCTCTCTATTCAGTCTGACTCACTGCGTCAATAATACATTTTGCAACAATTTCATCATTTAACGTTATTAGAGAGTAAGTGCTGCTCCTGTTTTTACCGAACACTAACAGTGCACAAGCATTGAATGACAGGATGTGAAGTTGGGACTTTTTGTCCCAGTTTGCTCACATGCTCTGCGTATCTCATTTTGCTTGACATTCATTTATTCATTTGTGCATGAATGAAAAACAAGAAGTGAGCACTGGTCGGATTATTTTTGTGGTTGTAGCAAGGTTTTTGTTTTTGTTATTTATTTTTTTTTAAAAACCTTTTGCCCCAGTTACACCACCAGGGGAAGTGATGAAAATTCATAGTTTCTAAAAAGATTTTATTTTCCTTTTGCAGAAAACATGAAGATAGAGATAATACGATTATTACAGTGATCTTAAATGTTAGATCATGACATGCATTTATCTTTGCACAATACACTGCATTCAATTCAGACTTGTGTCATGCTAAGGCCTTATATGGACAAACTGACCACATTGGGAATCTAAATATTTATTTTCTTGCCTGGGGAAAAAAATATAAAAACTCGGTGACATATTAATAGTCCTACAGCAAAAAAACAGCTTAATCTCCTCCATCGCTGCCGGTTATTGCGGAATTGCATTCTGGGATACTTGGCTTCAGCACTACCAGTGAGAGAGATTTACCTGGCGGTGATAGGCTTAATCAGCATTGTGTGAACTTGTTATGCAAGAGCTTGAATGTAACAGACGTTCGTTCACTTGTACGTAAAAGTCCTGAACTTCAGCTTTAAGTCTGTTAATCAAACTTTCTCCCTTTATTGTTTTTGTATCTTTTTTGTATTTTATTCTTTCCTCTGTTTAACAAAGTATGGATGTTTCTCTTTTTCTCCAGCTGTTGATCATCCTCTCTATTAAACTGTCTAATTTGTCTTTCCGTCATTCCTTTGAAAGCCAGCCTGCTGGTTTATCTACCCTCTTGCCTACCTGCCCGCTGTCATCCTCTTTGCCTTTCTTATCTTTGTGAGCTTACTTCTTTGTCTGTTGCCTTATCTCTTTAACTCTCTGTGTACCTGTTTCCCCACCTCCCCCATGCCTTTTTTTTTTCTATGTTTTTCTACATCCTATCTTACCGTCTGCATATTTCTATGCATGACTTTTTGGATCATTTGTCATGTTCATATCCCTTTCTGTGCCCATATCAGTTTATTCAAATAATGACCATGTTAGAAAACATTAACAGTGATGGCAAGAGACACACTGTATTGCACAGATACCAGATATACTGCAAAAAACAACTTAAAACAATGCAACATACATCCGTCAATTCTTAGGTCATGGTTCAAGTCACAAAGATGCACTTTCAAATCTTGTGCAAATAAGGAATTCAAAGTCTCTGACATCCTGTAACCGTCTTTATCTGATCTGCAGGTAAGGCAACGTGTCTGTGCATCCACAAGAACATTTTTGCAGTTGACAGAAGCAGCGTATTTGTTTGTTTGTCATTAGGATCCTATTAGAATGTCATATTGGCAAGCTGGTCTTCTTTTGCAAGAGTAATGAGAGACAAAGCTTGAAGAAAGAGGGCGGTGGGGGGGGGGGGGACAAAATGCACATGAACGTCTGAACCGATCAAAGAAATTGACATGGACTAAAAAGAAGTCAAACCTATTGTGAAAAAAAAGGAGAAAAGACAGTTGAGGCGGTGACAGGGCAGTCAGACAACCTGGTTTTCATTTACTGATAAACATCATTTGAACTTTAGTACTTCCTCATTCTCTGTCCTCAAGCCATCTCTTGTGGCGCTGTGGAAAAATTAGGAAATGGAGGGGGTTGGCAGGCCTTTAGCCACTAGCTGTACATCCTCCTCTGCTGCTCCTGTTTGGAGTTCACACGGCCCCCTCGCTCCAACACACACTCTATCTCTAGGTCGTAATGCGTTCTGACCACTGCCTCGCCAAGTCCATTTATAGCCTTCACTATCATACCACCTATTGAACCCCGTGAAGTCCCGAATGACTTTCTCAACAGTTGAAGCAAATAAACATAATACAAAACGTTTAGGTACATCTTTTAACCTCCTGCTCTGTGACAAACAGACCAGAGAGGATGTGTTGCATTTCCTTTCTCTCTGTATGCCGTAAGTGTGAATTTACAAGCCATTAGTTATGTGTGGCTACCTTTGTCACCTCAGACTGCATTGTTAGTTTGCAACAAAAGGGAGCATGGGATAAAAAATTAAAAAAAAGTGCATGTCCCATTTAATGGAGATTTGTTTAACTCCTTTTAGGAATAAAATATCACTGGTCATGGGTCAGGGTTAAAATAGTTTGAGAAAATGTTAGAGATCAGAGTGCAAAATAATTGGGGAAACCTTTGCACCGTAAAGAAAACATGCTTTCAATAGTACATTCATATGATGATCTGCAACTTTGATGTTTGTGTTTTTAAAAAAAAAAAAAAAAAAAAAAGAGGTGGGTCGTAATTTTGCATCAAAGCCTTGTACGAGTGGGTGATGTTTAAAGCGAAACACTCAATGGCCATGGACCCAAACTGACCCCCTGTTTGTCTTTGAACAGAGAGAGCGAAAGTATGGAGTGAAAAACATTTATTATGGTTGAATTGTGAGGGGAAAAAGGAGTTTGCTCAAAGGTCGCTGTGTTACAGTATTTTGGACAAATATCAGCAGTAAACCTAACATGGGATTGGACAAAGATACAGAGAAATGTGAGAACAAAAGACGAAAAGAGGAGGAGGCTGAGCTGGGCTGAGAGTGATCAAATTACAGAGGATGTGGGAATCAGTGAGTTTAGGATCCTCACACAAGCAGATGCTTTTTTTCCCCTTCAGACTACCCCGTTTGACAAATGGCATCTTCTGTAATACAGATTCTTTTCATTGTGTTTTCTTGTCCACCAACCACAAGAACATCCCAGTATTAACAACAAAACCACACATTCCAGTATTAACCCAATTACAGCAATACTTAATGCCCAAGTAAGGTAATAATCACAATGTCTGAACAGTAACTCTCTCTCAGAGGTTTCACTGCATTTTGTCACACATGTGGCAATCTTAACTGCTTTACAATGAATGCCAAAGATGTTCTCTTGCGAAACGCATCACTCTGTATATCTTCCCATTGTTTTGTCATTTACGAGCACTCTTTGCCGGCTATTTCATTCTTTGCAAACACGCTTCCTGTGTGGCCGTTTTCCAAGTGGTTTGTCTTTCCTTGGGGCAACCATCTTTGAGCATCATGTCCCAGCTGAATCTACTCTCATGTTTAAAATAATATTTAACAAAAAGAACGTCGCTTGGAGCAGTGTTTTTGCATAATTTGCATGAAGGGCAAACCATAGTAGAACATTATGGCAACGTAATGTTTGAGGTTTAACACTGGAGGGAAAGTGTGATATAATGTGGAAATGGTGGCCTCATTCATCAGGCTATGCTCAAGAGTATGAATATGAATGGGAAAAGTCCTACAAGAAAACCATGTATGCAGATGCAGTTTAGGGATAGGCCCACTTAGAATAAGATCAGTAGTTGGATTATTGCACGCGATGTAAATCTAGTTGGATTCATACATTTATCAGCCCGATATCCAGCTTTACCAGGCCACCAGATCTTTAAGTTCAACAAAGGCTGGTTACTCAACATTGTGGCCATAAGAGTAGACAAATTTATCACCAGCAGTTCTTATTTGTCAGCGTTTCCCAACCTACCAATGTGAGATAAGAGTGAATTGACCGAGATTTTGGTACTAGTGGGTCACCAGTAGTTTTTTTTTTTTTTTACAATTTTCTGCCCCACACTTATACAACAAGACCTTGTGAAAACAGGTCACTGTAACACGTTCAGTTTGTCCTCCATTGTAAGCTTGGTTGCATGGGTCTGATCCATCTCTGTCTTTTTTCCTTTGTCACACTCTGGCACATTCCTGTTTGCCTTTTTTCCAGATTCAGCCTTCAGACACATTTAGATCTTTCCAGAGCGTTGAAGACCACATCTTTGTTTTCCATCTATTTGTCTGTCAGTCCGTTATTGTGTATCAGCCATCACTCTTTTATCCTGTTTGCTATGAACCTACTCTCCCGTTCTCTCTATCCCACCTGTCTCCTTCTCCCTGCATGTGTTGGTCTCAATGTACAGGCCCAATCTCATTAGACAAGATGGCTTAGAGAGAGAAGGGGTTATTAGGGCGGTTTAGCAGAACCGTCTTTGGCAGTGCAAGAAAGAGAATTAACAAGGGGGAGAGGTTTAGAGAAAGAAAGGAAAGCATGAATGAGGAGGAGAGACTGAATGAGAGAGAGAAACTAGTGGATTAGAGCCAACATTAAATATCAGCCAAATGCTGTTAAATCTTGACTTTGGCTGCCGAGTTTGTCTATCCTTTCAGCCACTTTGGCAGGTGGGATACAGATATTGTTCAAAGGTATTCTAAGAAATATCCGTCTTGTCTGTCTGTCTAGTAATCTGTTAAAAGTGGCGGCTGATTTTTGGGAATCCTTCTTAACCTTCCTCTGAATGCACCCATTTACTTCAGAGACATGCAGATGGACAGGTGACAGACAGGACTCAGGTGGATGGGTCGGTGGAGGTTTGTCAAACTTGCAGGCAATGAGAATTGAACAGACAGCCGGTCACTCAGGTCAACTGGGGTTATCCATATCAAGTGTCTGCACAGGAAAACAGGACCATGCATTTGATTTCATTAAGGTAAATGTGATTGAGTGATTCCACTTTAGCAATTCAAGCTTCCTAGAAACCCAGCTAAAATAAGTACATGGTGAAGCAGACTGGGTCACAGCTTTTTCTGTGTCAGGATGGAGAGATAGGATATATGAAGGAGACAATAGCCTGGTTCTAGTGTGGTATTTGTTTATTTGAACTCTTAAACTGTTTGATATTTGTCAGGTCAGTGCAGATATTAGTTTAGTGGCTTTGAGTATCACTTACACATCTGTTTTCCATTAAAGGAAAGTACAAGAATGTTGGATTAGTTGTCCATATATGTGAAAATCTTATAATGTGCTCAGAGGTGCAAACTTGTTCCCTTTCAGCAAAATTTGCTGTTTTGAATCCAAAATGCTCATCAGATTTTTCACAAGACATTGTTTGGGGGGAAAAAAAGTGGCAGCTGCATCCAACCAAATATTGTTCTTCTCAGGCTGTCACACCCATGAGCCAATGGGATTGTTTACAGTGTGCGTGCATGTGACACAGACCAGCGCAGAATATCTAAACACAGACAAGTTTAGTTTAAAGTTTTGAGTGACTGATCAAACATCGGAATTACAACAGGAAGATTCATATTATTGTTGTTGAATGTTCAGTCAGTGAAAACGAACATTAACGATGGACGGATAAATAACGGTTTTACTACAGGTGGTAGCTGGCCAGCTAGCGTTAGCCTTGCAAGTTCATGTTTAGCCACCCAATTGAAAGTAAGTAACATGTTATAATTAAAAGAAAACAAAACAACATGCAGATAGATATTTAATTGTGTCCTTTAGACCTAAGTGTTAGCACCCGGCAGGTGTAGGAACAGGGTGTGTATACAAGATTTAATTAAATTAAATGTATTTTAGACTAAAATAAATACAAATAATGTGTAGGTACACTGGGTATTATAATGTTAAACAGGTTACCACAATCTCCCCACAACGGACTTCAGTCTGACTGGTTTAATATAAAATTATCTGCAGAGCTGTGTACTCGGAGCTGGGGACTGTTGCTATTACTGTTCATCACTTTTGTGGTGATTTTGTTGGAAGCGTGTGTATGACACTGGGCTCTCATCCTGCATTAACCGCGCAGCTGCTATTGTTCAAGATGCTAGTTTAGTATTAGCCTCAGATAGCTAAACCGCACAGCCGCCAAACAACTCTGTTGAATTTTCGCAACTTTACGCTTCAGAGTTCATCAATACGGCACAGTGAGCAGATCCAGGCACACTGCAACTATTTCCTTCCTCCAATGGCAGTGAGGTGCGTTTGTTTTACAGTTTGCGCGGCCCTTAAGGGTGGTCACAATACATACCTGTAACTCATTCATTAAATAGCAAGAGGCTCCACCTGGTGGCGTAACTGTGATCTACAGCAACACACAACATTTTCTGACAGTTACACCGTACCCCGCGCCTTCTGCATTATAGCTTAATATATTTTTAATTGGTTGAATTATTAACAGCAGATACTTATTATAATCTAATTTCTCTGTACTAGTAGGCCCACAATATATTTCTCTATTATAACCTTTATTTTTTTCATGAAATTAGGTAAACCCATCAAATATAGCAATTTCAGCTGTGTTGTCCTCCCTTAATCTTAAGTGCATAATAACAATCAATTAATAAGAAACATAAAAACATGTGTAATGAAAAGTTATGTAGATAGTTGATGATTCGAAAAAGTCGAGTAAAAACTGAGACAAGCTTCGTAAAATAAAGTATCACTTTCATTTCATAGTTTGAAAATGTCATAGAAATGACAAAAAAGAAAACTGGCAGTAGAAAAGCTTTTCAGAGGCATCGTCTTCCCTCAAAGCACTATTGATCAATTATTTAAACTTGATGGCTGCATTAGAGAACAGAAGCAATGGGTGTGTGTGGACTGATGTCTCTTACATTTCTTTTGTAGCAGTAAGATTACATTAATACTAAGGTGAGTTCTCCCCTCTACCCTCATGTGTAAATCCACATTTTAAAGCCGACTTAAAATCTTTGTCCCAGGGGAGCATCTTTGTCAGCTTTTTCACCCCCTGATGAGTTTGCACCCCTGATACTAAATTGAAAAATGATGATGATTCCTGTGTGTACTTTTTGACCTCACCTGTTCAGGCAACAAATGAACTTTGGTGTTCACCTGTGACTGTGGTGAGTGAACAAAAGAGTTTTCCAGCCTCAAGCTAATATGAGTTTTAGAAAAGGGATGATGGTTGGTTTCCTGCCAAATTGGCTGTTAGAGCAGACAGCTGAACAGACAAAGACCAGTATGTGGCCGGCTGGTTGTATCACACCCTGCCTCAGACATCATTCTAACTCGTCAACTCAACAGTAGAGCGCACTTGTGAAAATTGGGTATATTTTATAAATTCTGCACCGTTGCTTTAATCATTTGTCACTTTTACATAAGAAGATGGAGAATTTCCACACACACTGCACTTGGTACACATGGTTTCACTCATATTGAGCACAAATCTGCACATGGATTTGGATCCGCACCAAAAGCTAAATCCTTGTCCTTTGGCCTACAATATGGTATCATTTTCCACCAAATGTCATTGAAATCTGTTACTGTATTTTTGAGGTGCACTAACTAACACACAGACAAACATGACTGGAAACATACACCTTGTTAGAAAACACCTTGTTAGAGGTAATGCGAGGTTACGCTTCTTCTCGTTTAATGTTGTATAACGCAGGCTGTGATTGGACGAAACATAACGGAGAAAACTGTCTTATCTTCCGATAACAGTTACTGTTTCCCACCAGTTTTCATACTTCAATTCGATTTTCATACTGTGTATATGGTGGGTTTAACATAGTACCCTTAACTGGTGCAGCCATGGTCACCATAGAAACCACTGGCCTTGAAACTGCTCTCAGCCAGTTGCTGCTGGCAGTGACAGTGACGGGCAGCGGCCTCGTCTAATCATGATTCAGATAAAGAAAGTCGGGGAGGTCACTAGCAGTTCACAGCCCTCCCCTCTTTAACAAGTATCTTTATCGGTATATTTGCATAGCCTTGATATGACAGACTCTCATATCGCTGTCTTTGTATTGCAGTTTTGATAATGTGTGTTTGTGTAACCCTCTCATTGTTTATCTACACAGCTACACTGTTTACTGTCTATCAGTGAGAAATAAAGTTGTCATTGAGAGAGAGAGAGAGAGAGAGGGAGAGTTTAGAGTGTAAAGTAAGCATACGAGTGTACATTCTGAGGTGATTCAATAGCAAAGTAAGTAGTACCAACGAGCTACAAGTTGAATGGTGTTGCATTTAATGCCCTAAATCTAAACATAGGATTCACAATGTGGAGGTTTTGGAGTTCTTTTGTGACTGTAAATGGTCACGTAATGGGAGACCAGATCGGCCTTGTTTACGTTAAACCCCTGTGGTTTGATGAGACCGTGTTGCGCTCTCCTACCCGCAGGCTGGCTGCTAATGTTTTTCTGCCGTTTGACGTTTTTACCACCACCACACACACACATGCGACTTCTGGAGGCCAGATATTGTGCTGTACTTGCATGTTAATGCCATGTAGTTTCTAGTCTGCGTGTCTGTAAATTTTTTCACCCTGGGAGCCAAAACAAATCAACTTAACATCTTCCTTGGGATATGAAAACATATTGCTGTGCTTGTCATGTGGAGACTTGACACTTTAGACCCAGATGTCGGTGCCTGAGTGGTTGTAATTATTATCTTTCAGCTTGCCTTTGCCACATCCCAGGCTACTGGGATAATACTGGTCCATTTAATGTCTCCTGTCACCTCGTAGACTCTGTGTCAGCACATCAGAATAATTTCAGGCCCCTCACTTGTGGGTTCTCCTCATGGCGTAAGAGGCAATATATTTTAATGAAACAAGCTTGTGGGGGTAATATCAACTATACACTGTATGAGTAGCAGAAAACCTGCAGCAGCTGGGTTCATAAACTCGGTGCCAGATAACGTCAGAAACGGGATTCCTGTCATCCACATTCTGCAACGTCACATTCTACAGGTGACAGGTGACATTCCTCAGGTTTCTAATCATACAGGCCGATAACATGGCAGACTCTGGGAACAGGACCTGAGTGAAGATGAAAACGCCATTAGAGGTGCACATTACACATACTAGGCCTGTATAGGAATACTAAACCGATATGAGGTATTGTCACATTTAGAAACTATATATATATCCTTCATGTAAAAGTGTGTATATATCTCTCAGCAGTGGCACAAGTTCACATTACACTGTGCAGCAGCTTTAACGCAAGCACAACACAGTCACCAGTGATGGCCGGTGCCTGCTAGTTCTCTTCACAAATGTGTCGCTTCCAAGAAATATTTCTTGGGAGGAGGCAACATGTCAATGAGAGAAAGAAACTGCTTACTTGTTCCGCCTGAGAAAAAGAAGTCTTCAGGGGGAGGGAGACCCCATAAACAAACTACGGCTTAGTGGCTCCCATAGGCATTGAAATTTGAATCAACACAAGTTTCACCACAATGCTCTGAGTCTGAAATTTCACATTGCTGCAATGACGTAAGAGTAACTAGAAGTGAAAATACTGTGGTCTCCCAATACGTTTCTGAACTGACTTCAGATATGTAGTCATCAATGAGATATGACCTTACTTGGTCCATTCTCATAGAAAGGTGGAGTCTTGCTCCACGTAGCATTGATTATCTATATACTTTGTATTATTAGTTTGATATGTGCTGTCCACGAATAAAAAAATATGATGCTCATGACATTTGTACAACAATCATTTTTTTGCTTCTGCCTCTGTGACTACTGCTGGCCTGTGTAATGTAATGGGAGGGAAAGCGTAGTATTAACACCGCCAGGGTCATGGGGGGATTTCCACAGGCACTAAGTGAGCACTCTCTCATGGTCCTCTAAGATACTTTTGGAGAAAAAAAAAAGCCTCTGCTAAACGGCATATGCATGTGTGCGCTGCTATTACTGCAGCTACCAAAGCTTAAAACAGTAGCCGCTCAACCGATAATGTACTTCTATTTGAATATGCAACGCTGTAATCAGATTAATTTGTTTGCAAAGGGTGTAATCAAAGTAAGCATAATTTATTTAGTGAAGTGGAATTACTTGTCAATCTTTTACTTGTGACACACAGTAAACTCTACTTTAAATGGTGTGTTTAGAAAAATATATGCTACTGTGAACAGAATAAAAAGTAAGTTAAAAGATGATGATGATGATGATGATGTCCATCATCCAAAACACAATCTGTGCTGGATGACTTGGCGGTAGGTTGTTCTCATGTCTGCCAGAACAAATGAATAGGCTGCAAGTTAAGGGCTCTAAGTTCATTTTAGAATGCAAAAACTACCTAACAGCTCATATAAACATGGGGTTATTAGGGATGTTATGTTACTGCTGATGCTTTGATCATAGTATTACTTTGATGTGATAACTGACTAACATGTAGCTAGCGGTTGATGTTGACGTCACCCTCTGCATGGGTCATGTTGAAGCATACACAGTGAGTGACAGGTCATGTCAGACTGAAAGGGTTTAGGTGGTATCAGCAAATCTGGTGATGCTAGGAAAGGGTTAACACCAATGCAGCTATAAGCAGGAGAGGGCTACTTCCTTTTAAGGGCCCAAGTCTTCTGGAGAGTGTGATAGAGGGGGGAGAGACGGAGAGAGAGAGCGCGAAAGAGAGGGAGAGATACTGGGAAAGGGAGTGAGTCAGATATGGGGCAAGGGTAGAGAGTGAGAGAGCACAAGAGACAGTTTTTGTGGGAGGGAAATGGATAGAGTTAGATAATGGGAAAGGTAAAGAGAGCACGATGGGAGATGCATGGTGGGAAACAGAAACAGCGCAGAGCGTGAGAATAACGGTGGAGAGAGAGGAAGCTTGATGACATAGGAAGAGGGAGGTAAAGGCTGTGAGAGCTGACGAGAGAAACCGTTTTCTCAGTGAGGATGGACAAAAAGAATGAAACGGAAAGATGCACTATGGTTACAACAAACAAAAAAGAAAACACAAAACTGTGAAAGACGGATGAAAGAGACAAAGCTGTGACACAAAGAGAAGGAGTAAGAGAAACACGTGGCGAAAAAGGCGTTTTGTGATGAGGGGGAAGAAAATCCAGAACAGACAGAGTGAAAAAACTGACAAATAAAGCGGTCCATTAGAGAGACAAGCTATTATTTGAGTAATCTAATGGACCCTTGCTGTTCATCTGTCAGAGAGGAAACCCCAGTTGTGTGTCTCTGTGTATGTGAATTCCATTTTGTGGACGTTCCTTTGTGTATTTTTGTCATTTAGATACTGTATATGTGAAGCACAGATATTATTTATCAGTGTGTATGTATATTTTTGTGTTTCCTGGCCTCAGTGTTATCTTGTAACCTCTATATATCTGTTGTTTTTACAACTTCTGTGTAATAGATTCAACATTCCAACAAGTTCTCCTCGTCACCATAAATCACAGAGCTGAGAAACGATGGGATTGTTACAGCGGGACGGCTAATTTAACTCTTATGCATGTTCTTTTCATGTTTACATTTCATATATCATGCTTAGCTTCTGCTTACAGCTTCAGCTATGTGTCTGCATGCGTGACACTGAGACAGAATAGAGAGCTCTCCACCTCTTTTTAATTTAAGTGATAGTACAGGAGAAGGATGTCAACAGTTAACCATTAATCAGATAACCACTGAGAATATTTTTTGGTGACATGTTATGGGTTGTTTGTAGCTTTAATGTTGCTAGGCTAGTGAGTGTCTTAAAGTCTGTTTATAGTGAGTATCTTTAGAGTCAGTTTAACTCGCAGGACTTTCTGAAAGCTTGTGTAACATGTTTTTCTGCCACAAAGGAAATAAATTCATGACAAATGAAAATAGGTCTAACATGTCTTCTGACGTTTCTACTGCTGAAATTGAATATAACAAGCTGCCAAATACTATGGTCACATACGATAAGCAGCTTGAAAGAGACAAACAGAATGTCTTATAAATGCTAACTGCTGGAGCAAATAATTTTTGACCGCTTCCAAGAGCCTGGTAGGAGAGTGTGTGAGTATGTAACTATACGGCTGCTATGTCGGAGGATGGCTCGCACTCGCAGCCAAAGATCACATCGCTGCTAGCCGGGGGGGAGAAAGTGTTATGGGCGCCAATCCGAGGCCATCACACAGTCGGTGTGCTGCCAATCAGCGTGGTAGAGGATGAGGGATTGAAAGAGCTAGTTGGGCACCTCGAGCCTGAGTACATTATGCCACCGAGAGCTACTGCGACTTAACACGTTGCAAAACACTTTGAGGAGAAGAAGCATGGTTGTCGGTCTGTCGAAAGCAAAATTAACTGAAACTGACATCTCTAGAATAAACATGGAAATCTGTTCTTGTACTTGACACTTCCAGTTCATCCTGTTAGCTGTCTATAAAACAGTGATGGACGTCACTATGGGGGACATAATGTACTTTAGTGCCAAAGGTGTAAAAGCTGTTACTCCTGGATACAGTTTGGAGTTGTAAAATAGCTGCACTGAGCAGCTGGTGCTGAGCTCTACAACATTTGAAGTACTCAGTAATACCACGGTCCCTCGAGCAGCTCCACAGAGCTTAGTGTTTAGCTTGGGCTTTCTTAGAGGTAGTTGCCATAATTTTCTCTGCTTGTTTTAGGATTTTAGGAACTGGTGGGGAAAAAGGATCAGACGCTTGCTCTCTGTAACCTCTATCCTACTGCCACCCACATTACCATGTAGTATTTCTTAAGTCTACTCAGGGCCACAGAATTGGCACCAGCCAAATGCTGGTTAAATATGCAAGTGGCTGGTAGATTTACTTCACTCACCAGCCAAAAAAAAAAAAGGTGATCTATTGAATGGCTGCTAAAATATGAACATTCACTAGCCATTTGGCCGGTGGACAAAAAAGTTAATTTTGCACACTGAGTCTACTCCAATGATGTATCATCTATTTCCCAGCTGACTCTCATGTGATACAAACAGCTGCTGGTGTGAAACAGCCAGTACTAATAACCCACATTAATGTCATGTGATTATGACAAAGGCGAATTCCACCACAAAACAACATCCCATTGACAATATCCAAAACACTGCTGAAATATTCAGTATTTTGTTTTTTTAAGTGTGTGTTGCTCAATCCATTTCGGTAAAGCCTAAATTTGCTGGAGGCAATAATTGACATGTTGTTTGACTCTGGTGTGACGCGCCGCAGCCAGCAGACATGATACATCAGCAGTCCTGAAACCTGTCACCAGGTTTATTATCTACTGTCTGCTTTCTCTCTCTCTGTCTCTCTCTCTCTCCCGGATACCAGCTTCATCATAGCATTCAAAATATGTGCATACATCTTAACATTTGCGCTGCACAAGTTAAATTGTTGACCTCAGTCAGTAATGACCACAGGGGAGAAGTTAAACCAATTTCTACAGAGCTCATATGTCAGAGTGATTTGCCGCCATGTGACGCATTTTATTATACAATTGGACATTGGATCATTTTTCAGAACATGCACAAATTTCTGCAGAAATACATGTCAACTCTGCTTTTAAGACGGACGGCCTATTTCAAAGAAGCACTACTAGATTGCAGTGATGCGCGCTTAGTCATCAGGCTGTGTGTGCTCATACACTGCTTGTGTTCCTCCTCTACTGTCTGTACCTCCTTGTTTTCATTATTGTGTCTCTCTACATACATTGTAAACATAATTGTGTGCACATTTACATACCTTCTGTATTACAGACAGTATGTGTTTTTTGATTAGATTTCTACATTAACTTGGTACTGTAGTGTAAGCTGTAGAGCCTGGAGTTTAGCGCTGCAGAGGTCAGCACTTCAGCACACATTGACTGCTGACATATAGAGCCAGACTACATATATCTTATCTGGGGAGGAGAACATGCAGGGATATGATTTATGTTAGTCCCTGTCTGTATGGGTCTTGGGGAGAAATGAAAGAGGGCATAAGGGAAAAATGGAGGAGTCATATAAATTGATAACAGATCATAATGAAAAACAGTGGCTCAGAGTTGGGGAAAGCTATGGTATTGATCAGATTGCTGGCAATGCAAGGCTCTTTTAGAGGGTCATAAAGCGATGCCACAATTTAAGAATGATTGAAACCCTAATTTCAAAAATCATCTGTATGCTGTTTTGAGGGGGAAAACATCAATTATCTGATTTCTTTTTTTCATCACGTTAACTTCACAGTCAGCCCTTGTTGAAAACTGTCACAAAATCCCTCCCTCCTCTGTTGGAAGAGGCTGCACGTGTGCATTTTGAAGGCATGATTCTGGAGGGATTTCTATGTATACGTGGGTGTGCAGTAGGAGACGGGAGCTGATGATGTGCTTTATTGAGTCTGTTATCGACATTTCCAATTGTTGTGTCTCTTCCACCTGCTGTGTGTGTGTGTGTGTGTGTATGATTTTGCATGTGCATATATCTTGTACTGGATGTATTTGTTATCTGCGTGCCTAACTGTGAGCCAAAGTGCATGATGAAACCGCTGTGTGTGTGTGTGTGTGTGTGTGTGCGCATGTGTGTATATTTTGCACGAGTGCGTGCCAGCAGAGGCTGACAGTGACGTCCGAGGCTTCTAGTTCTGGAGAAGAGGCAACACGTGAGGGAAGCTCCCTGCTCCACATCTGACCCTGCTGTTATCAATCAGGCCTTGAGAGGTGGAGAGAGGGGGGGGGGAGATAGAGAGAATGGGAAAGAGAGGCTGTGAGGAAAAGGGGGAAGGAAAAAGAGAGAGTGGGAGGATAGAAGAGGAGGAACAGATGGTTGGGGCTGTTGAAAAAGAGAAATGCAAGAAAAATGGAGGGATACTGTAGGTGAAGAGAGAAAAAAGGGGAGAATTAGAGGAAAAGAAAGACACTCCTGAGTGTTACTGTAACTTGATTAATCATTTAGTCTTTAAAATGTCAAGAAGTCACATGCTACAAGCGAACAAAGAACGTCTGTAAATAGCTCGCTTCATCTCACCAGCAGCAACAAAACTCCTCAAGTATTCATTCATTCTAATAATATGAAAGCAAAGTTTTGCATTGATACAAATGAACTAAAAAGCATGTATGAAGTTTAAGAAATAAATTAAAGCTACAGTAAACAAAAGAACAGTAAACGACCCGAGTCTCTGATGCTCAAAATGGACACAAATTGGCCATTTAGGTGACAGTTTCTCTGAGTCAGGTGCTGAAGTGATGAATTTGTGCCTCCGCTCCTCACAAAGCTTGTGTTTATTTAATATTTGGTGTCTAAAATTAATTATTTTAACAAGACAATCCGTGTGTGTGTGTGTGTGTGTGTGTGTGTGTGTGTGTGTGTGTTGAAATTTAAGAATCAGGAAGTGCTAAATCTTCCACATTTTAAATGCAACAAATGAATACCCAGGCGCCATTCATAGTCTACATTACTATTTTCAGAGATGGGCTGAGAACACTGCCAGCAGCACACCCATCCCCAAACATGATCCAGCCCCTGTCACTATATATTCTGCCAAATTCATTCTGTCCAATAGGCTCCAAATGGTAGTTGACCCACTGCCAAAGTGGCTAATGTAATGGACAGACTTGTCCTTTTTAAAAGCCAAAATTTTCCCTGCATTTCACTGCTTTCTATTCCAGGAAGCAGAGTGGTTAGAGGGAAACCAGGAGGTGTGAGCAGCAACAGGTGGGCAGACAAATAGCAGACCTGTCCAAACTTAATTTATGTCACCTATTTTCCTTTTAGCTATCCCACTTGACAGCCGACAGTCGCTTCCGCAGTTTAGGTTAGGGTTCATTTAATCCTCACTAACTGTGGCGCCAGATCTGTCTTTTTGTCATGTGTTTCTATTCATCTGTTCCACTCTGTCTCATCCATCTTACCAGTCGAACCACTCTGTAGCCATTTTGTTCAAGTAAAAATAGCAAAATGTAAAATATTGAAATTTTATAAGTGTATGAGGCGGGGCGGCCACATTCACTTTCATTCGCTTTGGTCTACCCTCCAGCTAACTGGCCTCCGATGTATTGACAGGCCGCACAGACGGACAGGCGCACACTGAGAATGACTGTAAGAGAAATCAATCTAAAACACCAGGCGGGGACGGATGAATTGCTCCCTTTTTTTTCTTATTCACTTATTCACTCAATGGGGTCTCTCTCTCTCTCTCTGCCTCAGTGATCATCTCGCTCTCTTTGTGTTTGTTTCTTTACCTTTTTTTCCCTGAATCACTAGTTATGATATGCTATAGTCATCCTCTTATCCAGTGTCCGTTTCTCTTTTTGTATATATACACATCTGTAGCCATTTTGCTTTCTTTCCAACTATCCCCTTTTTCTTTATCTCTCTTTTCTTCTTCTGTATCAACAGTAGCTTCCTGCTATCATGTCTTTTTTTTTTTTTTCCTCCTTGGTTTTCTCTAGCTGTCTCTGTATATTTCTTTTTTTCCACGTTGCCAGAGATCTCACTCTGTCGCCCCTTCTGGCCTGTCTTTTTGTTTCTCCCCCTCTGATTCTCCCTCTGTCCTCCCCTCTCTCCTTTTCTCTCCCCCTCTATCTCTCTTCTCTCCATCTGTTAATGCTGTTATGGCAGTGAGTGGGTGTATAGGGAGGGATGAAGGAGAGATAGAAAGGGAACGTGAGAGAGGAGAGGCGGGGGGGGGGGGGGGTGATCTACCACTTGTTACAAGCTGGATAGAGGAGAAGGGAGGTGGATTGGTGGGGGAGGGGTGGAGGGTGAAAGGGGTAGTGTTGTTATGGTGATGAGATCCTCTTTGTTTTAGGTTGCCAAGGCAACTTCAGGCGTACACTTGATACAGCCACCATCACCATCATCACCACCACCACCACCACCACCACCCAGCCACATGACTGTAGGGAGAGCACTTCACACTTTGCACACTCAGACTTATGCACCCACACATCGAAACACACAAAAGCACGTGCGCACACACATTTTTATTATGTCCACCTACTGCTGGCTGCGTTTTATGTGACTGATGGAGACAATATATGATACATTGTATCCATTGTGTAGGTGTAGGTAAATTTATTAAACACACTGCTGTTTATTCTGTTTTCTTGACTCTTGCCTGCGGCTCGTGCTTATTTCTCCACAAACATTAAACTCCATACAACTGGAGTTTGCAATTTGTGTTGCAATTTGTAAATGAACTTGAACCTGGAGCCTAAACAGCAAAAACATGAAACCCAAACAAGAATAACCTCACAACCACCATTGAATTGAAATGCAGTATAGAGTACATAACAATATAACTATAATATGTTATGTTATGTATACAATGGGACGCCCTGGTAGCCTTATGGTCTAGGAGGTCTAGGAGAGATTCCTGACTGGCAGGAGTGTTGTTGCACGCCACACCTCTCTCTCTTCTCTTGTTTGCCATCTCACAATCCTGTTTTTATAATAAATAAATAAATAAGATAAAACCAACAAAAATGTAAAAGCGTCCATACAGAGCAAAATGTAGACTATAAGCCAGTATAACAAATAGTAGAAAGATGAACGACTTTATACACAACTAATCAGTGTTTCATGCATGACCCACTTTGTTTGGGTCTATGTGTAGATCTTCAATTTTGTGTGTGTGTGTGTGATTTTGTCGGTCTTTGTGCCTACGGGCTGCAGTACCTGCAGCGATCTGACCTGTTCATGAGTTTGTCTTGGATCAAAACAAATCATTTTAAGCAGTTTGGAATGTTTCCTCCTGGTAGGTGGTTATGTTGCTGATAATAGTTTTGGAGGGGAGGGGGGTTATATTGAAGGAATAAAAAAAAAAAGAGGAATAAGTGAGTGATGTGAGTCATAAAAACAAGGTCGCTAGAATGATAATTCTCACTATATTTCCAGGTGTTACCATGATTTCTAGGAATTAACCTCTTTTAAAGCACCTGGGTGGTGTTATATGTTCAGCTTATCACAAACTGTGTAGAGGTAAGATTGATATTGAAATTAATAAATGTATTTTTATACGTCTCAATAAGTAATTGTTTTTAGAATAGATTATTACAGGACACATGGAAGGGAAAGCTGTATTAAAAATAGCTGATTTGGTTACTATTCAGACTTCATTCAAAGACAAACTGTCATCCGTTAGATATTAAAGCAGAGCTGTTTCTGTAATTGTGACTGTCTAGTCACTGCGTTATTCATTCATATTGGCATTGCATATTTCTTATGTCCTTACATAAGTATGGACAGTATCAGTAGCGTTTCTCAGGTTAGTATAAAGGCCTGTGGTGTAAGCATGATGGTAGTTGTCTCTTGAAGTGTTTAGTAGTGTTAGCAACCTTAATACAAGGCTACTAACTACTGCTGTTTGGATGTAGACTTTTTAAAGTGGCTAAGACGTTAAATTCTAAAGTAATACTATATTGACACATCAGGTAATACACCGGTCTCTGTTTTGTATCTGTCAGCTTTTGACTCCTGATAGCCAACTCCAAAGGACCGAGGTCCGATGTCTTGAGGTGAAAGAAGCTGGACTCAGATGCAATAGAGAGGATGAAGGCAAGGAAAGAAGTCATGAAGCTTTGGGAGCAATATGGGGGAGGAAGGTCTGTTCCTTTGAGACAGCTGAGGGGGCGAAGTATACAATAAATGACAGACAGTAGAGGCACTGAGAATAGCATTGAAGTCATAGGAGAGTATTGCTAATACTTCCACATATTTCTATGAAACACACTGATGTTGGATTAAATCTAAACCTGTGTTTTTATGCTTTATTTGCCTGGGATGTTATCCAAGTCCACCATGTGTCATGTCGTTGCTATGAGAAAAAAAGAGTATTTTGATTAGTTTTAAGAGCAGTAGCATTGTAATCATATTTCCACAGTACTGGCTATTCACTTTAAGTATTTGGATGGGGTTTAAGTAAAAGAAATAAATAAAAGGAGACAAAGAGAGGTCAAAGAATTGACTCAGTTGCTCATTTCCTGCTCCATTTTGGCTGTAGTTGGTAGGGTTGTCTGCCAGTCTTGTTGGCAGACAACCAAACATGGTTTGGAGATTGCTTTTCATCCTTAAAAATCAATTGAGTGGTTACAAATGAAAGCTATGCAGTAAGTAAGTCCTACCCTGAGACCTGACTCACAGATGCATAGTTATAGACGCAGATTCAGTTGCACAGATTGGTCTAAACGAACATGTTGAGATTTTTTAATGCACAGAGATGGCTGCTTGCATTCATTTGAAATTTGTTTTTGTAACTTAGTTTTGTAACTTAAAGTACTTGGAGTGAAACAGGTGTGTTGTTTCATGGTGCAACCCTCCACATGCAAATATTATATCCGAGCCACACTAGAGGGAAAACCCACAACTCACCATTTCCTCAATGTCATACCTAAATTATCAGTGACCTCCAGCATCATGCCAACTAGTTAAAAACAGCTTTTGAATGGCACTACACTGAATATGAACCTCTGGATATATATTTTTTTAATTTAAGCCCATATGCAGTGCAAATATCATATATAATATGGCATGTGATTCTTAACATACGGTATCATGCTGACCTACTCAGCAGCCAACCATACCTACTAAATATCTGATTCAGCGATCTTCTAAAATGCACTTAGTATATTAAATGAGTATCCCTGCAAAAATATGACTAAAAGAGTGACAGTGAACCAGGTGAACCACTGGAGACCACATCTACACTGTGCACTATTGTGATATTTATATAGTTAAAGTCTCTTGTATCCATACTCTTAATACATTTATTTATCTTTGTCACAAATATTGGTTACGTGTCAAATATTGTCTATAATTTACTGGACACTTCTGACAGCCAGTGCTGACAAAATCAGAATGGATCCTCTTCCTTCCTTTCCTGTTTCAACCAACATTAACAATGTTAACATTAACCACCCAGTCCTCTGAGAAGACAAAACATGCCGTTGCGTTATGTAGAAACAGCAAAACAGGCTGCTGTTAAGGAGCTTTTTTCACAGAGCCATTGTTTTGCTTTGCTTTGATTGGTTAATTGTCAGAATATACTATGGCCTATAGGGAAATCATTATCTGTCAAGGACAAGTTCAGCTGGTGTTCAGGAAATTTTGGGTCGCAACTCATTCAGCAGTTGTATTTGTGCAGACAGACTGAGAGTTCAGGTAGGTAAAGCTGAAGCCAATTGACTCTGAATGTGTGGAATATATGTGAGAATTAGCACTTGGATACAAATAAGAGGAGAAATGCAGAAGTCACTGTGAGTTTTCCTTATGCGCTGTCTTTCAACCAGTTACCATACTGTTCTACGAAGTTCCCTTGAAAGCGAAATACTTTTTGTAACATTTCCCCTCACAAAAGCTACAAATGTCAGTGCGGCAGTAGCCATGTCACAGAGACCATCGTGTGGTTTCATCTGTGTTGAGTGATAATAAGAGTGATCGCCATGGAGAGTAGAGTGTTAAACTCAGCTCATCTCCCCAGGTGACTGGGGAAAGTGGTGTGTATGTGTGAGCTTCCCCCAGGCTCCCGTCTTCACAGTCTGGATCTAATGGGCTCTGACAGGATGGTAATAAGGTAGCAATGGACACACACTGTGTGTGTGTGTGTGTGTGTGTGTGTGTGTGTGTGTGTGTGTGTGTATGTGTGGCAGCAGTGAGCGATGTCCATGCTGGATAGTAACAGTCCAGTGTTTGAAAGCAGGTGTTTAGGACACTGACCTCACCCTCTTTGTGCGTAAATGAACACCCTGTCACACGCACACACACACACACACACACATACAGTGCAAAAACACAGGGTCCAGATGTCCCTAAAGACGCAAACAGTCACACATATACACAACCATACATACTGTAAGTACACACCCACAGATGTACATAAAGTGCCCTTTCATTTCTCCCTCATGCACACAGTTCATTTTCTTTTGACCTGCCTCTTTATTATCTCTGATGCATATTCACATCCAGCAGCGTCCTTCCAGGCAGCCTCTGCTCAGATGAATACTGTGTGGTGTCGAGTGCACAGCACTGAAATCATGACCAGAAATTAAACTCAATTACAGCTGCTGTTTAGACATTTCCAGGAGGTTGTTTTTCTTGTGTTTGGTGGCATGAAATAATTACTGACATAAATATTAAAGCTCTTCTATTAATTGCTTCAAATTGCTGTTAAACAATATTTACAGCTTTGCTTTTACATGCAAACAACCCACCACCTCAGTATTTCACTAGCAGACTAATTTTATAAGTCAGCCAAGATGGGCAAGAGTCATCTCGCCTCAGGGCCTCCCTGGTCCCTTCCTGAACCCAAATCTGGGAGGACAGCTTGCAGGCTAGAGGCAAGAGTCATGGTTTGTACTCATGAGGCTCAGCAAGTGGGGCAGCTGCAGTGAGGGTCTAACACCAGCAAGCAAAAGGAAGTGGTCGCTCTGCATCAGCTTGGATAAGCAGCAGAAAAGAGACGAGACCTTTTAACAGCATAGGACTAGTTACCCACTAACCTAAACAATAATAACGCATATAAAAAGAAACATTTGTTTGCATCCTGGAAGTTTTAACGTGTAATACTTGGTTGCATTATGATTAGTAGATTTGGGGGTCAGGCTGTTAATCAGCTTAATATCCTGATAGCATGAATCCCAATTAGTTTACTGTGATGTCCATCCATCAGTGATCAGAGAGAGCGAGAGAGAGAGCGTCTCATATTCACTATCGTCTTTATATTTTCCCATGTGGTATTCTACAACTGCACTATGTGTCTTGAGATTGTTTAGTTGATGTTGCTCCGCTTGTGTGACGCTGCCTCACTTGTGTGATAAGCTAGCTGGTAAGTCCTCAGATTTGTTGTCGTTGTAGAGTAAGGCAGCTATTTTATACAATGCGGGCAAACAGCCTCATCCTTGTAAGTAATTTTTCGATATAGAAATACTTCCACACGCTGATTCTCAGATGCTTTGGGGTCATCGTGATTATCCGATCAGCATGACTTTGTTCATTATTGCCCTTCTCCATTTTTATTCATCAGCTAAGTTTACAGATAGGTCAAAGAGCTGCGATAGGTTAAGCTGATAGTGAATTTTAAAGACGCCCTCTGCTGGATCACAAGGCAAACTACTTCAAACCGTATGTTGCGTTTATAGATTGCACATTTTTAATTTAAACCATCAGTTAAAAAGTGAAATCCTTTTGCTCTCACAATAGGATAATAAATTTATGCTATATGCTGTTCAATCCTGGGTGATAGACGCGTCTCTCAACAGTTGTTATATTTAGATCTCACATTACCAATCAGTGTATGAGCGCTTCTGGCCCAGTGTAAGAGGCATGTGATGCTCTCATGGCCCAACACTTAAATAGATTAGTATCTTGAATAATATATGAGTATTAATGTGAACGTAAACACAATTGGCACAATGTTTACATTCTGAGCAAGCTAAGGAGTGCGATAAGCTGTGCTTTTGTAAAGAAAGGATATTTCATTTTTCGATTACAGGGTCCTAACCAAGATGACAGGTCTTTTTATTGTTTCCTTTATTTGAATGTATTTGAAATACTTAAAATCTCTAGTAGAGCAGTTAGAGATCAGGAGGGCTACACAACAACTCTCCTGCTTCTATGTTGAGATACTTCAGCAGGGCAGGTGCTTGCTGTTTTTGAGTGCTCGAATGATGAATTTTAAAGCAGAAAAGACATCAAATGTACCATCCTGGTGGCTTAGGAACATTAACAGTGTCCCAACAGCATCTGTGCATCCACACAGAGCATCGCAACAGCTTGAGGCTGGCTACACTGTAGAAGATAAGTCTTCTTGTCGAGTTAAAACATAAACAAACTGCGGACCTCATTGTGCTGAAGACAGAAACTAGGAATAGTTGACACAGCCATCAAAAGTAAAGACGGGGCATCTGTAAACATTTAGGGAAAGACATGTGTTGCTGGTTCAGGCAGCCTAATGGATTATGTTTATTGGGACATGTTGTAATGTAGCCACAGTGTAATGGATTTGATAACAACATAACAGTCATTACCCTTTCATCTTTTCCCTTTTCACATAGATTATTTCTAATAAATATCTTACTCGTCAATATGAGGGCTTTTATTAAGTTATTTGTTAATTAATCCGCTCATATCTGTCTGGCTTCAGGCAACGACTGTGTGATTATCGTCACTGACTGTGATCATGTTTTGTTTTATTAGTTTACAATTTGCAGTTATATTAAAATATTAGCATTTATTAAAGGGAAAGTGTTTGTGTGTGTGTGTGTGTGTGTGTGTGTGTGTGTGTGTGTGTGATGAAGTTGGATGGAGGTTGTAACCACTGTTCACAGTCGCATTCATGTTTATAAAGAGAATCTTTGCAATAGTAAAACGCTCTTCCTCAGTTCATCTGTTAGCTCAGTGTTTTTTTTTCTGTCTCTCTGTTGTACTACACGTCTCTTTCAGCATGTCCTACTTTTTATCTCTTCACCTCTTGTTGCCTTTATCTATTTGCTGGCTGTCATTCTGACTCTCAGCTTTTTTTTTTTTTTTCTCCTGTTTTCTTTCACTTCAATTATTGTTATGAACACCGTCTGTTGAGCGCAGATAATGGCAATGAGGTTTTCAAAGCAATCACAAAATTGCATTAAATGTCATTATGTAAAAACAATGATGTTAATTTCACCCCTCTCTCTCTCTCTCTCTCTTTCTCCACAGCTCCACCACCGAGCAGATTCAACAGGAGAGTGTCAGGTGAGATGTTTGAGTGTGTGTGCAATTGCTAATGTGTGTGTATATGCATGTGTTTGACGTCACGTCCCTGAAGTGTAATTCACACCGGGGACGAAGTTACATACATCACTGGTTGAGTGGCTCACCCGCAGCTAGCGTGTGCATTATTGTGTGGGTCATGCATGCCAGAAGCTTTTGAGTCCAAGTGGTAGATTTACTGATTTGTGTGCGTCTCTGTCGTTGATGTCAAACACTGCTCAGGCTGTGTTTTGATAATGAATGTATTTGCGTATGTCGTGCATGTAAAACACAGTATTAAGAAGCGCCACCGCAGTGTGTTTGGAGTTTAGTGCATCTACGTCGGTGTCTGTGGGCTTATGTGTACAGTGCTCTTGTTTTCTCACGCTCCGTCGTACCCATCTAGTGTTTACATATGAGTAATTGAATGCCGTCAGCCGTCACACAGCGCTGCACTTTGATTAGGTTCTGGGTGTGTCAGCTGATGTTTATCTTTACCACTGTCATTGTTGACCCTGCTGTCTATACCACAGTGTCATAAAGGTTCATATGTGGTGTTTGTTTGTAACAGTTGTCAACTGTGTCGTTTCGTTTCCTGTAACAACAAGTTGTACCGAGTCCCTTGTTGTTATGACGTAGTAAAGAAAGTGGTTTGAAGTTTCTTTCGTAGATGAAAAAAAAAATGTTGTGAAACTGTGGTACAAGCAGACTTTCTTTGCAGCAGTAATGTTGTTAGACATAATGATCCTTTCCCTGAGGAGAAATGGTGTTAATATAACAACAAAGATAGAGTGTCACTGCGACGCTCATCGTGTTACCCAGAGATGTTACCACAAAGGTCCTTTTTCAGTACTGTTGAAAAAGATTCCCATTTGTAGTTTGTAAGTTATACAAAGTTGTTTTCATTCTTTATGTGTGCGGTGATTTCTCAGGGACACAAATTTGATCTTTTCCCCAAAGGAAGAAGGCTTGTGAAAGCTTAAAGGAAAACCTCCAAACTTCTATCACCTTTCTTTTTAAATTAGGAGCAAAGGCACTCCGTGATGTGCTTTGTTTTTCAGGCCAATTTCTTTTAGTGTTTGTTTTTTTTTCTCCATATTTCATAGATAATTGGTCAAACGTGCATGATAAGATGTAATAATACTCTTTACTTTAAATATAGAAACCTGTGTTCATTGTACTGCAATCCAGTACAACAGTTGTTGACGCTGTCAGAGAGGTGTTGACTCAACTGGTGTGGGATTACACTGTAAGGTTAACTTTTGCTTCTCCATACTGTATGTCAACATAATGTTTAATACAATATCTTCAATAACTTCTGCTTTAAAAATGCAGCACGATTGAATCAACAGACAAAGTTGTAATCTCAACAAAAACTGAGCATTGAAGTATCAGTTTCTCTGAGTTAATGCAGGAGCTTCTTCCTACACACAACAGTCATACAAGGAGGCATCCATTGTAACAGAAGCACAGTGATCTGTCAACCTTCAGTGACTTCTAAAGCAAACCAACACATTATACACACACACACACACACACATATGTTTTTTTTAATTCACATGAAAATAATAACACAAAATAATTAATTTTCTTTATCCTGTTATCAAAAAAAGTTAAACACAGCTTTGGACCAGGAGGCAGCAATGCCATTCCCGCGCCTCGTCTGCAGGAAAATAAAGTTGAGTAGGCGGTCCTTCAGTGCGGCCCAGGACACATCGCGTTTCCACTGCTACGAGAACGTGGGTGGCCACAGGCGGCCAAGACCACCTCCGGATGTGGTCTGAGTGATTGGATCTCAATGGGTCTTGGGTGCGTTCACAGCTGTACTTAGAGCTATCCGCTTGTGATTGGATCACTCAACACGCATGTTAATGGAAGGTGTAAACAGGGCCTAAGTGGGATGGTTGAGATCCTGACTTGCGGTTGAAACCATTAGGGTTCAAGGTGTTGTCAACATTAGACTGGATACTGGTTTGAATAACAGATTTTAGCTTGGTTTTCCTATATCGACATGACGAATTGTCCAAATGTCTTGAAAAGTTAACGTAGGACAAATTCATTAAGACGTGTAGAAGAAGAATCAGTTCACTGTCTGAAAGTAGACGGACACATGCTCTCCACATTCAGGAAGGAGGAATCGGTGATTTCTCACATGAGAAACCGAGACACAGTCACATCTATAATTTATTTTCTTTGGATGAAACCGTGGTAGAAATGATGACTTGATTACATATTTGCATTCGATTTGATCACTCCGCCCTGTAACGAGTGAACTAGGGCTTGTCAACAAAACGCACATAGACGACTCACAAGCAGCTTGTTTATTGGCTGGTGTTTTGGCATCTTGTCATCTTGCCAGGGGTTCATAGAGGTTTTGGCAGCGTGGGGGAAAACAAACAAATCTGATTCCAGAAACTTATGCTGAGCATGATGGACCTGCCTGTACTCTCTGCCTTAACTGATCTTAAATGGTGTTCATACTAGTGAGAGAAAAAAAACACAGAGCTGAATATGAGCAGTCCAGACTGGTTTGCCTACAACCTTTGGCTATCAAATGTTAATATCTGTGTCTTTAAACTCATAAAACTCATCAGTTTGAGTGTCTCACCCTAAATTAACGACATCATATCCTGTTTGGCGAATCACTGAGACTTTATTTTTATTCAGTCCGTTGTATTTACCTACCTGATCGAGCTCAACTAAAATAGTGAACACATTCACACCCCAGAGAGATCACATGGCTCTAAACATGATCGGTATGAATGCTGAGAGATAAGATGTTAGACTCCTGATCGCTCGCGCACACACACACGCACACACACACACACACTTCCATGTGTTTTGTGGTAAATGTCATGTGAGAGTTGGAGTGCGTCCTTACAGTGGAGGAAACCCAGACACGTAGTGACAATTTGAAATGACCTTGTCAGTGTTTGTCATCCAGTGTGCTAAAACATGTCGCTGTGCATGTGTCATTTCCTCACTTCTGGGCTCCTCCAGTGTCCTGCAGTAATGATGTCCTCTGTTCCCTCCTCCTGCAGGACATCGCCTCATTTTGTGTTATACAATATCTTCCTCTCTGCTTATGTGTGTGTATCTGTGTATCTGTGTGTGTGTTTGTGTGTTTGTGTGTGTGTGTGTGTGTGTGTGTGTGCGTGTGTGCTTGTGTAACATCTTCCCTTTCTTCCTTGTACACAGTTTGAATGTATGTTTGTTTTTCCTTGCTGGTCTGTTTGTGTATTTATCTTTCTTTGTGTGTGTGCTTAAAACATAAATGTGACTTTTACACCTTTAGCATCCTGTGTGCATGTTGCTTCGAGATATGAACCATACAAAAGTTTTTAACAGTGCCAAACTTTATAAACTCTCTTAGCTGGATTGTTTGTCTCTCTGTCTGATTACATTGTAAGCACACAGGTTATGCTAATACAGTGTGTAACCTGGGTTTACACGTCTTCCTTCCAGTGTGTGCGGAGGCGTTCAACCCAGACGAGGACGACGATGACACGGAGCCCAGAGTGGTTCACCCAAAAACAGATGAACAGCGCTGCAGACTGCAGGAGGCCTGCCGAGACATCCTAATCTTCAAAACACTAGAACCTGTAAATAAAACAAACCGGAATACATGTATACACACACTCACACATAGCAACACGCTAAACTATTTATGTACGGATGAGAGGGCACAAAATTAGCACCAGCCACCAGCCAAATGCTGGTAAAATATGCAAGTGGCTGGTAGATTTGCTTCACTCACCAGCCAAAAAAACAATGGTGATCTATTGAGTGGCTGGTAAAAATTGGAACATTTACTAGTCATTTGGCGGGTGAACAAGGAAGTTAATTTTGCACCCTGAAAGGTGAGTTACAGATGAAAGGATAAACCAACATGTGCAGTAAGGTGTGAAGCATCCAGAACAGCTTCAGTGCACTTGTCAAACATCCTGGCATGCGTTTGTGGTATCATGAACCGATACAATATCTAGACAGATTAATCTGCTCATTTTATTGGCTGCAAAACTGCAGTTGTAGTATCCCATGATGCTGTGTTCTGATTGTATCCTGTATTCAAGTAGTCAAAAATCAAGTGTCATGTTTCTGTGTGATGTGTTACTGTGCTTGATTTATCCACATTTGTTTTGGCTTAAAAGTCATTTTTTATTTTTAAAACGTATGTACTCAAACCCCAGAGACAACAAGACTGTCTGTCTTGAAATTGCATATCCTGTGGAAACATAGAGAAAAGTGTCATGAAATGAAAAACAATCTCCCCTTTCCCCCAGTGTACAATACCAGTCAAAAGTTTGGACACACTTTCCCATTCCAGGAAAATGTGTCCAAACTTTTGACCTTAGACTTTTTGACTCTCACACAATCTCTCTGCAGGGATAATTACGATTCATCTTGTGCCCCTTTAGGAGCAGCACTCACATGAGCAATATGCCATTTTGAGCTCAACTCCGTACACACACATTTCCACTCTTACTCCATGTTTCTCCTCCTTATTTGTGTCTGACGTCCTTTCTCTCCCGTCCCCCATCCAGGAGCAGTTCTCAGAGGTGCTGGATGCCATGTTTGAGTTACGGGTTCAGCCCCAGGAGCACGTCATCGACCAGGGAGACGATGGAGACAACTTCTACGTCATAGAGAGGTAAGAGGCAAACAATGTTGCTCAATTTGTTTATTCAGATTAGGTTTGTCTGTTTGTGAGCTTAAATAACAAAGGTTTTTCTGCGCAGTTACTAAAAAAAAAAACTAACACCTGTGTTCATATTTTGTTTTGAGAAGTTGACCAGACAAAATGGAGACACTTAAATTGTGAAAATCAGTGAAATACACTTTCCCTGTTGTGTCTCTATATAACATTTGTGTGTCAACTCGGCTCTGTGGTTTTGTTTGAGAAATGTATTGCATTCAAATTCAACACCATCAATTACAGCCTCAAAAATAACCAACTGACACAGTGGCAACAGCAATTTAAAAGTTTCGAAAATGTAGCTTTAATTAGCCGACGTTTGTGTTAGAATGCAAATAAATAATAGTGATAATCTAAAAGATTTACAACAGTGTGGTTGGTTTGCTAATCTTAACAGTTTAGTTTGGTTTATGTTAACAGTGTTCGTGTTTATGTGTGCCTGGAGGCCATGTGTGTAATTTCCCTGCTTTTGTAAACTGTTGCTTTGTACACAAGTCTTTGCAGAGCAGGTTTTGTAGTCTGGGCTGGTGTTAAGTGTTAGAACATTAAAATGGGCCTCCAGATCATCCTTCATGTGTAAACTGACTCTAATTATGCATCAAGCTACGGACAGTTGTGCTTATTGCTATGGTAACGTCCCCTCCAAGGTGCTTGAATGGTATAAAAAGGTAAAATATAAACATTGTAGGTTTTAAGTTTAGGCAACTTTGATAAACTTCAGCAATAATCCCCAAAACTGCACTGAGAGGAATTAACATTTCTTCATCCAAGTGATTACTAAGCACTCAGCAGCACCTCATGATGGCGGTTTTTAACCTCTGTTACCAAAGAGAGAACAGAGCTGCCAGTGTTTGGCTGGTGGCTGGTCTTTGTTTATCCCACCTTGGCCTCTACTCATTCTTGGCATTGCACATATCAGTCCAGCACAGTTGAGTTTAGTTCCACTTGTTGTGTGCTATCTTTCCATCTGCATACACACTTTCTAACCCAGTGGGCTCCCTATGCATGAGACATGCGATGACCTTTAAGAGCAGCACGCCTGCCTGGTCATATACTGTCCCGGGGTTTTCCCTGGTCTGCCTAAGGAAAAAAAAAAAAAAAAAAAGGTGGTGGCTAATGTCACCATGAGGGTGGGACATGAGTATAGACGCACAAAGATGGAGGGATAAACGTAAAAGAAAAAGAAAAGCAGGAAAGAAAACAGGATAAAGTTGAACATTGTGAAAGCAAATCCTGCATGATCTCAGTTCTGTTTTATATTTAAACTTCTCATTAAGTTACTGAACCGCTTCGATCTATCTCCTCTGCTGCTACCCTGTTAGCCACCAGATGTGGTTGGCTATCAGCTGACTCCGAAATGGTACATCTCTATGATTTCATGAGGCAATAAAGAGAGACTGAAAGCATAACTGTATCATCTAAACATTTAGCTGGCTTGTGTGCTTCTGTACGAGAAGAAGCGCCTTTCATAAACAAACGTAAACAAATCTAAACAAACACGTTCTGAATCCTTGTAGGCAGGAAGTAAATGGAAATAACTCAGAAACCCTCGGGGATACGGAGGACAAATATAATGGGAAGAGTGACGTATATAATTGGAGAAGGATCATTTGGTCGTCAGTTCTGATTGGCTGAAACGTTTAGGAAGCTGCTGTAATGTAACCGCAGAATTTAAATGGATATATGTTGATGCTTCAACCGAATGTCATCACTAGATTTTATAAATGCGTTCCTTAACAAGCATCCAGAGCTGCTTTTCTAGGTTAAATATAACCATTTCATTACTATCCAGCATTGATAGGTGAGCTACCTAGTTGGATTTATTTCTGTATCTCAGCTTTTAAATCCTTAAGCCACTTGATCTTGCATTGGTTTAGTGTCAGCATTTTTTCCAACGCTGCTGACATGCCTTAGTTGTTTTAAAAAATCACTGTGAAGCACGCCATCCAAGATGAATTCCTTTTTTTTTTTTTTTTTTTTAAATATTTGTTGATATTGGGATGTTGCATGTTCTGTCTTACAGAAACAGGAGCTTAAAAATCACTTAAGGCACTGCCCAATAGCTGACTGGGCAGGGAAAATCCTTATCATGCACACATCCACTGAAGGAAGGGAGGAACATCCTTTTTGTTCTCCTGCGACGGAGGAATGAAAATGAAATATACCAGCCATATTCCAGACTAAGCAAAACCTCATAATTCTGTTAATTTAATGACTAAACCTTCCTTCCCTTGTCTGTCTTATTCAAGAAGTAAAAATGGTTATTTAAAAGAAAACCCGCCCTTTCTTTCGCAGTATATCTGGCCGTCTTGACTCGGAGCAGAGTTATTGTGTGAAATGTATCAGTATTCACAGTTTTCACACCTGCTCAGTGTCTGTCATTAAGAGTGAACAGACCAGTATTTTAAAGGGTGTGCAAATCGTTTGCTTAACCACCGGCGGCACAAGTAATCATCGTCCCCATCGTCATGGTAATCCAGTCAAACTAAGTTAATACGCCACAAGTGGCAAGGGTTTTAGCCCCACTACGCAGCCAATAGAAGGACAGGCTATCTTACAAAGTGACTGATTAATCCTGCTGATCAACTACGCTGCAAATTACCTTCCCCACATTCAATCCTCATATATATGAAGAGAGGGAGAGAGGGACAGGGGACACCGAGCTGCTCTGCTGATGTATTAATCGCATACAAGCGCACACAAACACTTTTCAACACCGTGCATGGACAAATAAAATATGCTCAGAGAAGCTAAATTGCTCCATACCGTTTATTGTTACAGTCAAGAACATGCAAATGTATGAAAAACATCAAAACACACGATTATACAGACTAGTGCACCCACACAAGCATAGAGTGAATGATTTGCTCACTAAGTGTGCCAAACTGACAGAGGTTACTGTCCGCAGGCTACAGATAAAGTGTAATTAGATGTCTATTTAAACGAGTCAGTGGGTCAATAAGCAAAACACTGATCACCTCTTAACTTTTGGCTCAGTGAAATTAATCCTTTTCTCTTTTTTTTTCTCTGCATTCCCACTTGGATTGGAAATTTTTTTTTTTCTCTTTTCCTGTTTGCTGTTTATTTGTTTTTATCTTTCCTTAACTTGCTCTCTCTCTCTCTCTCTCTCTCTCTCTCTCTCTCTCTCTCTCTCTCTCTCTCTCTCTCTCTCTCTCTCTCTCCCTCACTCTCTCTATCTCCCTCTCTCCCTCTCTCCAGGGGTGTGTATGACATAGTGGTATCGGGAACATGCGTGGGTCAGTATAACAATAAGGGCAGCTTCGGGGAGCTGGCACTCATGTACAACACGCCACGCGCTGCCACCATCATTGCCACCCAGGAGGGGGCGCTATGGGGACTGGTGAGAACACACAAACAGATGAACACGCACACACAAACTATAAAACAAGAAGTATTCGTAGATTTGAATGTGATGAGTTTAAGTCAAAACATTATTATCAAAGTAAACCAATTTTCTTTTTTTTCAGTATTATAAGTCATGAATGGTCCAATTTGCCAACTAGATGTTTTCAGTCACATTTCAATCAGCACCACATTTTTTTTTACGTTACTCTTTTAGTCTTTCTCTATCACTTTCACCTTTTTAAAAAACCTTAAAAGCTCAGTTCGAAACTGTATTTCCCTCTAGTTGTCTCACTAGGATTGTGTTGTGAGCAGGTTTCTGTTACCACATACAGTACATTGAGCTATGCTGGTCAGACATGTTAAGAATGGAGTTTTGTTATCTATGAATGGAGCTGATGCTCTGCTCTGACGCTTCACACTGCTGCAGCTCCTCCCTGTGGCCGAGCAGAGAAAGACTAGCAACAGCCAAACAGTTAGAGAGGACCTACTTTTTTTGGAGGTGTTTTGTTTACTCGTGTTTGTCCCCCTTAGGATCGTGCCACATTTCGTAGACTCATTGTGAAGGCCAACGCCAAGAAGAGGAGGATGTACGAGTGTTTCATTGAGTCTGTGCCCTTACTCAAATCACTGGAGGTGAGTTCAGTTGTAGAAAATCCTCTCACTGGCTCCAGCAGTTTTTGGCACTACACAGTGCAGCAACCTCAACTGTGAAGCTAGCCATCCAGCTAGTTGATAATGGAAATTTGTTTGTAATGGAAAAAGTTCTGCTCTACTTTAAGTAACTGTATATTTACTTGAGATGACAGCTAAGAATGGATTTTCATGCTACTCCTTCTACACCATTTCCCTAAAACGCCCTTTTTTTTCCCTTTTTTTTCATCAATCAAGCTTAAAATACACAAGACACACAAGTATGGTGAATGCTTCAGCCAAGCATGAGCAGTGTAGAGAAGATAAGGAGGTTAAGGAGTTTATGTGGCCATAATCTGCCTGTGTAGTCAGTGAAACAATTCTCTCTGCTCCCACACTTTATCTCATTATTCCTCTTCCCTCAACCTCCCTCTCTTCCGCCCTCTATTTCTGTCCAGGCAACAGAGAGGATGAAGATAGTGGATGTATTAGGAGCGAAGCAGTTCTCAGATGGTGAGCGCATCATCATACAGGTAAGATGACTTCCTCTGTTTCATACTAGGAGAGCATGACTGCAATTGTTAGTGTAGACACAGACAGTGTGTTACTGAATTAAAGGCGTTATATATGAAGGTATCAGTAGCCTCAAGACTTGTGAAAGTGATCTCAGGTGTTCTGGAGATAACAGAAATAATTTTTTATTCAAAACAAATAGTGGCTTTGTCTTAAATAGGATTAGAGGGCAAGCAGTATATTATCAACACTTGCTTGCTATGTAAACAGAACAGAGCGTCTTCTTTTGTAGTGTATTTATAACTTGTCTGTTCTTTGTCCACAGGGAGACAAGGCTGACTGCTTCTACATCGTAGAATCTGGGGAGGTCAAGATCATGATGAAGAGTAAAGTAAGATACCTTCAGTTCTGTATTTCACTACTCTGCACTCTGAATTTAAGGATTTTAATCTGGAGGGTTATTTATTTCACGGTGCGTCCCTCAGAGACCCGTGTAGATGAATAAATCTCTCCCTCCTACTCTACATTTTTCCAGCTGTCACTTCTGTCTGCTAAATTGTCTGAAAAATGCCTTTTATTGTAGCTGTAATAGCTGATTATACTCTGCTACCAGGTAGCATTTGTGCAGAACATTTTGACAGTGACAACCAACACTCACAATTAAACACCGGAGGACAAAAGTGATCCTTGGTTTTGCCTAGCAACAGCTGGAATCACAATTTTCTGCTCAGCCGCTGACTGTCTCTAGCTTGAGGGGGGGCAAAGGGGGTGCAACGAGACGCTAGTGGTTCCTAACCTTTAATCCTCTCCTCCTTCTCACCCTGAAGACGAAGGCGGACCATGCAGACAATGCGGAGGTGGAGTTAACGCGCTGTAGCAGGGGTCAGTACTTTGGGGAGCTGGCCTTGGTCACTAACAAGCCCCGGGCCGCCTCAGCCTACGCAGTTGGCGATGTCAAGTGTTTGGGTAAGATGAAATACACTCCGACACACTCGTTGAACACATATGTCAGCATCGATGCTCATGTTGATAATAAAAGTTGGATGTTTATTTACAGTAGATATCTGCATTTAAAGTGATTACATCACCTTTTTGTTTGTAGAACAATGAGATGATCCCTGGTGAAGTTGGTGCTGTCTGTGTTGCTTTGAGATCATTCATCTAATTTTCAAAGTTTGCACAGCAAGTTGTTAAATTCCGATGAGGAAAAAATAGCAGGGAGAATTTAATTTTATTTTGATAATATAACTGTTCATGTCTTACACATTACACATACATTTTCTGTCTGGGTTGGATCCAATTTATATATTGATTTTTGTTGTCAGGCTGGTGTGTGTGTGTGTGGGGGGGGGGTGTGGCAAGTTTCCAGCTGGTCCTTATCTAAGAGCCCAGGGATTAAATAAAGCCAACATTTACAGGGTTCAATAAATCCTTGGTGTATAGTTCAATTTTATATGAAATTAAAATCAGTTAATAAGCAATATTTAAACCACTCAACTCCACAACTGTGTCCATGGTATTCATTTTCCACTAATTGAACTGTTACAAGCAGTTTGTTATGAGATATCAAGTGGTATTTGAGTTTAGATTAATTCACAATTGGTGCCTGGCTCTTCATCTCGTCCGCTCGTTTTGTTGATCGAAGGACGCTCGGTTATTATTTTGCTTTTAAAGCGTTGCACTAATTCAGGGTCTACAGCAGATGAGAAGCTCTTCACCACTGAAAACGAACAAAGGATTTTAAACAGCTGGTCACCTCTCCTCTCTCTGCCGTGATGTGTGTTTAAGCTTTTTTCTTTAACCTCTAATCACAGTTTTTATTTATTTATCAACCTCACACACCGTCTGTGTACTCCATTACCTGTCTGTCTTGTCTTTCAGTGTACTTCCTGTTTAGTGCACTAAACAGCTTTGAACAGCTGTTTGGCTTTGAAGAGAGAAAAATGTCACTGAGCCGTTGTGCAGCAACATATGCTGTCTGTCATACTCCGTGTCCAACAACAAATTTCCGAGCACGAATGAAAACAATCTGCTCAACTTGTTGCATTGAAAAGGTTTCACTGTTGATCTAAATGTTAAATTCAGTTCTGATGCTGACAGAGGAAAACCTGAGCATTTATCTCCATGGAGATGCCACACACACTGAGAGATGAGAGGACATCTCAGATTTTATTTTTATTTATTCACTTATTTGTTTGAGATCTGGACTGTTCAGGCTGAGCATCTTGTGTCTAAAACATGTTCATTCTTATTGTCACACGTGTGTTTTCTACTGTAAATGAGTGATCACTGGACGCCGCTCTTTAGCACGCTGCATCATGTCTGCGGGGGATCTGTTCTCACCAGGGAGCAAATCTATACACTCCTCACTGCTCTTAACCTCATCGACAACAAACCTTTTTTCACAGCGGATGTTTTGACATCTCAAAGCAGCAAAAGAACAGGAGCAATTAATGACATTAATGATGGCTGAATCCCATTTAGTTTTTTCAAATCCATGATCCCAGTATAGTGCGTTATGATTCACCAGTATGGCTTACCTGCATTTATCTGAGCCGTCGTCAGGGTTGCCACTTCAACCAATGTTTTTTCCTACTATGACAAGTCAAAACATCTGCTGTGAAAAAGAGATTTATTGCTCAGTAGATGTTTTATTATTCTCTCCCTCTAGGTGAGCCAAGTTTCTTACCATGTTGTGTGGTTTGAAAACCTCAAGGGCTCATCATAGTCTTTAGCTATAAATGGGATGACAAAGTGGTCATTTATATGTGTTACTTTTATATGTATTAAACATTTTAGCCAATTGCAGCGCACCCAGTGGATTGTTTTAATTTGGTGTGACATTTTAATACCTCAGCAACTGAGATGACTGTACACAAACACATCTAACATCTCTCTCTCTGTCTCTCTCTCTCTTTCCCTCTGCAGTAATAGATGTGCAGGCGTTTGAGCGCCTCCTGGGCTCCTGTAAGGAGATCATGAAGAGGAACATCGCCCACTATGAAGAGCAGCTGGTGGCCCTGTTCGGCTCCAGCATGGACCTGAGAGACTGAGCCTCCCACACCACCCTCCGTGCCTTCTATTAAACACACACACACACACACACACAGATGCGCGCACACACACACACAGACAAACAGACATATGTCCTCTCTCACATCACGCAGTGGTTATACAGACTCATAAGCTTTACACAGACAGTGCAAAGAAGGGAAATTGTACTCTTCTCACCTGCAGGTACATAAGCCCTTAAACAGTATATCACTTACTCACACACATACATGAACACACACACACACACATGCAAACACCTATGTAGGCACTGAGAGACGCCCACCTGACTTAGTCTGCTCACCCTTGTGCACATACTAGCTCAACACACTCCTTGATAAGCTCACTTAGTTGATGCACACACAGAGTTAGCTAAAGGCCACACACCTTGTTGCTTGAGCCAACGTCAACCTCTCAGTATGAATGTCTTTGCTGCAATGACCTTAATACAGGAAATGCAGCATAAGGACATAAAACACACACATACGCACACACTCCATACACATGTTTTAATAAAAATAAAAAAAATACACATCATCATGCTTCATATGTGCAGGCTTTGCGTTCACATGAGCACTTAAACAACTCAAAGTTGTTCCAACAAGCCTCAGCCAAGGACACATCAACACTCACACACACACACACACACACACACATATATATATATATACAAACACGCACACAGACACACAGGGGTACAAATACAGATACTCAAGAACACATAGACAACCACATTTGCAAAAACGGACACATTGTGGTAAAAATGGAGACGACAAACTTTAAAAAAAAAAATCTCTGAAAAGGAAAATGAATCAAAAAGGCAAAAAAAAAGAGAGAAAAGTTTAAAGAAGACATAAGTTTTAGAAACATTTTATGAAGATAAAAAACAGAAGCTTTGATAAAATATTATTTAAATAAAAAAAGTGTTTCCTCTTTGGGAGGCCGGGGTGCAGAACTTTGTGAGCGCGCTCCATTTCTTCCTCTACTGTTGTTGATTGAGTTGAGTTAGTGCTGGTGATTATTGCAGTACCACAGAAGAAGCGGTGAAAAACGATAACAACCCTACATTTCTGGGCCATTGTTATTCTATCATTGACGCCACACTTCATTGTATTGAATTAATTATTAATGTATTGTTATTATATATTCATTTATTATTTTTGTTTTACTTTGACCAATTCTGATAAAAAAAATTCACCATTCATCTCTTGACAAAATGTAAAAACAGAAGAAAAAAAATTCTAATAAAAACATTAGTGCTTATTTCTCCTTGATTATCCTTGAATGAGTTGTCCTGGATAAAAAAAAACTGAAAAAAATAAAGCAAACATTTTGTTAAAAGTCTCGCCTCTTTATTAAATTTCTACTCAAACTCTGCCAGACCTTTTTTTGATGATTCAGCCAGGGATGGACAAATAATAAACACCTTAGCTAGTAATATAATAGCCCTACAGTAAATACACATTTTGTTAAACCCATAATATACAGTTTTATAGACAGTTACTGTAGATAACTGTTTTTACACAGCTACAAAGATGAGTCAGATATGAGCAACGTGTATGTCCAGTACAAACTATAGACTGTATATAAATAATATGTTAATATGTTATTATAATATTATATCCGATATATTAATATATGTTAATGTATATGCAGTGTACGGTGCCAACAGGTTGGTAGCTTTATTTTATTTAGTACTACTCCCATCCGCAGGGTGGCAATCATGCCGTCACACACCAGTGAGAAGATCAGCAGCTCAACAAGCTCTTATTACAAGACATGACAGTATTTACGATTAGAAACTGACCGTGGATCAGTTACCAGCCGGTATCTGCAGCTGTGATTCGCTGTAGAAGGAATTGAAGCCGACCTTAGATCGGCTGTCAGGCGTCAACACGAGCTCTCGGAGGAGGACTTCACCGGCGACCAACCGCCAGATTAAAAAGATGTAGGTAACGTTACAGTGAGGTGGAAACAACCGAAAATGTACAGTTGTGTCCGGTAATGAAAAGTGACCTTAGTCGATTTGAGCGTGTCTACTAATGACACTGCGGTGTGTCCACTGTTTTTTGCTGAAAATAAGCAAATGAGCTAGCTAGCATGCCGTGTGGACTCCTGTCACTTGTGTAGTTTTACCTTACATGGTAGCCAAGAAGCGAGGAAGGCAATTGTGTTTTTACAAAGTGGCTATTAACGTTTATCTGCTGGTTTTATTTACTGAAGCAATCACACACTAAAAAACAAAACAAAACAAAAAACAGTCGTAATGTGTCTCAGAGGAGAGTCGGGCGTCTTTTCGTCGTGAATACAAGTTACAAACTAGAAAGAGGACGTTTTGATGTCACGACAGTCATAATAACAGTTACATCTTCTTCCTGCTGTTACCGGTTGGTTAGTGTGAAAAGTACAACAAGCTCCAGAGAAAGTTAAACCTCATGTTTGAGGCTACAAGATTTGTTCGTTTCGGTATATTGTAAGTTAGTTGACTGGAGATGTGTGGCTTTGTCTTCCTCACTTTTTAAAATTTCAACGCCTTTACTTCACTGCCCTACCAATCAATGGTTTGTTTGCCTACTATTAAAACTATATTTACTATACAAGATGACATTAACAGAGAGAAAATTGTGTTGGTTCAAGAGAAAAAATGATCTTCCGTCTTTAGAAATATATATGTGCACATAAAATAAGTGAAATAATATTCTACGGTGGTGTCTGAGATTAAATATAGGTGATATAGCTGCGTTTTGTCGTACACACAATACATTCAAGATCATTTATTTATAAGGTAAGGTGATAGTAAATTCGTCGTACTGCGCATGTGCAGAATTGATATGACTACAAAACGTTACTGTTGCTGAATTAAATGTTTTAATTGCATTACACAATGTCCCTTGACGATTTCCTTACGGCTTAGCAATAAAGATATTGTCTTGAAAGTATTTTGCGCCACAGGGCGGAGAGGAAGGGGATAACTCTCTAATTTTTGAAGTGTTTAATGCGCATGCGTCATTATTTGATTTTTGGCCTATAAGTAATAAATAAAAGTTCTAATATCCTCGCTTCGTTTTAGTGTCATCCAATTAAAAAGACGTTTTAAACCGAAAAAAACATATTTTCTTGCAATTTCCAAAACATTATAACGTTATTTTAAAAATAGAGGCGTGGCTTTGGTCGCCATATTCCCATAATGCATTGTGTACATTTGGCATTTACGATATCTGCAGAATTAATTACATTTTTAACTCTCCAAAATATTTATGTCGGGTTATTTTACAGTGCGAACATGTAATATTTCTTATGCATGTATTAATTGAAAGTGTGTGATGTTAAACGACTATATACGAACCATAACTGAGAAGCGTAAGGCGGACAACCGCTACCGGCACTCTTACATTTGCTCCGTAGTACACTCTTGTTTCTCTTCAAATCGTATAAATCTTTCGCCTTTTACTAAAGATTTCCGTGGAGAGGAACAATAAGAGTTTCTTCTAATTTTTTGACGCCCTGCATTATAGCGGGGCTTGCTAATTTGTTAAAAAATAACTTACTGGTTGGTAACCATACGAAGAGAACGTATGATATTTCCTTGCGAGTTCCAGTCATCTAAGTATATATAGAGGACGGACAAATCGTCTGCGCCAGCTTGCAATGGCCTCACAGCAGATACACATGGTGCTACACACATGATGTACAACTTCATAGACAGCTACTGTAAATAACTTTTTACACAGCTTCAAAGATGAGTCAGATATGAGCAACATATGTATTGTCCAGTACACTTAATACACTGTGACATAAACGCAAAATGTTATGAGAATGCGTATTTGACCAAACTTTACTAATGATTCAAATAAACATAATTTTTATAGCATCTTTCATATAGGATAATCAGTTTGTACAAAGAAAGTACATGCATGTCCAAACATTATGAGGGAGAGACAGCAAACTACTATATATAACTATATAATATATATATATTTCTTTTTTTTTTTACAGTTTCTGAACAGTATAACTATTTATAACTTCATTTTAAAAGCAGAGGCGTGGCTTTGGTCGCCGTGTTCCCATAATGCATTGTGTACATGTAGAAAACGCGGTACCCACAGCCCTCTCAAATCTTTGTGGTTAGGATCTCTGCACAGTGTAGACATGTTATCTATCTGTTGTATATATTAATCTGACCAGTTTCATGCTAAACGAGCATCCACGAACCGTAAAGGAGGATTGTAAGGCGGAGAAATGGGGTTCGGTACCCTCGCGCGCTGCCCCATGTTACAGAATGACGTCAGCAGCGACCCGCAACTATAGGTCCATGGGCCACGGAAATCTGCGTCCATGAGTCCATGTGTTATTAAAGAGTGCTCAGATATATATTCAAGGTCCTGTGAAAGAAACTGTAAAGTAGTTGTTTAGAGGATGTGTCATGGTGGGTGCTTGATTATACATTCTTTTTATATTTATTGACTGGATCGCGTCACTCACATAGAAACAAAGCATGCAAAACTGTATTCAAACTCAGCAAGTAATCAATGTCACATTCACCTTTGATTCCATGTTTTTTGTTTGTTTTTATCAGACAAGCTTAAAAATATGTAACGGATCATTGAAAATATTACTTGAACCAGTGTGCAAAAGTTAACTGAAGCTAAATATTTGCACGACAAGGCCAGTAGAGGAGGAAAGATTCCAAGAGGACAGATATTAACTTTGAAAAAATCACAATATAGAATAAAAGTTTGCAATCACCTGAATGATGTTATCTTGCTGACCTCAGAAGAATGTGAGGGAGTGATTGCTTTGCTCAAGAGTTCACGGATGACTCAACACTCAATTGTAGAGAATATGGATTTCAAAATATTGATCTTTACCAATATTTTCTGCAATACAGCATATAATAAAATACTCTAAACACTATTGTAAAAAAAAGTGGTATTTCCTGCTTTTAAGGCCAAATTAAATGTTACCAATATCCTGCACCTGAAGTGCCATGTAACTGTGGTCATCTTAAAGAAAAGCAGTATGTTCAGAAGTTGTCATCACGTTCATCTTCTGTGTGACTCAGTTAACTACCAGTTTCCTGTTCCATCTTTCAAACATCCCTTTTCTTCTTCAAGTGTAAAATTGCGTTTAGTCAGTTCTTAGCTGGTGGAGAGTCAAGTGTTTGCCTTCAGCTTTTCTCTCACGGTGAGTTGGTTTTTTATACATTTTAAAAAAATATATCTAATAATAATAATGATAATAATAATAATAACAATAACAACAACAACAATAATAATAATAATAACATTAATTGCAGACACTTTACATCACTGCAAATTTAAAATAAAAAATTAAGATTCATCGTGCGTCGTTTCTTCATGATCGGGCACTGTGAAAACAGTCGGCTACTCCTCAGTGTTGACAGCTTTTTAAATTAACTCTGTATTTCTGCCTCTTTACAGATCATTTTAAGGTCTAGTAAAGAGCAGGTGAACTGAAAATCATCCTCGCACGGATGGCCTTAGCAATGTATGATAGCATCAGCTGTCACACAAACACAGCTATCTTCAACCATCTGCTGGCTCACTTCGAGTTTCAAATCGCCAACATTTGACATTATGGTCTAATAATACTATGTGATGGGAGAACATGAGGCTGCTGCTTGAATCCTTCAGATTGTACACTTATGAGGAACGTTTTCATGTACTAAAATGATTAAAATAGACTAAACCAGCACACAGAGACAGAAACCTGTATACTTGTGAAATGTATCATCACTTCATTGCAGTTCAGTCTTACTTAGAAACTGTGTGGTAAGATGTGTTAAGAAACTAAAGCTTCCCCATTCAGACTGATGCCACAAAGCAGAAACAGCATTATACAACAGTGCAGGACACCACAATGATCGCACAAAGATCTGCTGGTGTCATCGGGTTAAATTTACACTGTATCAATGTAAATGTTATAAATCAACCAAATGGACTAAATACATGGTTTCTTCAGGATTATTTAATGCTTTTTCACCATCACTTTCATCAACTGCATCTGTGATCATCTGTGTAATCAGTCATCAGTATGTATTGTATCTGTGATAAGTGTTTATTTATTCATTGGCAGAAGTCCTGCAATTCATTCTACAGAAAAACTCACACTGTTAAAATATGCAGCGTGAGAACATTTTTCTTTTAAGAACAAAGGTGATAATCTGAAAGTTGACGCTGTAGTTGCACATTAATGAATCAACACACACACACACATCTTCTTTATTTAACCAGGAAGTCTCTTGAGATACATTATCTCTTTTACTGGCCAAAATGGCAGCGTAAAAATAGGTTATAAAAAGACGATATAACAATCGTCCAACACAACAAAACAGGATCTGAGAAATACAATTGTGATAAAAGTTGAGTATTATCACAAATGCTGACAAATCTGACACACACAAGGTTAATGTGTTTTTAAAGTACTGATCAATTCACTCAATTCACAAAATTGATAAGAAAGTCATACAGGAAGTTCTCAGAAAGCTTAGAGAAGCAGTTTTATGACTGGATGGTTGCTTGATAGTCACACCAGACATACATGAACATGACTGACCCCGTGTTCACCAAAAGTGTATTTGAAAACAAGGTGCATGTCTCCCATCAGTCTACTTGGAAACAGGAGAGGGAGACAGTAAAGGTTACAGTGGAAATGTGAAGTATAGATTAGGAGGAGATCAACACTCTAGTTTTATCCTCCTGCATGTGTCTCCTCTTACAGCAGCGCTGAGCTTACAGTAGGAACCATCAGGAAACAGAGAGATTCAACATCTGATCCAAGTGTGTATTCTGCTGTAGAGAGAACGAGAGCCTTGTTTATTTGGTTACCGTTAGATTTGATAGAGAATATCTCATCTGTATGGTTGCACTGAGGTGCAAAACACAACAACAAAATCAAAAACTCAATATCAGTTTAGAAAACATAAAAAATTTGAATACACATAAACATTTAAAAAAAAACACAACATTTTACAAAACAACAAAGCAGTAATATGAAATTTGTTTTTTTGTTGTGTTTCTGTTGTGTTTTGCACCTCAGGGCCACCATACATCGTGCATCTTTGATCATTTAGACGTGTTTGTAATAAGACTAAACACAGAATTGAGGAACTGCATGCTGAACACATTTTGTAACACTTCTAACACCTTACACTGAACCATAGGACTTGAACGAAGACTGATTTTAGTTAAACCCTGATCACCACAGGTCTGAACCCATAACATCAGCAAATTCCAAAGAGGAGACCGGAGACGGACTGAATGCCGATCCGCGTTCCATCTCAACATCAGACTGTCAGACACAAGATGCCGAGAGAGTCTGTGAGATCTTAATGGTGGACGGAGAAGTGACAGAGAAGCTGCACACAGACTGCGAACAGCCAGAGAAGATCCGTGTGGTTCCGATCCACCGCCGTCCCGACCTGCTGGTTCCCTGCGCAGACCTGGTCAACTCCGAGTGGCAGAGGAGCCAGGCAGCCCGCGTTCACTCCCTGCAGAAGTCCTGCGCAGAGTTCCCCGTCTGCCTGGTTCTCCTGCAGGGCCACAAAAAGACAGAGCGGCTGCTCGGGCACGTCCGGCTGTCCCGGGTCGTAGGTCACAGCAGTAGCCTGTTTGTCGAGTCGGTGGTTGTGTCCAAGGCAGAGCGGGGGAAGGGCTACGGCCGGACTCTGATGGAGGAGACCGAGTGCTACGCCAAAAGCAGAGGCTTCAAGCGCTTGTGCCTGACCACCCACGATAAGCAGCACTTCTACGCCCACATCGGCTATGTGCTTTCGACACCGGTGCAGAACGCGGGCTCCATGACAGCGTTCGTTCCCATGGAGATGCTTCTGAGGTTCTCCAGAATGCCGAGTGACGACACCCAGAAACAAACACAAACAGAGACAGCCGCTCAAGTACATAAAGGGAACAGAGACTCAGGAGGGGCTCGTGTTGTAGGGTCACCTCCACCCTCTAGTTTACCTCCTCCACCACCACCACCTCTGCTTCCTTCCATTCCTCCTCCTCCTCCTCCTCCTCCTCCTCCTTCTCCTTCATCCATCCCTCCACCTCCTCCCTCCATCCCCCCTCCTCCTCCTCCTCCTCCTTCATCCATCCCTCCACCTCCTCCCTCCACTCTTCCTCCCCCTCCTCCTCCTCAGTCTGCAGGGCAGCCAGTGGTTCAGACTCTCACTGAAACTCCCTACAGAGACGCCAAGGGAGTCGCCATCTTTTGGATGCACAAAGATATCTGAAGAACACTCAGACACTAAACAGAAATGCAAACAGACAGAAATGTGTTAGTTAACCAAAGAAATACAGACAAGTGTGCATTTACGCATTCATTCATTCATATATTTAAACACACTCATGCACAGTCTGAAGGCTTGTATCTTTTACTGACAGACAGTAAGTGACCACAGGTTCACAAATGAAGACACTCAGACACAAATTCAGGAACACGCTTAAAAAAGAACATGTGATTTTTTTTTTCATGATCCAGCGGTTTACAACTAGAGATATCATACAACTGTCAAACTCAGCTCATTGTTTAAAAATCTCAGTATTTATTAAGGAACTTTGTTTGAGATTTGACTTCAGCAGATGGCTTTAAAGAAAATTACAATGTTATATTTTACAAACTGTATTTTGTTTTCATAATCTGGCTTATCTGATATTTTTGAACTGAAGGTTAATTGTCAGATTATCTGCTGGTTGGATAATAATGAAAGCAGTTTGTGTACATTTAAGTTTTGTTTTCACGTCCAAATAACTGATTTAGATGCTACATGTTTTGTTTTAACACTTAAGGTTGGGTTGTGACAAGAATGTCACAGGTTTGAATTTATAATGGTTTGATCTCTTTGCTTGGAGCTCGAGTGAAATAAAATCATTGGTTTAGTTTAGTTTCATTGAGAAGAGACAAAAAAACCCCAAAAAACATCATTTGTTTTGGAACCCAAGTGAGCAAACAAGTTTATTAGATCATCACCACATCAATAATCAAAGAATACCCACCTACATGTTTCCCTCTGCAAAGAGAATTTTAAGTTAAGTTTGGCTCCAACAAACAAGCCAACCAGTGAATTACTGTGTATGTACTGTAAATCCAGCCATTATCTGCTGCTATTTTTGAGTTATGTGACATTGTGATGATGTGCCTTGATGAACTGAAGCCTTATTCAAGTTTAAAGATCTGTTAATGTTGATTGAACTGATGAAAATCAGATGAATGAAACTGTTGTTTCAGTGATTAAAAATGATGGAAATAAAGAGAATCTAGTGAAATATTTGGTTGACTTGTGTTTATTTTGCCATTTTATTACCTGTCAGGATTTGCAATCATCAAATTAAACTTTAGAAGGTGTTAAAATGATGTCAGAGTCCAAACAACTAATTTATGGCTATTTTAATTGTTTTAACTGTGTGTTGAGTTTCTTACGGCAGTCTGCCTCAGGAAAGTTCCTCGTGAATAAATCTTACCAGCCTGTTTCTCTTTCCTGTCAGGGAGGACACGTCAGTGGATGAGCAGCCATGGTGCTGTCTCACCCCCCTCTCCCATCCCTCTTCCTCCTCTTTCTGTCTCCTCTCCCCTGTACCTCCTCATCACAAACCTCCACTCATGGATACAACCCACCTGCCATGGCCGCAGCAGGTCCAGTTCTGCAGGACCAGCCCTTTGTTGTGGTGTGGAACATGCCCACAGCGCACTGTCAGAAGCGGTTCAATATCCAGCTGGACCTGAGAAAATTTGATATAGTGGAGAACCAGCAGCAGAGCTTCCAGGGACAGGTGATTGATCTCAGTGGGTGGAGAACAGTGTTATCAATATGATTAATACCTCACTGATCATCATTGACATAGACTTACTGTACTAAGGAGTAAAATAATATATGTAGGCAAATATGAAATACGTTTCCAATAAACTTTTAGAAAATTGATCATGGGTTTATGAGGTCTCATGTCTAAAACTGCCAGATTGTTGTGCCAGTGCCCTTAAATTGGATAATTTTCATGCTAATATATTTTGAGGTTCATACGTGAAAATCTTGAATTTCACTGGAAACACTCTATTCAGTTTTGACAGTCATTGTTCCAACATTCCTATAAAGCTGCACTCATTCATTTTATGGTCACTTGTTGGTGCAGAGGGGATATTTTTGCCTTATAAAGTTGTTACAGCTGAAGTGTTGACATTCTTTTTTTCCAAATGACAAATGTAAGTCACATAATCACTTTGACCTTCGGTTTGGTCTCCATCAACTCCAGAGAAAAATATTTGGCTCTTGTGCGGCTAGATTTGAGTAAATGTGCTGTAAAAACAAAACAACAAGCTAAAATGGGCTCAAAAATGTATGGTGATATTTCTCACGTGGATAAATGTTCAAACCTTTCAGAAAATGACTATCTTCTACCGAGACCGCCTGGGGAAATACCCGTACCTCTCCCGAGACGGCAGCAAGGTGAACGGAGGAATCCCACAGCTCAGTGACCTCGCCGCTCACCTTTCCCTTGCAGAGACGCAGATATCCGGCATGCTGCAACCAGACTTCAGCGGTTTAGCTGTCATCGACTGGGAAGAGTGGCGGCCAGTGTGGGAGAGAAACTTTGGAACCAAGATGGAGTACAGGAGACTGTCCAAGCTGCTGGTGAGACAGGAGAGACCGGATTTGTCAGACGAGGAGGTGACGTTGTTGGCGAGGCAAAAGTTTGAGGAGAGCGCCCGGAGGTTCTTGGAGGGGACGATACGGTCGATGGTCAGAGATCGTCCTCAGGGACTTTGGGGGTTTTATGGTTTTCCAATCTGCTTAAATAAGAACAAGAGGAAGACAGGTAGGACTAACTTTAACTGTAATGATCTCTTTTTTTGACCCAGAAAGGTTTTTAAGCAGATTATATCATTCTTTCAACACTGCTGTTAAATGAGATGATTGAAGTACTTAAAAATCATTGAAACTTGACCAGCCGTTTAACCTTAAGGTCAGGTATTACTGATGAAAACTGACCTGTGTTGTTCTTGTTTTATGTGTATGATCAGACAAAAGCTACACAGGTCGTTGTCACAGGGGGACCAGAGAGCAGAATAATCGCCTGTCCTGGCTCTGGACTCAGTCAACTGCTCTCTATCCCAGCATATACCTGCCACAGCGGCTAGCAGGATCCATGGACGCAGCTCTGATGGTCAGGTAAAGAGAGAGAAACATGAAGATATGTTCGCCCACATTAAGCTTCCTCAGTCAAACATCTTTCAAGGACAACTTTGAAATCTCACTTTTATTTATCTCTTATCCATTGCCAGTTGAGCTAAACTTAGAGCACACAGGACGTTATTAATGGACATTTCTGTCTTCTTCACTCAGACACAGGCTGCTGGAGGCTTTGAGGGTGGCATCTCTTTGGCGCCATGGCAACAATACCAACCATACCACACCTGTCCTTCCCTACGCTAGGCTAGCATTCACACACACTCTCAACTTTCTTAACAAGGTAGGATATAAGGCTTCTCATAAACACACACACACATACACATACATACCACATAATTAGCAACTTAACATAGTGTGTGTGTGTGTGTGTGTGTGTGTGTGCAGACAGACCTGATGCACACATTGGGAGAGAGTGCATCACTGGGAGCTGCTGGAGTGGTGTTATGGGGAGAGATGAAATTTGCCAAATCCAAGGTATGTTGTGTATGAGAAGGTTATTTGTGTGTGTGTGTGTGTGTGTGTGTTTATGTGTGTGTGTAACCCCCTCTTTCTCTTCCCAGCAACAGTGCGTTCTTGTCAGAGACTACATTCACACTGTTTTGGGTCCCTTCATCTGGGCATTGAGGTCCGACACCCAGCGCTGTTGCCTCATGCGCTGCCATGGCAACGGGCGCTGTGCCAGGCGAAACCCCAGCTCCGGTCACATGCTCTCTTCATTTTCTGCTATGACCTCCAACCCTAATGATGTCAACCTCCTCCCTGACTCCTCTAGTGACAAAGCTTTTCACGACCACTTCCTGTGTCAGTGCTACCCGGGCTGGACTGGACCAAAGTGTCAGGAGAAGACGGACGAGAATAGAGAGAGAGATGTGTAACCATACATAAAATCTGGGTGAAAATCAGACTTAATTAAACATACTTGTTTAAAAATTATGACGTAATTACACACAGTTCACAAAACCATTGAAATTTTTTTTTAAATAATTATATAATCAGTTATCTAATGCTAATATTGGGAGATAAATTTTTATACTTTGTTTATGGATTTTTTTTTTTTAAACGAGAATACAAACAGGCAAAATATAATAATTAATAATTGGAAAACTGTCTTGTTTGTTTTATTGCATTTAATGATTTGAGATCAGTCAGCTGGCTGACTTTATGTCAGTCAAACTTGTTTTTTACTGGCTGTTGTTCCACATGCTACTTTTTTTGTTATGCATAATGTTAAATAAATGACACATATACATCCTCACACAAAATGACAACAACCGCCTTTTCATTTTTAAAGATATTGTCTCATTTCAACACACTTTGTGTGACAGAATGGCAACGCTTTACCTTGCAGAGACAGCACCAACACAAAACAACAAAAATATGTCAGCTCATTCAAAAGTCTTTCTCCTTGTTACCACGGAGGAGGAGAGGGAAAAGATTTTCAGAAGCCTTCCATCTCTTTTGTTACATGGTTCAATTGACATTCACATACACAATTCATTCATTTTAAAGGAAAAATCCACAATAAAACACACTTTTCTGCACTTTAAACCTTCTCATGTCCAGTATTTAAAGTGTATCTGTGTGCATATGTTGTTTTCTATGTCTCCTTCCTCATGTCGCTCCTCTCATGGCTGTCAGATTGTGTCTCAGTGCCTGCAGTTCTTGGATCAGCAGTGACAACTCTGTAGCTGCAGCCTCTTTCTCTCTTACTGTCTCGGTCAGCATCCGCAGCGCACCGCCCTGCTGGACTGGAGGAGCAACAGATGTAAAGGAATACTGTTAATTTGGGTTGCACAAAGCAAAACACTGCAAGATTCAAATGTTTGAAGAAGTCTTATGATTACATGGTATAGCTTGAAGTAGAAATTACAGTCAGATGACAAATACAAATAACTCTGGGGAAAATTGGGCAAGAAATACAAAATGTCCAGGAATTATCAGGGGACCAAGTGATATTAATCTGTATCTCACCTAAAAAGTAGAAGATGAGTAACACTGTTAGCAGAAGCAAAGTGATGATAGCGCAGCCCATGGCATAGGCACGTGATGAACTTGGTGTCAACATATCCTGCAGACGGCTCTGCCATTTGCTACTGACTGGATGCCCTCTTTGATTGACAGCTGTCATGTCACATGTGTAAAGGTTTCCATTTGGGGAGGGTGTGTAAGCCGGGCGAGGTGGCCTCGATCCTGAAATCATACACAGCAAGGTCAGTGTCAATGTCTACCTTTGTGTCTTGTAGTTGTGTTTGGAGTGTGCTGTTTTTTTTTACTCTTTGGCTGTGTGTGTGTGTACCTTTGTGGCCAAGGTTGGGGCGTGTGTGTGTATGTGAGTATACTTCCGTGGCTGTGTTCAGTGTGTGTGTGTGTGTGTGCACCTTTTTGGCTGTGTTTTGGGATGTGTGTGTGCGCACCTTTGTGGCTGTGTTCATGGTGTGTCCGGTGGAGGTCATTGATGGAGTCTACAGAATGGAGCTCAATCTCGGTGAGATCTCTTTCGCTGACTCTGTAGGACTGAGGGGTGGTCTGGGAAGGAGGTCTCGACATCTTGCCTCCTCTTGAGAGAAAATTCAGGATGACCAGATGTAAGATGGCATTATAATATGTACTCAACATCTCTCTCCCAGTGAACTTATCTGGAAGGTGTATAATCTCCCTTAAACTATGCCATGCAGTTTCTGACAATGTGAGGTTTAAAAGGCCATGAGTGGCAACCTATGAGGTGACATCACATGGCACGGCCCTGTTTACCAACCAGGCTAGTCTGCGATTGAAAGGATACCATGAAAGGCAAATGGCCAATGAATGGATGTACAAAAAAGCCTGTTTCACAAAAGACATTTTGACATGCCACATAATGAAAAGCACAGGTGTAAATAATGAAATCAATGATTCCATTACCATGCTGGCTCACTGACACAGTGTCGTGGCTTTCTGGGATGCTTGAGTACCACAGAGGCATTGGTAAGGTTATTAGTTACACATGTGCTTTTCCTGCTATTACAAGTCAAAATGATTGGCTAGTTTAGGACTAGAAGGTCAGCAATCCAAAATAACACAAGTGCATCTCATATAATGTTAGTTTTCATTTGCATTTTTAAAGGGAAGGATTGAGTGAGTAGATTAATCAAGAGCTGGTAGCTTTTCGTGATGTGTTGATAGTGCACAGACAGACCTGTGAAAATCACTTTATGGTTAAGTAATACATATAATGTAAGTAAGTAAGTAAGTAAACTTTATTTATAAAGCCCCTTTCAAAACCAAATATATATATATATATATATATATATATATATAATCTCAAATATCAAGTAAGCAAATGATAGTGGTGGTGACATATGTGTTGCCTCAGGAAGTGGAAGAGAAGATAGAAAAACAGGGAAGGATTTAGTAGATATCCTGAAGTTAACATAAAAATAGAGCAGTAGGTCGATGTGTAAGGCTTTATTATTTCAGAGGGCTAGAAAACAGATCAACAGGGTTTCTATCTGAAGACAAAACAAACAGGTCATATAAATAGATGATTCATTAGGGCTATAATTAGGACTGGTTGTCAAACCCATGAAGGTACAATGCCGCTGAAATTTGAATAAGGGGCCAAAGGACAAAGGACTTTTATCTAATGACTGACTGACTAACCGAATGAATGAATGGATGATTAACTCGACTACCTGATTAACAGAACACACTGTACTCAAGATTACTCTTTTCCAACTTACCCTTTATCACCATTAACAAGAGCTGTGGTGATTTGTATCTGTTTGTCTGTTTGTTTGTTCTTGTCAGTCACTCTTCTTTTTCACCCGGTGTACTCACACACAGACGCTCGATTGCCAAAACATGTGTCTGCACCCACGGCAGCGCAAAAAGTCATATTAAATGTCCATACAAGTTATCCAGGAACCATCCAGTGACAACGGTAATCCAACCAAACTCAAATTAAATCCCAAGAATGAATAAATGATTCCAGTAAAATCCGTGATGTTGGAAAACAAAAGGGAACCTCCGGGTCCTTGTGTGCGGATGTGTGTGTGTGTGTTTGTCTGAGCAACTGCAGGACACCCCAGTGCCACCCCTTTCTACTGTGTATGTGTTCCCATTTAGCCCACCCTAGCTGCCCTGTGAGAAAGGTAGAGAGAGCTAAAAACATGGAGAGCGAGGAAGTCTTAAGCCCACCACCCCCTCCAAACAGGCTTACGCACATGCCCAACCCTGCAGGCCCCCCCAAGACCTAAAATAGCAGTGGAGGCACGGGTTTATTATTAGACTCTCAGACCAAAGGATGACTCAGTGATCTGGGGGGAGGGCATGATGGGGTACAAGTTCTCACATGCACAAATATCATTGTGGTCAAGTGGACAAGTTTATCTGACCAAAAACACCACTTAAACTTTCAGGAAGTGGAAAATCCTTTTCTGAATAACAGACAGAAAAGATTAAATGTTTTGAGGATTTCTGTGGAATGTAAATAAGATTAGAGCAACTGACAAAATTCAACGCACATATAATTTCCAAGTTGTTTAGTTGAAGTTTGCAAATGAAAAATATACAACAAGCATTATAGAGTTGGACACCACATGCTTTAATATTAAACATGGATGCTGGCATGCACAGTACAGCATGAAGTTACCATCAATGGTGCTGTTTTCTAAGCATTTACAGTAAAAGTGTTTTTCAATCTCATTAATATGGTGTGTGAGGCCCTAACCCAGCAAACATGCCTAGGCGGGCCCACTGTGGGTATGTGTGGGTTTACTGTGGGAAAGTGTGGGCAGGGAAAACCCATATTAGTCCCATGTAGACTCCATGTGGGGAAGCATATGTTGGGCCCACAGCAGTTTTGCCCTTTGTCTGTTGGACTTGCCCACAGAAAACCTACCTGGGCCCCCTGTGAGATAGCCCGTGCTGGGCCCACAGCAGTTTTAGTTCTTCAGGCCCCAATGAGGGTTTTCTGTGGGAAACCCACTGGGCTTGCCCACAGAATGCCCACACAGACCCCCCTGCGGGTTAGCCTCTGCAGGACCCACAGATGTTTTACTTCTTTAGGCCCCAATGAGGGTTTTCTGTGGGCAACCCATTGTGGGCTAGACCCACGTCTCCCGCATTTCATGGCAGTAATGGGGTCCACAGTGGACTGCCCACACAGGACCCAGCAAAAATGCCCCCTTGGTGAACGTGTGGGGCAACTGTGGAAAGAAAAATGAGGGCAGCCCACCGTGGGCCCCATTACCCACACTGTGGGGCCCACAGAGCCCACCTGGCCCACTGGTGCATGTTGCGGGCTCACACTCAGCCCACACTTTGGGCTGGTATGGGATGTCCTACTGCGGCACCACCTGGGCCCCATAGTTTGGGGTCCACACGTACCCTGCATTTCACGGCAGTAATGGGGCCCACTGTGGGCTGCCCTCATTTTATTCCCGTAGTGGCCCCACATGGGTCCCACAGGGGCATGCTTTCTGGGTAAGGTACAGACAAGTTAACACCCTCCATGATGTTTCCTATCACTCTTTACTTTTGAATAAAGTAATTTGTTAGTTCCCAGTTGTTTTGCCCTGTTGACCCACTGGGAGCCACTATGCATAAAGGGAGAAAAACAATCACATATAATTAAAAAACAAAAAACAAAAAAAAACAACAACAGCAATAATGCGTTCACCACAGACTTATAGTCCCATTATTTGATGCTTAATCTGGGAATATGTGGTCCAGACTCTCCTGTTTGTCCCTTCATAAGCAACATGACTTAAATAAACTTAAAATGTCCCTGTATTACACTGGCAGTATAAAACCAACACACAGAGCACAAAGTCTACAATATAGTCCACAATAACACTTTCAATAGACAACCTATAAGCTGTCATTATTGTGGGAGCCTCATTAAGAGAGTCCAACTTCCTATCACTCTTTGTAGATGTATAATCAATACAATATGTGATCAGCCAATATGCCTTATAGCCTATTGTGACTCTACAGCCGGGACATTATGCCTAAAACCAATCCCTGTTTCTTTAATATGTGAGGTGTTTGATATGATGAAGCATGAATCATTGCATCAACAATGAACTACTGCGGGGCAAACAGACCAATCAACTACAACCCCCACAAGTCTTTGCTCCTTCCTCCAATCGCTGCCGCTTCATGTGTTTTTGCCAGGAGAGCAGAAATTCCAGAGTTTGGAGTCCAAAGAGTTGAGTAACGCAGCGGAAGTGTTACCCGTCAGGACCACCGAGTGTGTGTGAGACTTCAGAGGGGGTTCAGGTGGCAGGATGTGGGCTCGGTTGCTGGTTGGGGTCGGTGGTTCGGGGCTGAGGTTGCGGGCTTCCAGGGACGGTTTGCTGCGGGTCGCTGGTGCTGGATGTGCGGGGAAGAAGCAGCAGCATAGACATGCTTCAAGTTCAGAGGTAAGCGGACCATGAAGTGAAGGCTGCACCTCTACAAGTTACTCAGTGTGCTGTTGTGTTACGTTTGGTTTAAACAGCTAAATCAGTTTTCTGACTGGAAGATGACGAAAACACTATCTGTGTTGCAAAGTGTTGCATTTTTCTAACACCTCACCCTTGAAGTTTTCACCTGTCCTCAGCAGAATATTAAAAAAAAAGAATATGTGTGCCCCTCTGTGTTGATGTTATCGTACTCAATGGTATTTGCTTTCCTAAGATATCACTGTATATGTATGTATATATATTCTATGTATTCTTTTTTTATATATAGTATATTTATCGTTCTTTTGGAAAGATTGTTTTGGCCCTCATGTTTAAACTTCACTCCAAAAAACCTCAGATTAAATCAGTGGCTCTATCAGTGTTACTGTATGTTAAAATACACAAGAATGTTTGAGAGCAGCAATCAGCTCATGCAGACATAATGTACATCTGTCCCAATAGACCATCATCGCCCTCCCTACCTCCCTCCCTCCCTCCCTCCCTCTGCCTGCCTCACTTCACTGAGCTGCACAAGATGATTTTATTAAAACCACGAGTGACTGATTCTTCAGTACTGTGGGCACTATCTCAGCCTCTGCTAATGACATTTATTCGTTCAGATCTTCATTTGCTTTTACTGTTTTTTCTGCAAAGGAGGTTAAGAATCAACTAATATAGCAGGCATGAGTAGCGTGACTCCAAATGTTCTTCTAAGATGAAGGTTTTATTTTTTGGATTTATCTTTTAGTGTTGCACAAAGCAAAACGAGTAAAAAGAGTAAAGTCCTAACCACATGGCTCTAATCTGTGTGTGGGTGTGTGCACAACAGTAGTACAACAACCACCTCTCCTCTGTTCATTCAAATTAATAGCTGACTTTGGACTTGGACAGTTTTGTAAAAAGCAATTGAGTCTTATGTAAAGTGCAGACAAACTCATTCCCATAATGCATTGCGGCTGCACTGATAAGCCCCCTTCACTGGCTGGTTCAAAGGTCAGAAGTTAAGGCCGAATGAACACAACAGACCTTTAATCATTTAAAAAAAAAATCAGACTATAAACTCAACTGCATATTGAACAGAAATGTGGAATTATGTTAATATTTCATCAGATTTTGGGGGGAAATCTGCTTGTTATAAAATATTTTTTTAGAAACAGCTTTTGATTTGTTGTTATTACATATCTTAACATGCATGAATGTTTAAAAATCCAAATTTTTGCACCTTTTAAGATACATATATCAACAACTCCTTCATAACCATTAAAATTACAAAATAAAGTAAGTTATTGTGACTGTTCAACTGTAGTTCTTTCTATTATTTTGTACACTCAGGGCTGGGTAATATGGGCCAAATCAAATATCACAATATTTTGATATCGATATGCTTTCACAAAATATTTACACAATGAGATTTTTGATAATCATCAGTAATGTGGATATAATGACTAAGTAGGTAAAGACAACACTTAGGCCATATCACGATATTACGATATTAAGTATCTATCACAATATTGATATAATATCAATATATCGCCCAGCCTCACACTCAGTATAGTGTTTCATTTTCCCTCAGGCTGCCTTGAAGAGGACTCCGCTGTTTGACTTCCACAGGGAGCATGGGGGAAAGATGGTGGAGTTTGCGGGCTGGAGTATGCCCGTCCAGTACAAAGACAGTCACATCGCTTCACACATGCACACCAGAGAGCACTGCTCCATCTTTGATGTCAGCCACATGCTGCAGGTAAGATGAGTAGAAACAAACACATACAAACAGATATGTACACACATTAACATAAGTAAGGAAATATATATACAAACTTACATATGATGTAAATAGACACAGATCATCATAGAGTAACACAGTACCTTGGTAAATGACAGAAATATTTTTATATCCACAACCCAGCCAACCAAAAAACTGCTGTTACTATATTTGATTATATCTTTCTTACTTTTTTCCCATCAGACCAAAGTCCATGGCAAAGACAGGGTGAAGTTCATGGAGTCTCTAGTGGTTGCAGATATTGCAGAACTCAAGGACAACCAGGTGAGATGAAGGATTGTTTCAGGTTAAACCTGCATTAACTGATTTTGGCCACTTGGGGGCAGCGTAAATAAGCTGCCCCCAAGTGGCCAAAGCAAGCCGAGCAACATCACTTTATAACTTAAGTTGGTATGGTGAACTTGTTAGCAAACAACTGGGTATTAACATATCAAACAGATCAACATTAGCATTCATTCAGAATTGTGTTTCATGCCACCTGAGGAATCTAAGTCCAATATTCTCTCCCCTTTTACCTCTGAAATACCAAAACAATGAGCTGAAAGACGCTGGTAGAGAAAGCCTAGTAGAGATGAGGGGAACTGCTTTGTTTGGTGATGATTCTCTGTGGGTTCATCACTATGAGTGACATTGTAGTCAAGTGATTTAGTGTTAAAACGATAGTTCAACACTTTGGAAAATATGCTTATGCACGTATTGGAAAAAGTTGAGCCCTACGATGAGATCACTTACGACGCGTTTTATCATGAGTGTGAAAAGAACCATTGTGTAATGTAACATGCTCACATGAAGCCTCAGATTTGGAGCAACTCGACCAACCGGACAGTGTTCCAGTATAAGAAATACATTTACCCTCCACTTATCTCTCCATGCTCCATCACCCTTCAGGGTACGTTGACCCTCTTCACCAATGAGAAAGGAGGGATTATTGATGACCTCATAGTGACAAGGACGGACCAGGGCTACCTCTATGTCGTCTCCAACGCTGGCTGCGCTGACAAGGACTCTGCTAATATGAAGGTGAATTAAGACAGAGAATGTGTGTAGACAGACAGGTCAGAGTCAGGTAGACTGACAGAAAGTGTTTAACGCATGTGTGTGTATGTGTGTTTTGCCTGTAGTCCAAACTGGCAGAGTTCAAAGCAGCAGGTTTTGATGTCGATATTGAGTTCCTTGATGAAGCGCTGATTGCTCTGCAAGGTAAAACATTCTATAAGTCTTCTTCTATTCCTATTGAATCCTTTGTTAATAGTCTATTTGAATTCCTCTACACAGGACTCTCCATGTCTTAGTGTAATTGAATAACTAATCAGCTATGTGTTGTCAGGTCCATCCATGTCTCGGGTGCTCCAGGAGGGGCTGAAGGAGGACCTTAGTAAGCTGACCTTCATGACCTCCACCCTAGCCACTGTGTTTGGTGTTCCTGGCTGCAGGGTCACCCGCTGTGGATACACTGGAGAGGATGGGGTGGAGGTAATCATTTCTCTCTCTTTATCTTCCTTCCTCCACTGTTTTGCTTTTGTTTCAGCCTGATGAACTCCACCTGTTCATGAGTAGGTTCGTTTTCGTGAGATGTGATCACTGGCTTAATCTGGCATATGAGGTTCTGCTCCGACGAGTTTCATGTACAAAAAGTTCCCAAAGAGTAAAAACACTGTGCAGCTTTGAGATAAGTAAACACAAACATAACACATTAAGGAGTGTTAGTAGTAGGAGACCCAAAACAATTAGAAAACATGAATCCAGCTGTGAATGACATGTCATCCGAGCAGCTCTGCACTGTGACTGAAATAAAGAGGGAATGCTTTGACGTGAAGTTAGATGCTACAAAAACAAAAGCAAAGCAACGAGCTCCGTGTTGGGAGGTGGTGAAGGGATGTAACGGTCACAGAGATGTTAGAGGAGAATAGTATAGTCTAGAGGTGATGTTACACAAAACATGATACTGGACAGAGAGCTGCAGAGACACAGAGGCAGACGTCAGAGTGAGAGAAGTTTCCTGCAACTACTGAAATGTAGAAGTTGCTGCACCAGAATATGCCAATAAAAATCATAAAATCTAAAAAAAAACTTTCAGTAAAACATTGGGAACCTGCTGACTAATTCCAGATGAATAGTTTACTGCATGGATTTATCCTTTTTCACTCTCTCACTGCCCACTCTGCTGGACCTCTGTAGAAAACAGGATGAATATGGGTTGGCTGGTGGGAGTTTGCTTCTCTTTATCAGGACATACATTTGTCTTTCCGTTACTCTTTCCTTCAGTGCTGAGATTCACTTGACTCACTCTTTTTTATCCCACAAACTTATAGAATTTGGCAAAAATAAGTTTTTGATTACATGTGTATCTGAAGTAATGAAATCAGCATCGTCAGCAAATATCTAAAAAACAGACTGACTTCACGCTGTCATTACTTGTTTCCATCAAGTGTTTTAATTTCCACATTAGTAAGTTAAAATCTGCTGTTTCCAGTTCATAGTTGGATAAGGACTCAGCTCTACAGTCTGTCTGTGTGTGTTTCCCAGATCTCTGTACCTCAATCCAGAGTGGTGGAGCTGACGGAGAAGCTGCTGGGTAACAGCGAGGTGAAGCTGGCCGGTCTGGGGTCCAGAGACAGTCTGCGGCTAGAGGCAGGGCTTTGTCTCTATGGCAACGACATTGATGAGACCACCACGCCTGTGGAGGCAACCTTAGTCTGGACCATAGGTGATGTTTTAGTGTGAATTACTTAATATTTAATTAATAGTTTTTTTCCCGAACCAGTTTATCTTTACAGAAGGCTGTTGTGGAAGGGATAAATTGACACAGCTGATTAATTTCTCTGCCCTCAGACCTGACAAATAAAGAATTTATAAGAAGATTCAATACCAGCTACATATTAGTCTTTGTATAGTTCTGAGTGCAAACCATAAGAAGATCTCTCTTTTATTAAAGATGGATTCAGTTCTTGGCTATGCTTTTAGTTTCTGAAACAATTAAATATTTTTTATCTTGCACTTTTATCTTAACTCATTCATGAAGCCCACAGTTGTCCACTCAGAGCAGTTCATCCTTGAATGTACACTGACAACCCTGATGTAAGAACTCCATCGCTTTGTTTTCTCACACGCAGGAAAGCGTCGGCGTCAGACCAAGGATTTCCCTGGCGCTGACATCATCATACCTCAGATCAAAGCCAAGACCGCCAGGAAGAGAGTTGGTCTGGTGTCCACCGGTCCCCCCGTCAGACAACACACACCCATACTCAGCCCAGATGGAAAAGTCATAGGTCAGAAAACAAACACAGTGGTTGTATTTTAATTAACAACAATGCAGCAGTACTGTATGTTTTTATGATTTTAATATATTCACAACTTACACTGAGGCAGCTGTAGATTTAGAAGCCAAACTAAAATAACCTGAAGCACCACCACTGACCTAAAAATAGTTTATATCTAAAGCCTTCGTATTGTACATGCATTGCTTTTTATGATTACCATACCTACCACCTACCATTAGGGGTCACTAAAGTCAGACACTTTCAAATCCCACACATTGAGGTTTTAAAATACAGAATTTAATTTAATGTTCAGTTTAGTTTGACATCATCCATAACGTTACCATGCCAATGGGCTAGCACATTATTTTGGATGCATAAACCATATTGTGATATATATATATATATATGTGTGTGTGTGTTATGATTTCAAGCATATTTGTCAGTCCTAGCATTTAGTGCCTAAATGACTAAATGAATGGATGTAATATGTAAGCAAGTTAAAAAACAGGATCAACAGGTCAGTCTGCTGCTGAGGACGTAGATCTCAAGGAATAACAGAATAAGACCAACTTAATATTTATACCAAAAAAAGTTTAATTCTGCATCTTATGAGAGTTTGAAGGTTGTTTGCCAGAGATTACCCTGGAAAGACTTATTCTTTGCTGTTTTATTCAGGTGAGGTGACCAGTGGCTGCCCTTCTCCCTGTCTGAAGAAGAACGTTGCCATGGGTTACGTGGATGCTGCTTTTGCCAAGAATGGAACGGCCATCCAGGTCGAGGTCCGGAAGAAAGCAGTGCCCGCTACTGTCAGCAAGATGCCCTTTGTCCCCACCAACTACTATTCTGGATAGGAGGGATGAACACACAAACACCTCTACACACACACACACACACATACATACACTCACACTGGACCATTCCTCCATTTTGTCCCACATTCACCAGTGCAGCCCATTTCAGAACACCAGTGTAATTAACTGTAGACTGAAACGTCTTTACAAATGAGTCCTCTGAGAGAAGAAAAACCCAAATTATAAACTGGAGCACTTACAATGTATAGTGTCATATTATTTACCGACAGATGGTTTAAGGACAACGGGACTTGACATATAGTATAAACACTGTCAGCAGACTGTCACTCTACATACAGTCAGTTTTCTACCTTATATGTTTAGTGGGTTGCACCTGTGGATAGATGTGTGATAAACTGTGATCAATTTGTACATGAGATACATAAAATAGATTACAAACAGTATTGTTGAAACAGAGTATCTAAGCATGGCTATTGTTGGGGCCTCAATGCTTTGTCAGCATTGTTCAAAGACCAAGTTGTGTTTTTTCTTTTTTCTCTTTTATAAGTGAACATCAGGTTAAACTGAATCAAAATGACTGTCAATTACTGAAATTAGCCGTCACTTACATCACTAGAACAAAAACAGTGAGGCTATAGATCCACTAAAAACTAGTTTTTAATTGACTTATTCTTATAGAATATAGGTTTTGCTAATGAGTCGTGATAACATTTCAGTCTGTCATTGCTGGACCAAAACAATATGATTCCAAATGGTACTTTTGATGTTAAATCACAACATGTCTGCATTTTTGTTTTTTAAGGTTTTTTTTAAATACCACAGAGCCAAATGTCCATCACTAATATTGTTAGTTGTAAACAGCTGGATTAAAGGTATCTTAACAAGGCCAGTGCCTAATCCTTACAACACAAAATCCCTACCCAAAATGTGCTAATTATCACAAATATACCAGTTTGTGGAATTGTTTTTTTGTGGTAATTACCAGATTTTCTCAGCAAGTTGTTGCTTGGAGAGATTATGTGAGAGCTCTGGTTTTCTCTGTTGAGATGGTCAATAATATGATCTCCACACCAGATAAAACCTGACCAGATTGTTTTTCAGACTGTTCATAACATAGTCATATCTTGAACTTGAAAGAGGTACATTCACTACACTACATGACTTTACACTACATGTGGTAAAATGATAGACTTGAAAAGATGTTAATTTTCATTATGGGTATTCTGTGTGGCTACTAATGAAATGTAATTTTTTTTATTTAACTAGGACCTCTCTTTGGACTTTTTGTGGACCTCTGAATGTCGTATTTTATCAAAAAAATAACAAAATACTTAGTATTTAAAATAATACTACTGATTTATAAGTTTTTCAGTTCTGACTTGAAGCCCTGTTTGTAAATGTGGATTTAATATTTAACTAAATGTTCAGGTAAACATTTTGAATAACATTTTGATCATAAAATACCTTCTCTTTAATAAAGATCATTTGCTTTTCATTTGCCCATGACTCAGTTATTTTGCTATTGAAATGTCAAGTCAGTTTTATTTGTAAAGCCCAAAATCACAAAAAAAAGACAAAAAAGTCTTCATTATGTAGTTTTTCCCCTCTGAATTTTTCAACATTTGTCTGATAATTAAGACCTTTTCCAAGATTCAAATTGTGGCACTTGTGGCTTTGGGAAGAACAGTCCTTGTAAGTATTTGAAAATGTGTTTTTAACGCTTAAAATTGGGACTTTAATGCCAGTATTGTGGTTTATATTTCAAAATATTCTGGAGGCTCACTTATATTTATATATTTATTTCAACAGTCTCTGGGTTTTGTTTCATGAATCTAACTCTCCCAAAGTAAATCGCACAAGTGTACAAACATGGGACCCATCAATGAAGTCTGGCGTCAGTTACTTTTTTTTCCCGGAAAGGGGGGATGCCAGCAGAGCTAACCTGGCAACCCCGCCTGCCGGTCTGTTCAGTCGTTACTGAGGGGAAGATGGTGGACCTGGCGACAATAGCGTGCTCAAAACTCCGTCCCAAACATTTTGAAAAATACTTACTATCTCAACCTGGTATTAGATATAGATTACCTGGAGACAATCACAGATAATACATTGTTAAAACTGTTGAGGCTAGTGACTTTTTTCGCCATCGGACAAGATTTATTCCAAGATTTGAAGAAGGCGGAGAGTTGCAGAGCGCGGCGGTGGTTGTTGCTGCTTGTAGAGGACGCTAACCAGCGTTAGCCAAAGTGTCAACAAAAGTGGGAAAGAGGCTGGAATTTGGGGAGCTTTTTACGTAGCTGTCCAGAGAAACCACGGAGAGCATCCAGCCGTCTGCTGCTGCTGCCTTGAGCTGTCAGTGTGTGAGGAGCTGACAGGGACTGAAAGCAGGCTAACTTTAGCTAGCTTACCTAGAGCTAGCTTTGTTGTGAACTAGCTGATCAAAGCACTGCTCGCGATGCCGCGGAGTAAAAAGGGGAAACGTGGCTCTAGTAAGCCGGGTAAGTAGCATTTATATGTGAAACAGTAGCTATCCTGCCAACTCGCCCTTTAGCTTCTGACAAGAAACCACCAGAAATGCAATGACTGAATGTGTCAATTATAGTAAATTAGTATAAAAGTAGTTTGGGTGTCTGTAAGTTACCATATGGCATGAACGACAAAATAACAACCTGTTACTTTAACTTTAGCTACCTGTAAATGGTTTTGCAGCCTGCCCTCTTCATCCATGTGGCTTATAAGTCGTGCTTCAGTCTAGCCGTGCAGTCTGTTTGACATTTATATGGAAGATACTCTGACACTTAAAATGAGCTTGTGAACCATTTTTCAAGAAAATGCAAAACGTTGTTAAGATTCAATGAAAGATTTTCTGCTGTCATTTAGGACACCGGGCTGCTAAAGTTACACTTGCAGGGTTAATTTTAACCGCATGTTATTTTTAGCGGTGGTCTCTTGCCACTTAAAACCGCTCAACTCGGTGAGAAATATGTTGAAGAGGCATAACTCAGTGCAACAGGGTCTTCCAGTACGTTAGTGCTACACATGGATTAACGCCGCTTAAGTTGCAATTAAGTTGCTGCTTGTTGAGTCTGACACAGCTACACGTTTTTTAATGTACAGTGTACAGTAGTGGTGCGAGCCATGCATGTGCTTGTAAGGGCGTTACAACCCTCTCACGTTTTAAGGAGTGACGCTGCTTGGGAAGCACACACGTGCATCGCCTGAATGCACACACACACACGTTTACTTAAGTCACTTTTGGGGTATTTACATGGAGTTGTCATGTTCTGTAGACTTATTATAACCCTAACTATAGCCACTACTTGCCTGAAACCGGGTTTTTGTCCCCAATTGCACAAGCCGCCCCAGTCAACTGGTCTTAAGTCTGGCGTGTGTCCCTGAAAGTGACTTAAGTTATACACACACACACACACACACAAACACAACAAAGAGAGAGGGGGGCAGGAAAATGCAGAATTGTCCAATAGGAGTATTGTTCATTGTGCATTTTTGTGTGAATGGGGAAAATTGAGCTCACTTCTTTTGTTTTCTTCTCTATCATGGTCATTCTTCCATCTCTCCCTTTATCCTTTGTTTTTAAACCCATCTTCCCATTCATTCATGCATCCGTCCACCATTCCTCCTCCTATCTATACACCCTATATTTCATTCATCCATTCGTCCCCTCGTCCATACACGCGTCCAGGCTCTCTTCGCCAGGAGGTTCTTCAGCTGCAGTTGTCGGCTAAAGGCTCGCTGAAAGGTAACTCCTCTGACCCGTTACCCCTGGCCTCGCCTTTGTGACCAACTTCATGCTTATCCAGAAGCTCTTGAACATCACTTCAGTGCATGCAGCAAACCCAGCAACAACTCGCATGCTTGATAACCCACCGTGTGTGTCTCTTTCCCAGCTGCACTGAAATGTTTTAACTCTTCCCAGGCCGCTTACTTTATTGACTGCCTTCGTGGCTTTACCACAGCCTCAGAGACACCAAACACACCTCAATGTCTGGGATTCTTCAGTCCTCATGCATGTCTTGAACACCGTTAACGTTTCACATTCATGCTGAGATTGATGGCTGCTGTTTAAAAGACAAACACCACAGGACTATAAAGGAAGTTAATCCACATCTGTCCAACTTGTTCCACTTACAGTTGGCCTCTAACATCCAGTCCTGCTTCCTCGTCTAGTTAATTTGGTTGATAGTTAATTTCTCCAACCTATCTGTCCTCTTTTTATTACCTGCGTCGACACCAGAAACATTTGGAGAAAATTATTGCTTCCTAGGCTGACTTAATACTCTTTTTCTCATGCATATGTGCACAAAATGTCCTGTCTGTGACATTCTTTACATTGTGTTCAAGTCAGTCCATGACATACCTGAGATCCAATTTTAGTTGAACATTGTGCTATCATTGCTCTTCATGGCTTTGCTAGTCCACACTATGCAACCTGCTGCCACGTGTGTTTATTTTTAATGCCTATATTGCCTATATTTGACAGTCAACAGTGTAGAGAGACAGGAAACGGAGAGAGGGAGAGAAGGGGGTGTGACGTGCAACAAAAGTCCCTGGCAGGAATCAAACCTTGGACATTGCGGTTATGTGATATGTGCTGTAACCATTAGGCTGCTGGGGTGTCCAGAAGGTGTTTTACCTTTTTTAAAAAAGAACATTACAGCACATCTCTTATGATATGTTATCACTTATCTACAGCATATATTGTTTAATTCATTAGTTTTATGTGGGGCCTCTTTTAATACTTTGCGGTTTAGTGAGACAACAGCTTGTCTGCTGCTGTTTATGGTGAAAGTAATTTTATTTTCAAGACCCAGGTTTGTTCCAAGATCTGTCTAAGGAGTAGTTTAGTATTTAGTAGGACTTTCAGTATTAGAGGTTGATAATCAGATTTGTATGTCATAAATTTAGAACAAATGGTGACGAGTGTGAATGAATAATTCCAAAGTGTGAAATTTGTTGCGTCATTTTCCAAACTGTTAGGGCAGTATTGCATAGGGAAGCTCACTGTGTCTTGCATTTAAAGCTTGTTCTACCAGGCCATGCCAGCCCCCCCCCCCCCCCCCAGTGGAGCCTCTTCTTTTGGGTCTGTGAGTGATTGCTATGTAAGCATAAAGTAGCTAAGTGGAGACGACACGTGAGTTGTGGCAGGGAGCTCATACATACCATAAATGAGTTGTGTGTGTGTCTGCGGCTGCGGGGGAATAACCTGCACTGTGACCATGGGTTCAAGGATGATAAATGGGAATCTCTGACTGATACACAGAGCTGCCCACAGAGCACGTTATCTGAGCTGTGAACAGTATGTTTCTGAACAAAAGAGCCTTTGGGCGTTTTCTCCAAGATATATGAACTTTACATAAGGAAAGCGTTGTTAAGGTTGCATTCAGGTTTATCTTGTAACAGTGAAAATGAATGAATACATTTAATCTCCAAAAGACTGGAGCCCCTGACTTTAATGTGGTCATATTAACACAGCAGCACCATTTCCTTAATTAAAAAAAGCTTTCTCTGATTTTATTTATATCCTGCTTGTCTGGCTTCATAGATGGCTGTCAGTACTGAAAAATGTGAATAACAATCACTGTCCACTAGAACTATAAAGTAGTTGATGTGACCATTTAATCTAGCTAACAGTTTATTAGTCTAGCGTATTAATAACGCTCATAAAGTTCAATCTGAAAGCTTTTTCGATTTTCCAGATGTCAACTTTTTCTTCAGAAAAACAGCAACTTTTATGATTTCCGATTCAGTTGCAGATGAGAAGTTTTTACTTTGTATTGCCAGCTCAGCACGTTAAGCACCCGCACATCCAGTTTTACAACTAACTGTGTAATATATTGATGTGGGTGAAAAGGTAGCTATAAATAGGAACACAGCATGCAGCTATTGTCACTACTGTATAGTAGAGCTTTGTCATTGAGTTATTATCCAGCTGTTATCCAGTCAGTTCAGTTGTAAAATATGTCTCAAGCAGCAGGGTTAAAAGCTACGATGCCCAAACATCAGGTGTAACAAATGTAACTGCTACTGTCACCATTCTACCAGGCAGCAGCAATATCAGCAGAGAAGAAAGAACTTTTGAATGATCGTCAGGTAAATTTGTCAGCTGAAGCAGAAATTCAGCAGCGTTTGGCTTTTAGCTGGAGAAAACTTCCACTGCAGTGCAGTGTAATGAAAGGTAGGAGAGGATCACACAACAATGACTTTACAACTTTTCAAGTGGAGTGGCTGCACTTTTAGCCCAGTTTACTCAGTTTACACATTCTGACCTCAAACAGTCCTGATCCAGTTTTTCTGGTTTTTCTTTACCTGGACATGGCGGACAAAGCAGTAATGGTGTTGCTAGAGTTAATGTATATTTATGTTAAAGCACATGCTTATGTTAAGACATAAATACATATATATATATATATATATATATATATGTGTATGTATGTGTGTGTGTGTAGTATAACATAACACAACAAAGTAAATACATTAAATAATGTATTTAATTGAGAAAGTTACTAATTTATGACTACATCCCCCAAGTTGCACTGCTGCAACAATAATAGTGACCTCTGGGTCACCTTCACCGACCTGGTTGACCTGAGAACATGAGAACACACACATACATATACATATACACATACACATACACAAATACATACACACACACACACACACACACACACAGGCTGACCATTCTGGATCGTACACACTGGATGAATGAATAAATGAATGGTCACTCTGGTGACCAGTAATCCCACCAACAGTAGAAAGTCCTGAGCCAGCAGTAGTTTGAGGGTTAGCTTAGCTTAGCCTGGCTGGCTTTTACCCCCCCCCCACCCCCGGTCCTGTTCAGCCTCTGTGTAACAAACTGACACACACACACACAGGACAGAGCTGTGTGGAAACATGAAAATGCAAACTACATACCAATAAAACAAAAAAGATAAGAGAGGATTGCCTGATGTAAAAAGTTATCTGCTGTTTCCTGCCGTCATGTCCTGTGTGGGTGCGATTGATAACAAAACCCAGAGCTACCGCAAGATCCATAAAATGACACAGTGAACTTATGAGATAAATTTAAATATATTGTAGTCATCGTAGTGTAAGAGGTCTGACATTATCATCTTTGGTTGCATCTGACAGTCACCTTGCAAAGCTGTAGTCAGCCCAGAACAAAGAAGCTTTGATGGTGAGCTTTGTGTGTCAGAGGAGGCTTTTCTTCATTTGTGAGAATCAGTCTTGTGTATAAACCTTTTCAGTGTCTCAGGAGGTGGCGCGATGCTTCATAGAAGAAGTTAGTCAGTCCTCAGTCTTGGCTTGAAGCTCTTGCTGAGGTTTGTAGATGGCAAATTTATATTTGCCATTCATCCCCGTGTGTGGGTCTTAGTGTGTGAGTCTGTGTGTGTGTGTGTGTGTGTGTGTGTGTGTTTGTGTGTGTCTGTCTGTATATAAGAGGAACTCTGGTGGTGTAAAGTTACTGACAAAAAAAGACAGCTGAGCAGAGTGAGCCTACAGTCAGCTTCCCTAAACCTGCCATTACTCACCGCTGGCGAATGGAAGTCAACCAAGCTCCGGTTAATTTTGGCCGATTTGTTTAACAGTCAACCAGTTGTCATTTTGAGGCTTTTAGCATTTTATAAAAATCATAATTGGTTGTTAAAAGTCTGTCCTGACATGGTGTACCATGCAAGCTCATCCAATAAATCACCGTCCCAAATGATCATAGAATGGAAACAACCAGAAACTGACCATTATACACTTTAAACAGGTGTCATTTATTGTAGGCTCATATTTTGATGGTATTTTAACATTTAAGTTTTAAGTTTAGTTAAGTTTAGTCATTTTTCAGATGGAGACAACACAGAACGGTTAACATTTTGAAAAGTAAAGGGAGAACTTGACTGTTGCTGCTCAACGAAACTGTGGCTTCTCATTTGGAAACTTTTAAATATATATATATATTTGGCTTAGCGTTGCTCAATATTTCCTGCTCTTTGGAGCTTTTTTTGTACTCTGTCACTGCCCTAACAACTACCTCACCATACTTGCTGCAGTAGAGATGCTCAGCATTGTTCAGACCAGCTGAGTAAGTCACCTCTCACCCAGCAACAGTCACGCTGTAGGACTGTGCAGCTAACATGGCCAACACCTAAAGCAGCCTCCCTTAACTCACATCATGATTCACGAATGATTCACATGCTCCAACAATAAAGCAAAAGCTTTCATGTTAACACGGAGTCAAAGTCAAAACAGGAGTTAAATATTTTATCCTTCTTCCATCTAAATGTCTTCACATCCCTCCTTTCTCCTTCACTATTCCCTCCATCTCATCTTTTCCACATTTCCCTCTTTTCTTTCTCTCTAGGTATTAAAAATGGGGTGAAGGGAGAGTCGGGTGCCAGTGACGACGAGCTGATGTCTGATATTCTCAGCCACTACAGCAGCGCCAGCGAAGGCACCTCTGTGCTGGACGAGGGCACAGGTGTGTTCGCAAACACAGATGCTACGTTCTCGTCTTTTGGAATTGTTTATGTTAGATAACAGCCAAACTAGTGATTCATCCAAGTAAAACTCAACAGAAATGACTTGACATTTTTCCCCCAAAATAAAGTATTAAACTTGCACACAGTTATGAAAATCCAAGCAAATCATATATTTGTGTTGAATCAATAAACACAGGAGGTGAGCAGGTGGATGAGCAGACTGCCCAGGAGGAAACAGAAGACAAACTCAAACAGTGCATAGACAACCTGATGGATAAGAGGTGAGGTGGTGTATTTTTATTTTTATTTTTTTCTCCTTTCGTCAAATCAGTAAAATAAAAATAGGAAATGTCAGGTAGACAAATGCAGAGAGACATTGCAACACCAGAAGTAGGATGTGATGTTACTTGAAAAAACCTTCCCATCAACACCTCGCTCTCCCCTCTCTCCATGTCAGTGCGAAGACTCGTCTCGCAGCCCTTGAGTCGTTGCGACAGGCCTTCTCTTCCAGAGTGCTCTATGACTTCCTGACAGAGAGACGCCTCACTGTCAGTGACTGCCTGGAAAGGAGCCTTAAAAAAGGTGAGACAAAACAGAAGTGGCGAAACAGTAAACAGCTGAATTTTTACCATGATAATTGTTTGTTTTTTGCATGTTTACACTGTAAGCGCAGTTGAGGACACTAGTATTTTTTGTATAAATTCACTTAGAGATCATTCTAGCTTTGTCTTATCTCAAGCGCTACTGCTCAATGTCTCAATGTGCAACAGAATGGCAGTCAATAATATCGACAGTCCTTGATAAAAATAAATAACATCTTTAATTTCTCCTCCTCTTCCTCCGTGCATCCAGGCGGCGGGGAGGAGCAGGCAGCGGCAGCCACAGTCTTCGCCCTGCTCTGTATCCAGCTGGGGGGCGGAGACGAGGCAGAGGAGGGCTTCAAGATGCTTCGCCCCATCCTCACCACCATCCTGATTGACAACACCGCCAGTATAGCAGCCCGCCAGAGCGTGAGTACACGAATAAACCTTCTCTCAAGTCCTATAAAACTTTGGATTTGGGATTTTCCCTTTACTGAGAACATTTCCTTAAAAAGTCTGAAACTAAGAGGAGAACAGTGTAACATGAAATGCTTCTCTGCTCTGAGAATATTTATGTGTAAATGCCGGATCAAAAGTGAATCATATGGGACTGCAGCTTTAAACCCAGTTGGGAACATGACAATGAAAGTAACAACAACAACAAATCCAAAAAACATCTGGTTCAGCCAAGAGTTCACTGTGCATTCTTAAATTTCTCCCTCCCAGCTGACCTCACACACTGTTGTGTAACAGCCAAGTGAGTCATAGATCTGACATTGTGTTAACAACATGAAAAGGAAATTCCACTTAAAAATATTTGGCACATCACTTTAGCCTTAATTGTAAACTTTGTCTCTGGTTGCAGTTTTTGAGCAATTTCTGTTTTTATTTTTAAGTGTCATGACAAACTTGTCACCTGCTATTTTCTGCCCACTGTGTCAATTTTAGAAACAAACAGACTTAAAAACACAACGCTAGACAGTGTTTAGGGGATTCTTGAGGATGACTCTCACAGTGTGACACTAACAGCAACAATTTTGGACGGTGGGGGGGTCAGGAACTCTATCTGGAGGAGCAAATACAGGCCAATAACACTGAGTCATATGCTTAATGTTTTCTCAGTGGTTGCCAAGTCGTTGAAACCAAGATATTTACTGACATTAACTGATCAGGGCGGGTTGGAACAACAATTTTAAGGCTGGCCAAGTTGTTGGGAAAAGAAATTACATTAGGATCATGTTTGCAACCCTGATGCTCTCATGTGTTCTTACTTAAATATTTCAGTGTTAGCAAAACTTAAGTTTAAGTGTTAGTAGTGTGAAGAGGAGCACCAGGTTCACTATCTGTACTAGATTCTGTTTTTTTTTTTTTTACTTGTCTTTCATCTGCCTCCATCAGTGTGCCAGAGCTTTGGGGATGTGCTGTTACGTCTCTTCTGCAGAAGACGGAGAGGTGAGAACAATCTATGATGACACATGACTATTGTAGTAAGTTTGGACAGTAAGGATTAGTTCAGAGCCTTCAGTCCGCCCGTTGTAATAACAAAGATGTATCAAACGACAAAAACCATCTAAAATTTCCCAAACAAAATTTTATCAAATGTGGATCCAAGCCTCTTCTATCTGTATCTGTTAAATCACAACGTGATCAGTTAGTTATATTTTGTGCTTTTATACATCAACAGTTTCTCTCTCACTCCCTCACTGCATTCTCTCTCTCTCTCTCTCTCTCTCTCTCTCTCTCTCTCTCTCTCTCTCTCTCTCTCACTGAACTCTCTCAGGACTTGATCAAATCTCTGGCCCTCCTGGAGAGCGCATTTATGACTTCATACCCCAACAGAGAGGGAACACTGCCTGCACCCAAACCTGGCAGTGCAGGCCTCCACACCGCCGCCCTGCAGGCCTGGTCGCTGCTGGTCACCATCTGTCCTGCATCTAAACTAACTGTGCTGCTTGACCTGTAAGTGAAACAAACTCCAAATGGAGAGAAAAAAAAACATCTAACCATGCCAGAGTGTGGATTATAGAGTTGACATCCAAAAGTGTGAAAATCCTTTCTGCTCCCTTTCATGTGAATCCTCTCGTTGCATCTGAAATGGATTAAAGGAGTGAATTTCATGATGCTATCGGTCACAAAAAATGCTGCAACAGCAAAATGCTTTCACATGGCGTGTGCTTGTCACTTGATGGAAAGTTGTTATATGAATTCTGTCAGTACGTGGTATTTTCTGTGACTGAGAAGATCAGTTTAAATGCACCATTATGGTTTGGAGCTCTCACATGATGCAGTTAAAGACACAAGCAAAGACTTGAAGACATAAGTATCAGTTTAGCATTTTTGGATTTTATAACCACCTACTGTGTATAAACAAATGTTTAAAACAGCTGCTTAACAAAAGAAAGAAACTGAATCTGTGCACTTCTGCTTTCCTGATAATCTCTCTGGTCTCACTTCAGTTCATTTCTGTTAAGCTTAATGACATTTTAATAAACCATCAACAGTGACTAACGGTGATTCTCTGCCTCTGTCTCCCTCCCTGTAGTCACCTCCCCAAACTACAGGCATGTCTGCAAAGCAGTGATGTCAACTACAGGATTGCAGTGGGAGAGACCATCGCCCTGCTGGTGGAGCTGGGACGGGATATAGACGAGGTAAACACACACACACACACAGAAACGGCTGTGTAGCTTTGAGGGCAGGCACACAAACACATTGGGGGTGGCACATGTGCAGGCTGTAAAACAAAAATGCGGTGAGTCTGAAAACAAATGTTATGTAAGGGAAACACACACACACACACACTGCTGAAACAAACGCATGTATCCATCTTTTACTGTTACACTCATTAAAACGGTTCGAAGACAATCCTGTTTTTAGTGTCACATTGCTGCTTTTACAGTGTTGTCATTGGCTTGTGTGTGTTTGCAGGAGTTTGATGTGGAGGACAGTGAAAGTCTGTGTGAATGTCTGAAGAGTTTAGCCACAGACAGCAACAAACACCGAGCCAAGAACGACAGGAGGAAACAACGCTCCATCTTCAGAGAGGTGCTACATTACATAGAGGTATGTTTTATAGCTCCAATTATAATATTTCTTATTTGAAGTTTTATTTTCTATGTTGGTAACACAACAGTTGTGCTTTTTATTCTGTTTCATTAAGTTTTACTAGTAGTGTAAACATCACTGAAGAGGGCTTAGTCATGTTTCTCTTTGCTGGTGGAGATTTCTTCATCACCCTCTTGACCTTTTTTTTCTCCTGCAGAATGAGGACTTCACAGACGAGAAGATCAGCTTCGGAGTGGAGAGCATTTACATCGACGGCTGGATGAGGAGAAGAATCTACGATGCATTCAAAGAGATCCTGGAGTCTGGAGTCAGACACCATCTACAGGTCAGGAAATACACTGAAGCCGGCAGTGTTTTCTGTTAGAGACTGAGTTTGTTGTGGGTTGTTTGTGTGACTCTCACATTAAGAAAGAAATGCTTATTTCGTCTGTGTTTAGTTTACATCTCAGTTAATTCAATTCAAGGTAGAGTCTATGATTCTGGAGAAAGATTGTTTAATACATGTTTTGTCAAATTGAGTGAACTCACAGTCCACCAGCTGTGTGTTCTGTGTGCGCTGAAAAAAAAACTGGGGTTCATGCACAGCACTGACTCTGTAAACAAGAAACAAACAAAATGACTCAAACCGAGCCACACAACACTATTCCAGCCAATCAGCAGCAGCAGCAGGTGGTGTCGGTGCCTGTGTACAGGGGGAAGTTATCAGGGCAGCTGTCTGTGTGAGGACGTCATGACCGTCTCCAGCAGCCGTTGAATAGTGGCGTGCTGGTGAACTGGACAGAGAGAAGCTGTGGTCAATTCACATAGAAACACACAGACTCGCTTCCGTTTTATTGAATGTATGAATCCACACTGAATCCCAGTGTCTCAGTGTCTGCAGACTGGAGGTCTCACATTAATATTAATACAAAACAGTCAACTGTCAACAATCACTTTGATCCTTATTCTTAATTTGAGTGTTTGTCTTTGTTTTGGTGCAGTTCAACCCTCTGCTGAGAGACATCTTTGGCCTCGGCGCTCCTCTCATCCTGGACACTTCTGTCAAAAGCAACAAGATCTCACGATTTGAGAAGGTAAGATCATCTCTTCTGGTTGTGGATCTCAATCCTGCACACCAGAACAATCTGACCTTGGAGCTTGTGATTGCATTTTTCATCCCTTTTTCTCCTGTTCTTGCATTTATGCTGTTGCAGCTGCAGTTTAGCTTTAAAATGCCACGAATATAAATAACAATAAAAATCATTTTCTTCAACAGCATCTTTTCAACTCAGCTGCCTTCAAGGCCAGGACTAAACAGAGGAACAAAGTCAGGGACAAACGGGCTGATGTCATGTGAGAGGACAAGGAGGACAAGGCGGAGGTGGAGGAAGAGGAGGAGGAGGTGGAGACAAGGATAGAATGAACAGACAAGTAAACGAGGAATTCCTTGAGCTGTATCAAGATGGGAGACAAAACGATGCCTTCAACTCGTCAGCTGACAAACACACAAAGACTCAAGAAAATCTGAACAGGGCTTTTTCACTTGTGCTTTTCCCCTGCAAATTAATTCTCCAGATTCAAAATGGCCAATTTATTCTCTGCTCTCACAGGAAAAGATAGTTTTTACCACCTATTTATGCAGAGGAATATTTTTTTTATGTTCCTAGCAAGCATTTGCTGTCACTCCTTTTTTGACAAAATTCAGTGAATTGCAACAATCCGCTTTGTTGAGTGTTGTTGACAGTATTTCCCAAATAGGAGGTGGATTATAAACAACGCTTCTTCTTTCATGTGGGATTGAAACTATTTCATTACACAGTAGAGAAGAAACACGATCTTCTGGAGTAAGAAACCAGAAAGGTCTTTTAATAATTTTAGCAATGGAAAATATAAAGAAAGTAAAGTATTAAGTCTCACTGTAAGAATCAAACATTTTGTAGCTTTATGGTACATTTCAGATCTGTGGAAGCCTTCCATGTTAACGTTACTGAATTGGTGCTGATGAGTATCGTAATGATTCCTCATTATTCCCCTGAGTCGTCCCTCTGTCTTTACACACAGGGAGGCGACTCCAGCTGCCAAAACCAGAAACTGACTTTACGAACAATGCAACCTAAATGAAAATGTGTGTGGTGTTTGCGTGAGAAGTGTGTTTTATTTTATTTTTATTTAACATCATGGAATAAAACACTTAACGTATAAACAAGAAGATGCCTAATTAAAAAAAAAAAAAAAAGGTGAAAATGAATAAAAATGTCATCTTTCGTATTTGAGAGGAAAAATACATTTTAACCATTTCTGGTTTGTAATTTATTAAAAGAGCAGTACTGTGTGATTTTTAAGAAACTTAAAAATGCTAAGGACTGTTTACAGATACAATTATGGGATAAAGATGACAAAAATTTCTGTGGGTTTTTTTTTTTTCATGTATATTTTTAATGCAGGTTGGTGGGTCACAATCTTATCCATGCGTATGTATTGCAGATATACTGTACAAAGGGATTTATGGTAAGATGTGTACTTGAATCATTAGATGCATTTGAATGATTTCCCCTCTGAAGAGCAGTAAATACATACAGGCCGCTAACCAGAGCTGCTGATCAGACATTTGGTCTAAAACTCGGCGTACTCTTGATTGTGGCAGCACTACCATCATTTTACTTTTTAGTGTTTTTGACTATTTAAAAAAAGCACACTACTTGGCTGCCTGGAAGTTTCAGTAAAACTTCTCGTCTACAGCCTGACCAAACTGTCTTATCAGCAGTTCTGGTGTTCGGGCACATGGACAGAAGATGGATCAAATGAAATAAAGAGTATTTGAGCATTCACTTTGTGTCTTTTGTAATTCTGAACATTTTATTCTGAAATATGTAGCTGTTTCTGTCCTGGAAAGATCAGATCAGATAATACACATTGTAAGTGTGATAGGAAGTTACCGAGGACAAAAAATAATTGTCATTGTGATTGAGGAATAACGCTAATGTCAGTGCAAAACACATTTTTGACTTTTAAAAAATAGTTTGCTCCACTCATGAACGTAAAAAAACTTCAAGAAACTTTTAAACCCAAGTAAAATAATACAATAAGCTCTTCGTCTTTCAGACGGACAGAAATATAAAAACTTGATTGCTGTGCAATTTTTTTCTGAATGAATCATCCAAAAACCACATATTGATTACACTGCAGATAGAACTGCTTATCATGTTTCCATTCAAAGCCAGCAGATCCTGCTCTGCCATACAGTTTGTAATATTAAAACATCATTTTAAAGAGTCCTCCATGGATTTGGACTGGAGACTAAATTAATCTAAAACCACAGGAGAGAAAACGTTGAACATTTAATTGCTGAAGCTGGTACCTTAATGTTTAATAAGCACACTAGAGGTATATTTACGAGAATATATTAATATCAGTAGTAATAGAAAAGTTAAATCACATAGATGAAGATTCGCATCCACTGTGGTTCTCTGCTGCCCCCTTGCGGTCGCCTTCATCCATTACACCCCTCTAAACTGAACCAAAGTGGTATCGTCCATTCATGAACGCAACATGGAGGCGCTGGTACAGTTGAAATCATTGTTATGAAATGTTGAATCAGGTCCGGAGGAGACAATGAAGTCATTGATAAGAGTAACGTGGATAAATTCATGAACGGAGCTGCAGTAAACCGAGTCTGTTTTAACCTGCGAGCAGCTGCTGACGGGTTTATATTGGTTTATGTTGGTGCATGATGCATGAGTCTGCACTTATCTGAGCTGCAAGTGTGCACTGACTGAGAAGTAGTTTAGATTCGTGATTTAATGTGAACTGTGTGTGTGTGTGTGTGTACGGCAGCAGAAACAGATGGAGGCGACACAAATCACCGGTGTGTACGGGGAGGTCAGCGGCCTCCCTGCGCCTGTTTCCGCTCATGTGAGTGAAGAGCAGCTACCAGAACTCCGGATGTACACTGTGACTGCAGGTGAACTGCTGCTCACTCACACACTCACACACTCACACTCACACACACACACACACACACACACACACACACACACACACACACACTTGTCCAGCCTTCTGTTAAATATCATTAGCCTACTTTTGTGCTACTTTTATTACAACTCATGATTACTTAATGGCTGATTTTGCAAACTGAGATGGATTACACAAAAAAGTTTCAACAGTGTATTGATTTTTATACTATACTGTGCAAACTGATCGAAACCAATGGCTACCTGACAGGAAATTAAAGACATATACTATCACATGATTTGTGGTTAATAAATCACAGAAGCTTTGCAAAAACACTGGTTTAATCCTTTCAAGAAAGTGTATCATGGAAAGCAACCCTCATCCATCCTTGGGGTGTTTTTTTTGTTTGTTTGTTTTGCAGTTAGAGATAGTTTTTGAAGCATGATAGTGCTACTCTTTGCTGCTTCACTGATTACTGACTCAAAGACTTAATCATGTTTGTATACTTTTAGATTGACCAAACACAATTTGTAGGTAGGACATCTTTAATGCAGTACAATTACAACATATCAGTATGAAGTATGTACACTGGAAATAGTTCTTCATCTGGGGAATATTAATGTCAGCTTGTTAAGCTTTCTGCACATATGAATGTGTGAATTTGTCTATTCAAGTGACCAGGAAGTGATGAAGCGTCACCAGAGTCACTGGAAATAATCCTCTGGGAACAATAAATGTCCCAATTAAATTTCATGACAGTCTGTCTTTCTTCTTATAAGGATGTAAACCTGAATCTTCAGGTCAATAAGGCAGAAAATGAAAGAGCTCCCCCCTTGCTTTGACTTCAACCAGCTAGTGTGGAAAAAAAAAACATTCTTAATGTGGCGATAATGGAGGATATTCCAGCATGTGTTTGGTTTTCGTGACAACCTGCTGGTCAAAGTCTCTCTGCCACTGACACCAGAGATCCTGTCTTAAGGGTTTAAAAAGGTTTACAGAGTAAATCCATCAGTCTTTGGGTGGACGCCATTCAAACTGACTGCTGCTTATTGGATATTGCACAGAACATTGGATTGTGGGTTCAGGGAAGGACAGTCATGCCGTCTTCATAAATCTGCTACCAGTTACTACTAATTCAAGTATAAAGGAACTTTAAATGGCCATAATTGCATGTGTGCCAACATAAATGCTGATACACATATACTGTATTTGTGATGAATCAGCAATTCTGTAATTATGATCCTTTTAAACCAGGAAGATTACCAGACATTTTCTTGCCAATATCCCAAAATAGAACAGAAACACATGGATGGAGATTTAGCCTCTGGCTTTTGTCTATCTACCAGTTTGTGTCACTCTTGTATCACACATGTGGTTTAGTGAAATAACTGAGATAATTAAGCTTCTCTTTATTGGAAACTACTTCACTATGTTCACGTCCAGAGTGGAGTCAGACCGACCTGGTCCGAGGCTCCAGACTCCGCTACGTTCAGCAGTGGACTCTGGTCGCAGACATCAACGACCACAAGAGCATCAGGACTGTCCTCCCCCCGGGACCCTGCGTACCTGTGTCTGGAGAGTGAGTACACACCCATGTACACACACAATATTAGGGGAAGGTTGGTAGGTTGTGTGTAAATGAACCTCACATTTATTGGCCCTTCTGGGGTTAAAGATCAAATTGAATATATTATATAATTAATTGAAACCAAACTGAACACAGTCTGACATAAACATGTTTTTTTTTTATTTCTCCTCTTCTCTTCAGATTACTGAGCGCGCGGTCTCTCATCCGAGGCCTGAGGGCCGTTGTCAGGGACGCAGGCGGACACCAGCTGCTTGAGGTGAGAAACACGGACTGCAACATCCTCTAAAGATTTGTGTGTTGAGCATTTTGACAGACTGCTGTTGTTTACGGTTGTTGTTGTTTAGATTTGGGACCATCATGGCCTCAGGAAATGCCTGAACCTGACTGCCCTCAATAAGCACGGCAGAGTATACGATGACGGTGAGACAGATACAGCATGTTGTTACAAACACACACACGCACACACACACCCTTCAACAAGAAAGAAAATCTCCTGAATCAACCTTAAGTGCAGACTCTTTAACTTAGTGGTTTTCTCTGAAGCCTGTTGTTGATATTTTTGCTCTGTTAATGTTTCCCAAATATTGTCTGATGTATCAGAACATAAACAGCTCATCTGGCCCAGTCATGCCAACCTATGATGTCAATGTTTTCCACTTTTATGCAGTATTTGGTCTGCTGTGACCTTATTTAAACCTATTATGTGTGTGTGTGCTCGCAGCCCAGTTTGGATGTCTGTCATGGTCGGAGTGTGAGAATAAACTTCTGTATATAGCTGAGAAGACCAAGAACATGTCAACAGGAACGCATGATGAGGAATCTGCATGGGGAAAGGTCTTACACACACACACACACACACACACTCATGATGTGCATTAAAATGATTGGCATGAAACAAGCACTGGAACAATTTGACAGAAAATGTATCTATTTTAGAGTATTTTGATAATTGACTAACTCTTTTTAATCAGTTTTAAACAATAATGTCAAATGTAAAGATCTGGTGTTTTTTCTTTGTCATACATGATAGTAAACTTAATTACTCTATTTGGGTTTTGGACTGTCGGTTGGACAAAACAAGACATATGAGGATGTTGCCTTTGACTCTGGAAAAGAACATTTTTCACAGACATTTTATAGACCAAACAATTAATCAGTTAATTGATAAAATAATCAGATTAATAGATAATCAAAACTGAAAATTGTGTGGATGTCATTAACAACTCTTAAAAAGTGTTGCTGTGTTTGCTGTGTTGTGCTCAAACAGGACAGGAGTGTGTACTGTGAGGACTGGGGCGAGGCTCTGACCAATAAGAGCGTTCCGGTGCTTTGTATGGTGAACCTGCACAGCGGCACAGTCAGCGTGTTGCGGGGCGTCCCGCCTGATGTCTCAGCTGGACAGGTGAGGACAGAGATGCCTTCAGCCACTTCATCTGACTCTCCAGGATAATCTATGAGGCTCTTTCTGGCTTTTAATGATTTTATTGAGTTATTGATGTCTACTGATAAATATCAAAAGGAGTAAGTCCTCTAGAGTTATTAAGACTGCTAGTTGTGGATATTTTTTCTATAAATAACATCTTGTGTGAGTGTGTTTTTTTTTTTTCCCTCCAGGCTCTGTGGGCTCCAGGAAGTCAGTCAGTGTTTTTTGTCGGTTGGTACCATGAACCCTTCAGACTCGGACTGAGGTTCTGCTCCAACCGCAGGTTAGAGAGCTGCTTCATTCTCTGACTCAGCCTGTGTCTGCATGACAAATAACAGCAACTCAAGCACTGAAATAGTCAGAAATGAAAAGAAAAGACTTTTATTATGTAGCCCAAAATCTCAGACTCAGAGCGCTGTACAGTCTTTACAACTGACAACACTGATTTGATTTGGATAAGTAAAAACACCACAGAAAAATACTTAATCAAGAAAAAATCCACCATGAGGAAAATATTTAGTTTACTGGCATCATGTGAGAAATAGTTTGTGGGTATTGCAGGCCTCAAACTGCCCAGTGGAAATGAATGTTTACAGTTTAATTTGGTGTCTCTTTCTCTTTAAACTCTGTTCCAGGTCAGCGTTATTCAAGCTGGACCTGGATGGACACTGTGGTGAGCATGTTGCCTTTTCTCTGTGTTCATGATTCAAACTCACACACTTTCTCTGATCCATGTACTCTACGACCATCTTCTCTCCAAACCAGAGTGTCTGTCGGGGGACAACCTATCAGTGTCCTGTCCCAGGCTGAGTCCAGACGGGTCCACGCTGATCTACCTGCAGGGCCGAGTGTTTGGTCCTCACAATCAGTGCCAGTGCCTGCAGCAGGTAGTGTGTGTTTGTGTGTGTGTGTGTGTGTGTGTTCATATTGTTAACAGCGGCTGTTAATCCTCCACAGTTGGACCTGAAGAGCAGGAAGACATCAACTCTGTTGGATGTTGTCAACAGACCACAGACTGGTAGGTTACACACAGTTTTCTTTAAAAATTCTGCTTTGCATTGTACAAGAAATATACAAAATCTAAACCTATTAACATAGTTGTTCTAGTATTTATATTGAAATGATACTAGAGTTATCAGTTATGCATTTTATTGCCTTCAGGCATAGTTTTACTTTGCATGCAACACTTTCCTTTACATATGGCACCATCCTGTCAGCTCTGTTCATGTCATCTACATTCATGATTTGAATATAAGCTCTTATCCACAGCAACATAAATGCAACTTTTTATGCTAATTAATGTCATGTTTTTGCTGTGACTGAGGTTAATTTCAACTCTATGATTGTGTGAACTTGGTAATTCTCAAATTAAAAAATTGGCAGATGCACCAAAACCAAAAATATGCAAGAAGAGCTTAATGTGCACAAACATCTGTGTTTACTTCCCCATAAAACATTTGCTAAATTGATTTTTCTGTCATATTTTAAGTGCCAGCAATATATACTGTGCTGCTTAAAGGTGAAATTCTCTCTGTCTCTCTGTTTCAGGTGAGTTTGCAGGTGTCTATGAAGCTCTGTCGTCTGGCTGCTGGTCCGCAGACAGTCAGAAGGTCGTCTTCAGCAGCGCCTGCAGGAACTGGAAGGTAAACACACACACACGCATTAAATAAAAAACACCTACGACCTCACACACAGATGTCTGCAGAGTCACAGACTCCTCATACGACTCGATCCACTCCTCCATGGTTCATCTACTCTCTCCTTCCCTCTCAGGATCTCTTTATGGTCGACAGAAGATCAAAGAAAGTGTCCTCCCTCTCTGATAGTAAGAGTCCATCCTCTCCTCCTCCTCTTCCTCCTCCTCCTCCTCCCTCACTTCTGTCCTCATCTCACTCTCTTCATTTCCCTCCTCCTCCCTCTCCTCTCTCTCATCCTCCCCTCTCTCCTCTGCTCCCACCTACTCCTTCCTTCTGTTGGCCGCCCCATCCTCCCCCATCTCCTGCTCCTCTTCCTCCTCCGCCTTTTCCTCCTCCTCCTCCTCCAGCTGCTGATGGTGCTCCACTCTCTCCTTCTTCTTTATCACCTCCTCTTCCTCCTACTCCCAACTTCCCTCTTCTCCCACCTCCACCTTTTCCTTGTCATTCACTTCCTCCTCCTCCTCCTCCTCCTCCAGATCCTTTTCCTGATCCCACTCTCCTCCCTCCCCCTCCTCCTCCACCCTCTCATCTTCATCATCTGGAGCACAAAAGAGAAGTGGAAGGTATGACACGACCGACGGACTTAATGTTGTCACCAACCAAGCACTGAGCACCGAGGATGACTTTTATGTTATGATTTATTTTGTGAAAAGTGCTGAGGTGAAGGTTTTATTGCAGAGCTGAATGTTGTTACACTTTCCTCTTTTTCTTACAATTAGCGGTAATTTCATTTTAAAAGATTTCATGATTCAGAGTTTCTTATATTTCAAATGCATCTTCTGCACACATTCTACATATGTGATTTGGATATACAAGTGCTGGACATTGTATCATCAACACCTGATTAATTTACTACAGGTGCATAATTTTAACCTTTTAAAAGCCTTCAACAGATCTTCATCCCTGTGTGTTCGCTCTCTGTCGTTTGTCTCCTGTGTCCTTTCTCTCTCTTTACCTCTGTCCTTGTTGTTCCTTGTTGTCTCTCTCCTCTGCAGGTCCCTCTGATCTTTCCAGAGTTTATGGCAGCTGGAAGCTGTTGACAGTCCAGAAGGACCTGATAGTTGTCTGCTGCTCCAGCCCCAACACACCGCCCACTCTGGTCAGACAACATGCATGCACGCACATTACTTTTGCCTTTTTTTAAAAGAGATTAGTTTCAGCAAATATTACTTATATGTTATTTCTTTTCTTTTATGGACCGTGTGTGTTTTCGCAGCGGGTGGGTTTCCTCCCCTCAGCAGGTGAGACTGTGAACTGGCGAACCCTGCAGCAGCCCATTATGACCTTTGACTTCCACTGGACAGTTCTAGATGTTAAACCTCCACCAGCAGAGGACAACACACACTACTGTGAGACACAAACACACACATCAACTCACACAACAGGTCAAAATGATGCAGGTTTCTGTCACTGTGTGATGTCAAGCTCTTTTCTTCTTACTTTTCATGTCCCTCTCTGTGTCTCTGTGTCTTTGTTTCTTTCTTTCTCATCAGCTGGTTTAGACTTCGGGGCCATCCTGGTTAAACCGTCTCGTCCCCTCCATGAAGCCAAGACACCTCTGGTCGTCTTCATCCATGGTCTGTGCTCACTTGTGTAGTTTTTCTGTTTACAGGATAGAAACATAATGAAACATATTTAATTATTTGTATTATGAATTTGTTTTTCTTTTGTGTTTGCTGCTTCCAGGTGGCCCGCACTCCCAGTTCCCTGCAGAGTGGAACTGTACCACAGCTGGACTGGCTAAACTCGGCTTCGCTGTGCTCATGGGTGAGATGTATGGGATTACATTTGGTTTTTAGTAATTGAACAAAATCTCATGAGGATCAAACTAAAAAAAATAGAGTGAAAGTGAAAAATAAACTGAAAGCAAAAACATGACTTCAAATACAAAACTTACCATAGAACTGAAACGTTCAGTTGAAAAGTTTCCACTTTTCTTTCACTGATCAGGATTTCTCTTTTTGTAGATTCTTTTTTTCTGTTTAATTTTTCAGATTTGTGGTTGAACTTTTCAGTTTCGGTTCAGAATTTTTCAGTTTTAATAGTCTGAAAGAGCAACAAGTAGTATGATTTACCATTAACCTGTCCCTCCAAAAGTAACTGAACTGAAATATGCAGCAGGAAAACTGAAAAAGTGACCACAAAAGGTTTATTGTAAGTTTTGCCTTTGAGGTCATTTTTTCACTTTAAATTCATTTGTATTCTTTTTCAATTATTTTTTTTTTTGTTTGATGCTTGGGAGATGATGTTCAATTATTATGACACAAATTTAATCCCACAGAGATGCCTCTTTCTCTCATACACACACAACACGCACAAACACTAACACACTTAACTGAAAACATAAATTACATGTAGGATGCATTTTTAGATAGGATTATTATTTGTTTAGAAATCTGTTAATGCATCAGCGTGTGTTTTTGATTTTAGAGTCCATGTGAAATTCGGATTTTAAAAATAATTTTTGAAGTGAAAAGCACTGTGGTTTCACTGTGTTGCTTTTTTTGATTGACTCAGAAGCTCATTTACATTTTTATCTCAACTTCCTCATCACTTTTTATGGCTGAAAGCATTTTCTGAGCCCTAGTTTGCTGTAGAAGTGATTGGTTGGTGTCTTTTTTTATGTAACCAATCTGCTTATTAAACGTAATCCATCTTTTTTGGTGTTAAAAAAAACTAAAACAGTCTTCTAAATTCACACATTTGCTGTCTTTTTTCTCTCCCCTTCTTTGTGTCTCTCTATCAAGTGAACTACCGGGGATCCACAGGGTTCGGCCAGGATAGCATTTTGTCTCTCATCAGTCAGATTGGAAGTCAAGATGTAAAGGATGTCCAGGTACTGACTGTTCCTCTTTCTGATCCAAAGTCTTGGTTCGAATCAAGTTGGCAACAAATCTCTGTGTTGACAAAATTGGTGAAAAAATATCCTGATATCAGCATATCTCTCTCAGTTTTGACAAACAGGAAGGAAAAAGAACAAATTGTAACAAGATAGACCCATAACCAGCTCAGTATCACCTGGGAAAAGTCATAGAAAATCATTTGCTTTGGCTCACTGTCTTGCAGAGGGCTGTGCTTACTGCGCTGCAGAATGACATTACACTTGACCCCAAACGCTTGGCTGTGATTGGAGGTTCCCATGGCGGTTTCCTGTCTTGTCATCTGGTCGGTCAGTACCCAGAGTTCTACAGAGCGTGTGCGGCCAGGAACCCTGTCATTAATGCGGCTACTTTATTGGGCACCAGTGATATAGTGGACTGGTGAGAGACATGACTTAACAAATCATCCACACTTGACACAGACAAGCTTTTCCTCCACTGTAACACATCCAAACCACTTTATAGTTTGAATCTCTCTCTCTCTCTCTCTCTCTCTCTCTCTCCAGGCGTTACACCAGTGTGGGGTTGCCGTACTCATATGACCAGATACCCACTGCTGAAGCCCTTGCTGCTATGTTAGAGAAGTCACCCATCACACATGCAGCTCAGGTCAGACTCACACACACACAAACATTTTTAAATACTGTCTTCTAATCACAATGTACAAATAACCAATATCATTGCATTATTTACCATTCAGAAAACTCTTTATTTTTCTTATACTGGCTCTTTATGTGGCCCCTCAGTTCAGCCTTTGAAACAGGCTGTTTTAGCTCCGGTCTCTTTCAGGCCCCCCTCCCAATGAGCCCACTCTGTTCTGATTGGTTAGCTCCTGGCAGCTGCCACTCGGCTGACTTCTGGCTCTGGCTGTACGTTAACAAACAATAGTAGTAGGATTTCACTTCCTTCTCTCATCATTTACTGGTATGGAAACTTCTTGAAAACATCTGTACATGTTCGAGCCTGAATCCGATCTGAAATTTGAGAGTGGACAACGTGAATGACACATGGAAGAACCGTAGTGCAAAGACTATGGAATGGATGGTTGTTTGTGGGCATGACGTCATCACGAAGAGGAAGTAGAGGTCATTTTGCAAAGGAAGTGTTCAGACCAGGCTGAAACCCAGGCTTTTGAACTTCAGTGAGCATTTTTACGTATATTTGCCTCAAAGCTTTGACCGTGTTTATCCTTACTAGTGTATTAGTGTCACTTAAAAATATAGTTTGTTCTGGGGAGGGTGCTAGAGGAAAGACCAAAAGGTCACAACAATCAAATGCTTCTCCTTAAATTTCATGGTAATCTATTGATTAGATTTTAGTACTTCATTTGTACAAGTGAATATTTTGTCCTGACTGTTAACCTGAATTGGGATTCATCCAGTGATGACCAAGAAAATTTACATGGAAATCTAGGCGTTCGTTTTCTAGACGCAGGACCTTATCATGGACAGAGCTGACACTGGGGGAACGGCCAGAGTCAGTTTTATAAAGGCACATAAGAGTAGTTGTGAGAGTAAATATCCTTTTTTGAAAACAAAGAGGCTACAGAACTTTTGTGTATGTGTGTTTGTAGATCAAAGCTCCAGTGCTGCTGATGCTGGGAGGCAGAGACAGGCGAGTGTCTCCTCACCAGGGTCTGGAGCTCTATAAAGCGCTGAAGAGCAGAGCTTCACCTGTCAGGTAGAACAGAGGATACATCAAATACACCCACATCCTTTTTGTCATGAAGTCACTTATAATTGAACCGTGCCCATCATCCTGGTTATCTCTCCAGGTTGTTGTGGTTTCCAGAAGACGGACATTCTCTGTCCAGAGTGGACACACAGGCCGACTGCTTCCTCAACACAGTGCTGTGGCTGCACCAGCATCTCTGAACGCACACAAGCACAAACACACACTGTGCACAGTGATGAAGTTTTGATGGAAGAGCTCTGCTGCTAAACATCATCATAAAAGAAGATAATTGAGTTATTATCACAGCAGCTGTCAATAGTAAACACACCACTGCCTTTTTAACAACACAACATACATTCTGTATGTTATGTACTTCATTTTGTAAAAACATTTCCAAATCAAAACATGCAATAAAAGAGTACTTACAAACCTGAACTGATGTAAATATTTTGACATGTCTGGTTTGCACAGTGTTACATATAAAAGAGAGCCAGAAACGCTTAATGTCACATTTATTTTCCCCACAATAATTAAACAAAAAAATGTATATTATGCCTCTCCTCCTCTGCTGAGATCACTGCTTCATTTTGGTGCTGAGTTACATCTGCAGCCCTAAAATATTTCCAATTACTTTTATAGACAGTGCATGCTGGCAAAGATGGTTTTATCATATACAATAACTGTAATTTATACAATGTCCTACAGGTGGCAGCCTCTGTCTGTGGTAACAGTTTCCCCATGTTTCAGCACATTTATTCCATTACAAATTAAACGTTTTATCATACCAGCTTTATTAGATCTTTTTAACTAAAGAAAATATACATGAGATGCCTCAGTCTAAATGCAGAAGATCAAGTTTGATTTGAGCTTGAACCTCTTGGTGACCACACAAAAAGACCCAGAACTCTAAGTGTCACATTCAACTTAAATGGTCACATTTCACAATGTGCAACCACACAGACCCACTACAGCGCTGTCAAGCACCCAAACCACTCGAAACCGAATCTGAAGCCTTTAATTGAGGCTTTTGACTACCTTCCTCACAGGGCTGCCAGGATAAATAGGTTACAGTAATGCTGACCTTTCAGCCAAGTCAGTGTTATAGACAAGATCTGACAAAGCAATCTGTTTCTGCTTCTTTCCTTCATTTCTGGATTTCTTGTCATGTACCTCAGTTTTCCTCTATTTGGATCTGGGCAGGCATTTTGCTGGATTTCATGTTAATCATGAGCTTCCCACAAATTTCAGGGTTTACATTACAGATTTTAATTCTCTTCCAGTCAATAAACCAACCTCCCACGTGAGCTGAAATTTAGATCTCAGTGTTTTATTTTCATGACCAAACCCTGGCTATCGCACATTTATTGCTTAAAAAATGTGAAAACATCTGAAACAAGGGAAGAGCATGAGTGTTGTACTGAGGCAGTCACAGAAGGAAACACAACCTCAGTTTGTTAGTACGTTTGCGGCCTAGTTGGGACTTGACAGTGGCCTTGAACGGTTCCACCGCTTTCATTTCCCTGACAGCACAAGTGGACATTCCTTCAGTTGATATAGGCAGTAAATGAAATTCACAGATGCACATTTTGAAAGATGAAGTACTTGAGATGAGACACTGAGGTGGCTGATATCTTCCAGAAGTTTCCTCTCTGCGGTCTCACCCTGATGTCCCAGACACAGTGGCGGTGTTAATTGTCCCCTCCACCAACACTTCGCTCTGCGGCCTTGACTGCAGCTGCCGCCTGATGAAGTCACTGCGCTGTGGGCGTGGGGTGAGATCACCAGTTGGAGAAATGATGGAGAGACTGTGTTGACGAGGAAGTGACAGATAAAGAAAAGAGGAGTGAGACAGAGGTGACTGGGCGTTCGAGACAATGAACGAGCCAGTTTGAGGGAGAAGTTCATGGCGCCCCTCTGTGGTATTCTGGTGTGTGGGCTGGGGCACAGAGATGAAGCATTGTTGAAAGCTGAAAACAGGGGAAAGACTCATGCTCATGCTGGGTGTATGTAGGAGGTAGACAGACAAAGGGAGGGAAGAGTGCATGTGTGTTTTCTGACACTGGCGGACAAAGGGCCTTTTGGACTTGGTTTGTTCTGGTGATTCCCCTCTCCAGCCGGCTGCAGAAAGTGAGGGAGAAAATTAGAACTCAGTACAGCAGACAACGATGGAAAAGAGCTGAATAGAAAAGAAAAGGGGAAGCCTGGTTTAAAGGAAGTGTCCTCCAAAAGAAATTGAGAGCGAAGGCGTCATTATCTTTGGAGCATTGATTATATAAAGATGGACGTCATGACGGCACCCCAAAAGTAAACCAAACATTGTGATTGCCCCCTGGTGGCTGGCTGCAGTATAGGTCATAAATTCCGCCTCCTCCATGTTAGCGAATTGTTGTTAGCCAAACTAAAAAACCAAAAATTTGACAGGTTTGTTTTTAATTAGTTATTTAATGATTTAAAAAGGAGTTTGATGTCATGATTGACAGCTGTGACAGCCACTCTGAAATGTGTCGCGTCCCGCAAGCCATCGTCCCGCTGCCCGACTCTGTGGATATTTATACACAGTCAATGTTTGGGAGCATGAATGTGTTCAGCAAATTTCAGAATTTCTGTCAGAAATGTGACATTTTGGCCTTAGAGTAGTGCTATAGGTCAGCTCTAGCTAATTTTTTGGCAGGCTGCACATTACTATTTTAGTGGAAGCTTTGTTCTAATGATTGCGCTAGAGGGATCACATTATCACGATTCATCCTCTTAGGACAATTAATATCCGTAAAAACATTCTTAGCAGTCTGGCAAGTGTTTGAAACCTCTCATATGTCTGTATGGTAAGCTAGCAACCAGTTTGCCTAATTTAGCACAAAGGCTGTAAACACAAATGTTACATATTGGACAGTTTCACAGGATTGTGTGCCAAGTGTAGTAACTCCCTGGACTCCAGAATGATTTTTAGAGGTGGTTGTGTGTTTTAATCTTTGGACAAAGCCAGTGTAGCTGTTTTCCCTTGTTTTATGCTAAGCTAAGCTAATCAACTCCTTGCCGTTTAATGGGCAAATATAAGAATGGTATCATCTTCTCATCTAAGACTCAGCAATAAAGAGAATGAGTGTATTTACCAAAATGTTGAACTTAAATTTATATTTTCCATAATAACAATGTATCAAATGACAATGTGTAATGTCAGAGGTGTCGCTTGTAGCGTTCATCAGCGGCTCTGCAGTTCCCTTACTTACAGAGCTTCATAGTGAGTTTCAGTTCATTATTTAGTTGCCTGGCCTGCATCTTTACTGTTTTGTTCACTCTCACCGATCTCATAATGTCATTTTCGCAGTAGGAAGTTATTTTCAGAGAAAAAGCTCTAACATTACCTGCTCAGCACCAAATAACAAGCGGACTCAGTTAGTGACTAGCTGGTGAAGATAGTTGAACATTTGGCAGCTTCATTCAGGAGTTCATAGACACCAAAAACAGAGTTAAAGGAGAGTGAATAATAGTTTTCCATAACAAGTTTTCCATATCAACTTAAAAGGTCATAAGGCTGTTTTCAAGTTCTTACCACTGATCCCAAGTAACCAAAAAATCCGTTTATGCAGGTTTAAATAATGTAACTATGTGCTACATATCTTAATCTGAAGAATTAGTTACAGCTTGTTGGAAGTTAATTTTGAGTAACATGTGAACATGTCCTGTCTGATAGTGGAAATCAGGCCAGTGCTGGAGGGCTCAAACCTGCAGTAAACAAGGCCTGGATGTAATCCTTTCCTTGACTGAGCTCCACTCCTCTGTGAACTGTCTCATGAGAGGAAATGGGCCTTTAAGACCTCATCATGTTATGGGATTGAGAGAAAGCAATGTACTGTACTGTCAGAAGTCCAAAGAATAAAGAAAAAAAACTGCACGCTATATTTGACTGGAATGGGCTGAGATTGGATTTGGTTGGGCGTTGAGGTTGGATGACTTATTTCTGGCTGAACAATGCTATTAAACTTCAATTTTCTGGTTAACAAATGTAAAAACTGGTTTTACTAGACAAATAAATCAAATTCTCAACCATAAAGTTCCAACATCTGCATCCCCTCACACTTTGTAATGGTAACTTCCCCTTTGCTCATCCACACCCTCAAGCCAAGACCTTCACCTGTGGCCACTGGATGTGTGCCAAGACATCACATGTTCACATGAGTGTGTGTGTTTTTGAAAAGAGGTTTGGTGAGGATTAAGGGGGGGACAGGCAGTACATGAAATCACATAAAATGAAGCCCTCAGCCTTTCATTCGTTGTTACGCCTTCCTTTGATGCCCCACCTTTGGGCTCTCTTCCTGCCCTCGATCTCCTGTATTGTCTTTGCCTCCATGTTTTTACCACAGAGCTGCATTTGCGTGTGTACACAGCGTTTATTCACAAGCTTGTGAACACCGGCCTTAACGGGGGGAAGCAGCATTTTACCATCTGCCTTTTGATTCACCTCCCTGACTGTTAAAGGTTGTTTGAACAGCGAGGGCCCCGCTCAGGAAAGGATGGGATGTTCCGTTATGTCAGCGCTACGTAAACCCTGACCTTTCACTTTGTTTCTTTTTTGTCATTCTTGTCATTCTCTCTCTCTCTCTCTCTCTCTCTCTGTTCTTGCATATATTCTTTTCTCTTCATCTGTCTTTATTTGGTAAATCTTTCGGTGTCGTGAGCCTCATAAATGCAGATGAATCACAACAGAGCGGTTGGTGTGTCGCAGGGATTTACGTGGTTTTTATGATGCAGCTGGTTTGGAGTGTGATGATTTTCATTTGTTGTCTATAACAGGTGGGGCTTTTGTCTATGTAGTGAGGTAGGTGGAGAGGGTTGGTGGTTATGAGGGTGATGGGAAGTCTGGGGTCTGGTTTGTGTTTGCTTTCAGGTCTGTAGGGGCATGTGTTTATGTGTGCTGACAATTATGTGTTGATGTGTGAAATTAAGTCTGTTTCCAATACAAATAAACTTTGTTTCAAAAAATGATCTTGATCCTGGTGCTTTAATCTTATTTCCTCTGACAAATTTCTTTAAACAGTTTGATTTGTATTGGAATCAGGATGGAATAATTTTGCTGCAGTGGCAAACTTTTTCATGTGTTGTAAGGAAAACAGGCTTTTTTATGATCCAATAATCAACAAAATACCCTAAGATATTCTAAAATGATATTCTTAAATGTTCTTGAATGGGTTATGTAACAATTCTTACTGTTTTTCATTGCATGTGCAATAGATTTTAGCTTATTACAGCTTGTGTTGTACTATCTACTGTACTACCTAAGACTACAGTATTCATTCAATATTTTTATTCTGCTCTTTTTAGCTATGGGAGCCATCTGAACTCTGTCACACACAAATCTCTTTCATCTCTCCTCCTCCGTCTATTTGGCTCGCCTCCATCTTTCTTTTGTCACATTGATCTATCTCCTTATTCCCATGCTAAGCTACTTTTGTACCAGTGCCATGCAGGATAATATGTGGGGGGTTGGGTGGAGGGGCGACGTTTCTTGGCTCTTGTTTACAGATGAGGCTTTTAGCATGACGCTCTTTTCCGGAGAACAACTTGCACCAAAGAAGGACAGGACAGCTGCAAAATCTTTGTGCTGGTGATAAAATATCCTCTGACCTCATTGTTGTTGTTGTTTGTTTATTTACTGGTGTGGTTCTGGTTACTATGATGACGCATGTGTAAATGACCTGTTGGTTAGAGAGCTTTGTGATAGTCAAAGATAGAAGCATGTTTGTTTTTATACAACATTCCTTTACCTGAATTTGCTGACATGGGAAGGGAAAGTTCATGACCGCCTTTAATTGTGTAAAAGAAGTGATGGATTGCAACGACGGTTATAACTCGCAGTCTGAGAGTCATTGCAGATTCTGCTATTGCACCACTTAAAATATTCACTCAAAATATTCGAGTCCAAAACCAGGTTGGTTTCTTATTTGTTTGGAAGAGGGAATCATTACTGTGGATTTGTTTTCACACACAAGAATCCTTCAAAATTATGGATCAATTTCAAAACACCCATTTGCTGCACGCAATCTCCGGCTGGAGAAACCTGGAGAACTTAAGACAATTGTAGATGAAGTATCATAAAGCTGTTGCTTTGGTCCCGTTACAAACAGTGATGAAAACCAGCCCTGAATGGGAGAGTGGCGTGTCATAAAGCAGCAGCGCCTTCAAACGAGGTGGATTTCTCATTGGAGATAACTCATTAAAATGCAAACTTTCACCAGATGTGACATCTTGTCTTCATGAGAAATGTTTTTTTTTTGCGGCTGGTTAATCTGCTGGAAGTAATGGCGGTCTGCTTTCAAACAGATTGGTTCCTTTCCATGCTGAAATAATATGTCAATAACCGGGATATAATACACAAAGAAAAACAGGAATCAGAATCAATAAAATCAAAATGTTACCCAACCTTATTGATTTTTTGATAGGATAGAAGAGAAAGTTTCAGTGTCAGACAACCTTTATTTTATTATACTGTAATATGACATTAAAATTCACCAGATCTTTTTAAAAAAATATGATAAATTCATCTTGACATGTACCTCTTTTTCCAGAAATAATGAAGCTGTCTACTTCATTCAGTCTGTTGTGTTGCAGCTTGTCTGTCCTGCTGTCAGCTAATATGAAAACAATTATGACCTAACTTACTAACTAACATACTCTTCAATTCACGTCAGCTCTTTTATGCCTCTGGACCTTGTACCCATCATTCTGGTGTCAGGTGAAAACGTTTACATCTCCAAAATGTCAGCGCTCAGGTATGATGAGAATTCAGAATAACAACAACATGTGTTTTTCCTCCCTCAGCAGTGAAAGAACAACACAACCTGTTGCTTCATTTTCATGTACACCTGATTACTTTTATATGTACTGTAGGGATGTTTTCGGCCCTTCAGTAAAATGTGCACTATGCAATCTCCTTAACGCACCATTAACTGAACAATTCTTAACATTTTCAAATCATGTATGGACTTGTATTTTCTGACGACTGTTTTTCATTTTTTGACCTTAATAATAAAGTTCTCAACTCATCAACATCTCACTCAAACATCTCACTCATGCATACTCTTTTAAACTCTTTTAAACTTTTTAAGTTCACCCCAAGCTCATCTGCACTGAAGTCTGACATGACCCTGCCAAAGTCTAAGTGTCAAAACACCTGCAACTGAAGAAAAATAAGTCTTCTCGTTTAAGCTTCCCCTTCACTCAGCTGTGAATGGACTCTCTGAACTCAAAGTGAGTTGATTCGGACCCTCTGTTGTCACTGTCAGTTCTCATGCCACTACGCAGGAAGCTTTCACTTTGTCTAAACTGTTGAAACACTTATAAACACTTGGAGCCTGGCTTATCTCCTAGTCACTGTCGTATTCCACAATGCTTTGAACTGTATTCATTAGTTACATTTTTTTTAATCTGCTCTTTCATATCTAAATTTCTTCAACATCTCAACATATATTTGGCCTTTGTTCAACTCAACCCACATTGGCCATCTGTTAAAACTACTGAAAACAAATAAAGTCGTCCTCAAACACTCATAAAAACCCTTCACTGCAGATGTGCACCTGAGCTGAGGTAAAACTGTCTTGCATGATGCACTGTGCTTGTTGCTTCGATGGTTCAAACTGTTTTTCTTTACATCATATGGTTGAAGGATTTGGTCAGTTCTTTCTCACTTGGCATTTTCTCCTCGTGCTCTCCATTTGCTTACTTGTGAACAAAATACATTTGACCGTATGGCTTAATGAGAGGAGCATCTAAAACACTGGCTAACATAAGTGCATCATCAACGATAACCTCTAATTATGTAGCACATTTTGAACAAGGTTACAAGGTGCTGCACAAGTAAAAGCAATAACATTAAAAAACAACTCAGTAAAAGCGCTAAGGATGAGTAAAACATCAAATAAAGCACAATAAATGAATACTTGATTCTGATTGGCTGAACGGTGTCTATTAATTCCTTATAATGGATGCTGGCTAAAAACCATAGCAACAGGGGCACAGTCCATTTACAATTTATTGCAACATGTTAACAAGCTAACATCAAATGACAATGAGTGACTTCAACATTTCTTTTAACCTATTTGGAAAATATGACAAAATTGATGACTGGGATGCAGCTGAAGAAAGAGAAATTGAAAAGACAAGGCATAAGGAGTTAACACTGGTTGAATTATTTAACAAGGCATAGTGACACCTCAATATTAGAAATAAATGAAAAAAAGAGAATATCTTATTTACAACACTAAATGTAGTCCTTCAGTGCCTCGTCTTCTGAACACCACAGGATGGCGACTGTAACACACAAACTGCAAGAAGTACACTGCCCCTCTGAACTGACTGATACTTTAAAGCGATCATCTCACATCGCTGTTCAACGTGCTATTTCACACTACACATGGCCAATCATTTGTTCATGAAAATCTTGATAGTCTTGTTAAACATACTGTCCAATTATATTTACTATTTTGCAACCATACGTAAAGTTATTGAATCTTGCTAGCATAATGTTAGCTTTCTGGCTCATAGCTGAGCCAAAGGGCTCTATGAGCTGAGTGGACTGGAAATATCTCCCGTTGCCAAGTTGTTGCTAAGGTTCTTCCTATTTACCGGAGTAGTGAACGACATTTCCATTGTGTAAGAACTTTATGGGATGGTAATGACTGTTCCAGGTATTAGTCAACTCAGTTACCAGGGAAACTGATTAATGGCTTGTGAAAAACTTCAATCAAAAAGATTTTGATTGCATTAAAATATTAATTAATGGTTTTATTATTTATTTTTCTTTCGCAAGTGACCATGGTATAAGCAGGATAATGCCCTTTGAGGTGTCCATAATCACCTCTCCACAGCATGTCGGTCAGCTCTGGCCTCCCCGTCGTCCATTAATAGTCCATTAATGCATTGTCCCATACCTAAAGCACAGAAAAAGGTCACCTAATAAAAAGTTTGTTTTTATGAAAGTAGGTTTTCAAAATGGAGCTAGCTAACTTGCGACCCTGATTGCAACTGCATGTTCACCCCTATTTGACACACTACATCAATTTACCGATATCATACAAACTAAACACAAAAAGATTCACATTCACAGTCTTTGATAATGTAACATTAGCTTAGCTCAGATAGCTAGCTTGCCTTTTTTTTTTAGGGGTTTTTGTTTGTGTCTTTTCCAATTTCCAGAGGGACTGTAAATGGAGTTAGCAAACATTAGAGACATGTTACTGAAATGTAAGATGCTGGTTTTTATTTGTGCATCAGGTTAAGGAGGAACATAGCTAATTCATCTTCTGAGGGGGTGAGCAGATGGATCTTATTTTACCAGTCAGGATGTGCAGGTTGGTGGATAAGAAAATACATTATCATTTAGTTTTGAATAATTAAAAACATTGTTATACATTTTGTCATTACAAGGTTATTGTTTCTTTTCTGTTGCGTTTTTTTTTTTTAATATGTTTTTGTCATCATTTTTGTAATTCACACTTGTTACAAAACACATACACAACACAAATTCAAAACCTGATTCTTGACCCTGTGCTTGACTGTCTTTATAGCCAATAAACTAGACTCACAGAACTCACAGTTATCTGGTTTTACCTTACAGCCTCAATATAAATGTTCAAAGCAGAAGTCACTGCTTTAAAATGCGGTTAGAGTGCTTAAAACCCTTAACTCTTTTCACATAAATCTATTAGGTATTTTCTCTTTGTTCAGCTTTAACTCTTCTGTCAGCAGGTAATGGCCTCACCATTAACCTTTTACCAAATGTACATCTGTGAAGCATGCTGGGACTAAACTACAGTTCAGGTTCTCTACATGAGAACACACATCTTCTGGTCTCTTCAGGCCTTTGTATGACATAACAGAAAACATAAATCTGGCTTTCTTCAACCATGTAACTAATAATTAGTGAGTATTTAGGACATAATGAGCATGTAGATGAATAGCAGTGTAATGGATTATACAGCTGCCGTCCGCCTCCTTAGGCTCAACACTGCAGGCCGTGCAGTACTCTTTGCTCTGCTGTACAATACAGAGTGCCTATAAAATGTGCCGTGAAGTTGTCTGAATTATGCTTTTTTTGTCATCACAGTCCATTATGATTTCCATTATGGATTCTGCCATGGTCAGTGTCTAAAAATAAATAAATAGTTGTGACGGACAACACTCTTTCTCAGCATAATGAGTCCCGTTTACAGAAGGAACTGCTAGAATTCAGCTGTCCAACTCCTGCAAGGCATTTACAAGGATTCATCTAACATCTTACATTTCACTCAGATTTCAGATTTCTGTCTCAAAGACGGGCTGCACAATTTGGAGTCTATGTTATATATTATTAGTAGAAAATCTCAAGAAGTATTAAGAACTGGATATGTTGCTTTGGTCATCAAATCCAGTCGCCTTTGACTTGGATGACTAACCTGGATGAAGTTCAGGCCTTCAGTTTGGCAACTTTCAATTTTGTATATTTTACATTAAATACTGTCAATTACACACTAGAGTGCTTTTCATGTGTCGGCTATTCTGTTTTAGCTAAAACATGCATCTAACCTGGCTGATGCTTGCAGAACATTCGTTAGACTGCCATATTAGCCAGTATATAACCTTCATTAAGCAGTATTTTTTACTTTTTTGTTTGTGCATGTTATTTTTTTTTTTTAGATTTTTGATCATTTCAGCATTTTTTGTGTTTGTGTCAGCATATGTGCGTGTCTGTCTATACATGTGTGCAGTATGTGTGTGTGTGTGTGTGTGTGTGTGTGTGTGTGTGTGTGTGTGTGTGTATTAATAATCTATGCAGTGGAGCATTTTATAAAATGTGTGATGCATAATTCATTGATAAGAGTTGCTTTTTCATTAGTCAAACCGATGGCTGGAGAGATGCCGTCCCGGACACACCTATCATTACACTGCTCAGTGATTCATACTGTGTGTGTACGTGTGTGTGTGTGTGTATTCATCTAAATGTGGATTTAAGTGTGACATTGTCAGTACATGATGTATATAATTTTGCAGTAGATAATGAGTTTAGTATTATGCAGAAGCCTACTTAAAATTTTTTATGGCAGTTATCTACATGTGCTGAATACTGAGGCCAGTGAGAAGGCTGTAAAATCCATATTTTATATTAGATCAGTGCTTTGCTCAGAGGGCATCTGGGATCCATACACACACTGTTAAACACTGAATATGTATGGGATGCCATTTGTAAAGCTTAACATGCTTAAAATAACAAAACATTTTTGCCACGTTTACAGTAGTTCCAAACAACGATAAAAACAATATTTGAACATATTTTAGATTTAGTGTTTTAAAACATAGCTAAATGTAATGTAAATGATAATTGTAAATGTTAACTAAAACCTAAATCTGAATATTAAAGTGCCACTTCCTTTATGACATGTAGATATATATAAATCTAAACGTTACATTCTTGTAGATTAATATGATTTGCTTGTCTGAAGGATGATGGAAATGTATCAGTTGGGCTTTAATTCCAAAAACAAAACAATGGACAACTTAAAAACACTAGATGCTTTCTTTCCTTCACAACATGTAAGATGCAGAGTGTTACAGATTTCAGTTTTAAATTAGATTTATTTCGCAACTGTTTCTCTCTCTATATACCTTTTTTTCTCTCTTTTTCCCCTCCACCATAATACCCTCTATTGTTGGGTCTGTCTGGAGATTAATCTGCTATTAGCTACCGAAGTCCATAAAATTTAATCCATCAGTGGAGTGTTTGCCAAAGACTTCTGCTCATTATGGGGTGCAGTAGAAAGCGAGAGAGAGAGAGAGAGAGAGAGGACTATGAATGTGTGTTTGCTCTCTCTCTCACACTTGTGCATTTATGTGGGTCTGTTAGTGCGTGTCTTTACTTTAGCATGTTGTTTCATCCAAGGTGGGTTTCAGACTGTGGGGACATTGTGTGTGTTTGTCTTTCCTAAATGCAGGATTGATGCCTCTTTGTGCACCAACACAAACAGGCAGGAGCTGAGTCCCACTTAATGAGACGCACAACCACACACACACATCACTGTTGTGTGTCTGCAGTATGTATGCTATGATTCTGCTCTTACTGTGTTTGACACTTCATAAAAATTATGTACAAGTATGACTGTGAATATCTTCTAAATATTTGTATGTTGACCCTGTAAGGTGTGTGTCTGTGTGCACATGTTGATATTCAGGAGACGGCATGTGTGTAGCAGCAGCAGCAGCAGCAGTGGTGTTTGCGTATTGTTCACTGCTCTTAAAGTGATGTGTGTACGTGTACGTTGCATAAATGTTCCTGCCTCATGTTTATTCATCAGCTGCTGAAACTTTGCTGCAGTGTTCGTCTGACTCTCCACACTTTGATCTCTGGATCACTCAAACAGCTGAGTCAGGCAAAAAAACTAAGGATACACACACACACACTGCTGAATAAAGACACTGAACATGGACACACTCAATACAAATATACCGATGTACACACTGTACTGGCGCTTGCTGCAGTCGCATTTTAAAATTCACACACCCACACAGCCACGTTAACAAGACACACAATAGGCAAACATCTCAGTAATACAAAACACACACAGACCAAGCATATAGCCAAATATTGATTTATTACTAATTCAAGTTTGCATGCACACACACACACACACACACACACAGAACTCAGCACAGTGCTAGGATTGCTGACTTGTGATAAAGCTACACTATTCCAAACTAAATATTTAACCTACTGTTTCCTCAACTCAGAATACCTGGATTCAGAGATTAGAGAAGGCAGTTTAAGTTATTCTTACATTTAAATTTCTATACATGTTTTTTGCTTGGTGTTTCCTGAGGTGTGTTAGTGTCTTGGTGGGTGAATCTACCTACACACCAACACTTTCCACATACATTTTGCTGTTTACAGAGCAGTTAGAGAAAATCTCATACTTATTTAGTCTTCTTCTGGAGATCCCTCTCTAACTTAAGGTCAATACTGGACTTGTGTATGCAGGATTTGCTTACTTGTATTTAAACTATAATCATGAGTACAAGCATATGTACACTCTTGTTCTCATGACTGTATTGTTTTTTTTAATGAGGTTTAGAAGGAAGGGCTTTTCTCAGGTTGTTTTCAGGAGGGGGAGAACTTCTGACAGAAAGACAAACCACACTGACAAACCAAAAATGATGGCAGCTTCTTTTGTGGCACAAATAAAAGCTTTGGTTTTGGAGGAGCATGAAGAAACCTGAAAGTGATTCTGGTAAACTGGCAGACAATTGAGGATTGGGAGTCAGAAATTCCTGTTTTGGTACCAAACCAAGAAACTCCTGGTGAAAAGCATTAGAGGAAGTGTTCAGGTTTAAGAGAAAAGTCTTTCAGGCTTTGTCAGCCTTTATAAATGACACACATGTGTCAGCAGCAAGGCTGTAAGGAGTCGGCAAGTTCAACGTGCATCTGGTGAGCAAGGTGAGTGTCTAAGATGATGCTGATAACATAACACAGAAAACATAAATTGCATTTAAAACAATGTAGTATTATAAAATCACAATTTACATAAAATATTCTGATTCAGCTGTGCCAGTGGTCAAGGGCATCAAAATGTATAGAAACTATTTGCATCTTGATTTGGGACCAAGAGTTTTACAAGGTCCCCTATCATTTAAGTGCCTCTTTGTGTGTGTGTGTGTGTGTGTGTCTGAGCATCTGATCGCGTTCGTGCACATGTTTTTGTGTTTCTCTGTTGTGGCCCCTGCTGGATTTAGTTTCACTGGAAGGATTCATGGTTGTTCCAGTCAACAGGGTGGTCCAAACTAATGGCCTTGACCCAGGAGAAGGGAAGCATTTGCTGATTTTTAAACACTGTTGTGTGCTCGTGTTTGTTTATCTGTGTTCGTTTTCGTTTACATCCTATGCGTGAAAAAAACATCAGATGTGGAGGACTGATGGATAGCATAGTTTTGGGTTTGGAATTGGCAGAGCAGTGGGGGATAAAGAGGAGCTCTGTGTGTGTGTGTGTGTGTGTGTTTTACACAGAGAGAAAGAGAGAGAGGGGCATTGCCTTTTCTTAAGCATGGCACAACATCCTCATACATCCTGTACTAATAAGAGGTGCTCCTGAAGAGAAACTTGTAATATTTTCAGTCACAGTTTGTGAGTGTTGAGCCTTTTGTATCCTTCACGCATTTATTTCCATACTGTAGGCCCTTCTGCCTGCTGAGTCAGCAAAATATATTAATAGTTATTTCTCTTTGTCAGAAACCCAAGATTTCAGCCTCCAGAGTTTGGCAAGGAGAAGAGAATATAGCTGAGCAGATGTGCGTGTTTCTTGTAATGTACAACACAATTTCTCCTCTGGCATCGATAAAATTCCATCTTATCATGTGATATCTTGTGTCTTTACATGCATGTGTGTGAGTTTATTCTTTCATGTCTGCACATATGTTTACTTGCGTCCGCAGTCGGTTTTGTTTTTTTCTCAGTGCGTAGAGGTCGTGAAGGGCCCCTGCCAGCTGGCATGGGAGGCCCTGTGTCATCAGCATTTTGGTGTGAGTTTCATCTGTCTGGGGAGTCGATGAAGGTGCCCGTCATGCTTGGCACACAATCGTCAGCACCGTAAAGCACACTCGCTTGCTTTTTCAGGCACGCTCAAACGCATACACACAGAAGCTGCTATATTGATTGGAATATTTGCAGCATAGTGGGAAAATTGAAAAAAAAAAAGAAGTGTATTCACTGAACATAATGGAGTTTTGCAACCAAGGCATGGAAATTAAAGATTAAACAGATATCCAGGCAAGTCAATGAATTTAGACTTGTAGAGTTTTCCTCCCAGGAAGAGTGTTTTCTTCCTGAGGTGCCATCAAACGAGGTGGTAAACACTCAACTGCTCTAATAGAAACCAGCAGCTGGATCATGTGAGTATGAGTTGCTGAATGTCAGAGTGTGAATGGTCAATAAAACAATCCTCCCAGAGTGCATCATTGTGTTTGATGCTCATTTGTGTCGCAGATGGATGCATGTAGATAGGGCTCTCATTTCTCCTGCAAGATGCTCTCTGGTTCCACCTGGCAGCACTGCTCAGGCTGTAATGAGAAATAAATATTGATACCGGACAAATTAATGCAGCTATTGCAGTGGTACTAGGAGGTATAATGGCGAATTGTCAATCTGCTCAAGTTCTTTGTCCTTTTCAATGTCCTGTTTGTCCATTTTAAATGGTTATTTCACTCACATTTATTGGTTTATTTGTGTTTTTAAATCCTGGTATCACATCTGCTTACCCGTGCTTTCCTAGAGAGCACATCCCTCAATAAAAAAACAATAAGGGAGATTTTACCTGGATTAACCTTATGTGGACATTTCAGTAGTTATACTTCTTAGATGATGGTACTTTACATAACATAATAAGCAGCCAATGGTACAAAAAAAAAAAAAAAAAAAAAAAAAAAAAAAACCCCAGCAAGGGTCAAGAAGTAAAAAAAAGAAAATATTAAAGTATTACAGTAAAAAAAGTGCATTTGTCTCTGGAATATCTTTATAAGAAATACGTCATGGAAATAAAACCCACAAAGATTTCTGCTAAAACAGTCCAGAGTTATAAAGTTGAACAAACAAGCCTGATGTACTCAGGGGCATTTAAGGATGATTATATTTTTACAGACATTGCTTTTCTTCTATTGCTGGCACATTCTTCTGGAGCACTGGCCCATGTTTCTGAACCAGCATCAGGCCCAGAGCGAAATCTGTTCTCTTCTGCTGCACAGACCCTCTGTCCTGCAAGTGAGATTCTCCTGTTTTCTGTGTTTATTAATGTATCAGTATTTGTGCATTTCAAAAAGAAAGACAAATAAGCACACATAAAAAGAGATAATAGCCCCTGAAGGGTCCTCTCCTGCAGCTTGTTTAAAATAATTTCCACAGACGGATGCCTGTTTTAGATGAAGTAACAGGGATTCTGTTTCAATCAGTCGCTCCAGCGTAAGTCTTTGTAGTGGTTTCCTTGTCAGCGTGTGTGTTTATATCCATCTATTTTTAAAGGATATGTTTGCAGATTGTTTTGGATTAAAAATTATTAAATAAAAATATCCTACAAACATTTTCTATTATTAAAACTGTATTGCGTAGTCTCATCTGAGCTGCATATTGCCATATAATATACTGTGTGTGAGAGCTGATGTAGCCCAGAAAGCTGTGGTAGCTCAGCTGGTTAAGAGGGGCTTATTGTTTGAATCCAGCACGGTCATGTATTCTATATGATTAGTCTTGTATGTATAGTTCAACCAAGAAATTATATTTTATTTATGATTGAGCTGGAACCTCAAGAAGTTTTATTTGTGCATATTGCAAACTGAATAACAGCCCCAGGACTTTGAAATGTTTCACCTTTCAAATACAAAATATTTCCGGGAACCATTTGAAGTGTGACCAGTGTTTGTCAGAGTCTCAGTGTCTCCAGCAGACAGTTACACGAGACTCTGTTTACTTCTGTTTTGCAGATTTATGAATCACTGTTCTCCAAATGCCGTAATTTTATCACGTAAACATTTTGGGTCAAAAGTTTTCTGTGATGATTTTAAATTCTTTGGGTAAAATATGGAATAACTGCCTCAACCGCTAACCTTTCCAAACATTAAACACACCATATGTCATCACATTTGACCTGCATTTTTCTGCAGCAAGTTTCAGGTGGCTTAATTTTTCCATCAACACTTTGGACATTTACAAATTGCATTCCCAGCTTTGTCTTTCTGAACATAAACAAAATACCTTGCTTCTACCTTTTTGCCCTAAAGTCAGCTGTTTCTTTCCCCAACTGGTGTTTGTGGGATGCATGACCTTCTCCCATTCACTTATCCTCCCATCTTCTTTTCTCCCACTCCATCCATCACACCTTTCCTTCCTCTGTCAGCTCAGTGAGCTGTGAGGAGATTTACTGCTTACCAACACGAACATGCTGTACAACACATCCATATCCACAACCATCCAGATGCCTGCATGTGTGACTTCCATTCTCAGGACATGAAGAATAACTTTGAATTTTGATAGTGGCACTAAATAAAGATTCTATTATTTTCTGTAATATACAGTAATATAATATACTGTATATATAATATACAGTAGAAAAATCACATTTTCTTTCTGCATTGTGGGTTCAATAAATATGCTCACACTTGTTTGAGAGTTGGCTATGCTAGCCAGCACTGTTTGCTGCATACAAGATTATACATGAATAAAACAATTGCAACAGTTAAAGTGCAGTGTTATAAAAAAGTGTTTTTTTATAACAAAGTTGGACACAAGTAGACATAATAGCATCGGGTGGTGCAAATTTAGGAAATGATGCCAGTTGAAAATATTTCAACTTCACCAAAAAAAAATTCCTCCTTTTTCAGCCTTTATTATTCCACTTTATGAACATATAGAAACGAGATGAAAACTGGAGCTGAGTTCTGAAATCAATCAGAGGCTGGGCTGTTGCACAAACACACCCTCCACACATGGCTGTTGTGAGATAGCTGCAGCAAACATCTGTACTGTATCCTTGATATCAGTTGGTATGCGAGACAAACATTTGGTTCCCATTCAGTCTGAACGCTCATTAAGTTAGTTTCAGCTGCAAATGACTTAATTATATATGTAATGCAATAAAACAGCTAATTTAATTAAGTATACTCAAGCTAACATTGGGTGTAACCATCTAACCATCAACCAGAATGATGCATGAATGATCCCCACGTCGAAATAATAGGAGCTTTACTCATTCTTTCCATTCTGCTAATATGGTGTGAATGAAGCATTTATGCTGCAAGGACTAATGATTTGTCTTGATGAAGAGCATTTTCATCATGTTACACTAAATACGCAAGACGTAAACACAGATGAGATGATTACCAGTGTAACAGTACAAAATGTAAGCTGTGTATGTAATACTGAGCAGAAGGGTGCACAGTTTTCTAAAATATGAGCTAAGAAAAAAATCAGCACACTTTTGTGGGGAAAGTAGCTTATAGCAATCACCATTTCTCTCTTTGTCCCTTAGCAATAACTTATCTAGTAATCAATTTATTATTAAAATTACATGATGCTCTAAATACTTATAAAACATGCTTGGTACTATAGGAGTTTATAACTTGCCAGGTGTGTAGAAATAGACCATCGGCTGACGTAATGTGGAACAGCAGGATTTACAGGCTTAGAAGAAAAACAGTGATGAATTAAAATGACCTTCGAGCAGACAGAAAGGACTCTGTGCTATTTATCCAATCACAGCTCCAACACAAGTGACAGTTATTACCAAGACACACATTATAGCTCTAAGAGTCCAGATTCTAAAGGAGCTGCTTTCTAAGAAACTGTGTGAGTGTGTTTTTCTGTGTTGCTCTGTGCGTGTGTGTGCTTGTGTACCTGCATATATTTTGTGAGTTACCTAATATGTTTCCCTCATAAGCATGCCTGTTTGTGTCTGTGTGGGTAGAGACTAATTATATAACTATAAAAGAAATGGATGTTTATTTTGGTTGAGCTATTTGAAATGACTCTTTACAGTAGATTCTTGGATGTACAAAGAATGCCTGGATGTGGCTTCATTTTTGCAGTGAATATTGGAGTCTTTTAATTTATTTTTGCTGGAAAACTTCCTCTAGTCTATAATATTTTTTGTCTATATATTGTTTTGGAGTTGTTTTAAAGCAGTGTCAGAGGACACAAGAAAAAAAATACTGTATAAAAGTGTCCAGCTGCATGAAATAGAAGCTATTTTTTCACCCAGCTTGCTTCTTCCTCTTGTGGTTATTTGATTGCACAAAGCAAATCTAAGTTCCATGATGACGCCTGACATGGTTAATTAGAGATTTGTGATACAACTGCAAAGCCTTTATTAAGTCATCAGGTCTCTCATAAACACTAGTGATCAGGTAAAGCCTATTCAGCCTGAGGCCTGGGGGTCAGAGGGCTTGCCTGAACCTGCCTCTCAGCATGCCACAGTGGACCATGACCAGAGGTGGGGGAAAGGAGGCCCCTTAGATGGATGGAAAAGGAGAGGAGGACAAAGAAAGTAAAGTGATAGAAAGAGAACGGCCCGGAGCTGTGATGAAACTGAATGTCGGAGGAGGCAGCCCTTTTCCATGTGAGGACGGATTAACTGAGGGGTTAAGTGAAAAGTATTTGCACTTTTCATTTTCTCCATTCGCCTCTTAGCTTATTATCTGAAAGGCTGCAGATTTATGTGACAGTTTCTCTGTTCCTCCTCCCTCGTCTTGTGCTCTCATGATGCCCTTTCCTTCTCAATTTAATTTAGCTGATGGTGTTCCTGGACAGTTCTTGCTTTGCTTTCTCCCTTTTCTCCCCGCCTTCTTTCCACACTGTCCCCCAATTCACTCCCTTCTTACTCCACATGACCTCTCCTTGCAACAGATAAGCATTAAGTCTACAGTATGGAAGCTGTGAACCACTATTTCACCCTATACAGTCTTATCACAGCCAATAAAGAGAAGACTTTGTGCGAAGTTTTGCTTCACTTTTAGATTTCCCTGTCTCCTACTTCTACATCTGTATTTTCCTTTTATGCTTTTCATATTTCCTCTGCAATTTTTTAAACTTTTGTTTTCAACACATTTCACAGAAAAATCACTGATGTCAGCACATTAAAAAGTAAACTTTTCCCCACTCCCATTTCACTGACAAAATTATGGTGAATTGTTGCTGAATACTGGATTTCTTAAAGAGGCGATATCTCCTAAAAAAACATTTTGATTCCTTTCAATTTGGGGCCCACTGAAAGTTCTTATCCACTCAGTGCCTGTGGGTGTTGTTATGATATGCAGATAATATGCTCAAGTATATCAGATGGTATAACTTTCATCATGGCAGTGACAGCGATTACGTAGAGTGTTAGGAGAGCTGGCACAGGTGATAGGAATCAGGTCCTGGTAATGCAGGTAATCGTCCAAACCCACGTTCCTGGAAAACTTAAGTCCGCACCCCTAGCGAGGGCTGAATTTGATACACACCTGATACACACACAAAGACAGGCGGGCTCTCACACAACAACACACAAACACACAAGGGGTGACAAGTGGGCACGTTTGCAGACTCAAGGTGAGCTGCATTCAGTTTATGTGTCCCAGGACTCCTTGTGGGTTTTAGATTAATTGATATTAACAAAGTTCAACTGATAACAAGCTTGGTTAATTAGTTAGGTACATTTTCTAGTGTGAGTTAGTCACTATCATAGACTGGTAGAAATAGCAGAAATATGTTGCACTTATGTAGAATAAATAACAATCAGAATCAGCTTTATTGGCGATATAGTATTTTTTTTTTTTAAAGAAAATCTCTAGTTCCACCATCTCAAATGTGAATATTTTAACAAATATTTTAGTTTTTTTTTTTTACTCCTGTTTGATATTAAATTGAATATCTTTGGGTTGTGGGCTGTTGGTCAGGACAAAACAAGACATTTGATGATGTCATCTTAGGCTTTGGAAAACTGATTTTTCACCATTTTCTGACATTTTATAGACCAAACAACAACAATTGAGTAATTGAGAAAATAATCAACAGATTAATGAATAATTCAAATAATCAATCAATCAATCAATCAATCAAAATGTATTAAGGACACACTCCTGCACAATAAAAATATACATATAAAGAGTGAAATGAATAAATGATCTAAAAAGAACAAACAAACAAACAAACAAAAAAGGCATTCCACAATAATCAATTAATCGCATTAAGGCTATGACGCCAATGGTTCCACAGTCTAAACAATCATTAGTTACAGCCCTAAACATATAGCAACGATATATGGAAAAGTACTGGACAACAAACCATTTATGTAGAGGCTTACATTGTTACTGTGCATTGTTCGGGTTTGTGGATCAGACAGTGCAGGCAGTGCAAAGAGTGCTGGAATAAATATTGTGCAAATAATAAGTCGCTCTACATAAGGAGGTGGTTTTATGCGCATATGAGAATGATAGCGTGTTCTTGTGTCTGGAAGTTTTGGCATACAAGGTGTATGAAGGTGTGTAAGTGCTTAATGGTGGCCAAGTTGGCAACAGTAATGTTTTCTGCAGACCTAGCAGTTCATTGCAGCCTGTTACTGTCCTGAGTGATGGCCAGACTCAGTGACAGCTCTTGACATGTTCCTTAGCTGATGTAGGAGAGTTTCCACAGGGCACATCAGCATCTAAATGAAAAAGAATGTATAAATGACGTGTTGCTTCCTTTCTGCTGTCAATTCTACTCTAGAAGAAGTTGGAGCTTGACTGAGCTCTGTCACTGGCAGATGTAGCCTCCATTCACAGCCACTTTGCCATTTAGGTGTTTCCAGATGTGTGTGTGTGTGTTTTTTTTAATAAGAAAGTCAAAGTCGTAATCACATCCTTGCAGATACAGAAGTCAGTGGGCGCACACACTTAGACTGAGACGCTTATGGGCAGGTGCACACATAGACACACACACAAACACAGGTATGACCACACACACCCTGCAGGCTCGGGGACTCACCCACATGCTAATCACAGCTGACTGTAACAGAAGTGGAATGCGATGCTGGACTGTAATCAGGATGTTGACCCACATACTGATTACAACACTGCAGCTCCAACCACAGAAATAAATTCTGCACTCAGCACCAAACTCTGTTGCTACTGTTTTTCATTAGTTGTGCACTTTTCAACCAGGAATTATTTAAATCATTTAGACATTGAATATATTTTTTTTGCTGGCTACACATATTGGAATATGTTTAGTCCTTTATTGATTGTTTCAACTGCTGCTCTTTGGCTTTTGGTTGTATTCATTATTTGAACCAAGGGACATAGTGAAACCTCACTAACCAGCTGAAGTTGAAAGCCTTTGTTTTTAACCTTGATCTCTGATTCCACATTCTTCTACGTGCAATTAGTCATCCATCTTTATTTTCACTCATACTTTGATAGATCTCATCTTAAACGTACACTAACATGACAGTTTAATGCATTTTATCTGTTTACAACTTCTCACAACACTTTGATATCCACATCAAAGCTTGTCTGCACCATCTCCGCCTGCATCTGACTGAATGCCAAGAGAAACCTGTTGGTATGTGTGTGTGTATTTGTATGTGTGTGTGTGTGTTCTGCATGAACCTATGTTGCATGCAGTTTCAGGCAAATAGCTTTTACCTACCTCGCTAGATACAAGAAGTGTATTTTGGATATTTTTCAAAGGCTGAAAAAATCATTTCTAAGCATCTGCACATGCACGATTCATATTAAACTTTTTATTTAATATCACGCAGAGTTAACAGATGCTGCATTCCAGTCCTTCCTGTAAAGTCGGCCTCTGCCAACAGGCTACAGTACACGTGTCCCCTTTACTTAAAGACCAGTTCCACTTTATTTGTCCTGTCGACTTGATGGATGGAGGGGTGTGTTGTTTGGTCATGTCCGCACATACACACACACACACCTACGGGGGCCTCTCCGTTGTGCTGGAGCCCTGTGTTCACAGTGTTGTTGACAGATGCACTAGGCTTGATTAAAGACATGGTTCTCTCTCTGCTGTGTGTGTGTGTCCATGTTAAAGCTCTATCTGTGTGCTGTATCATGTGTGTGTGTGTTACCTGTGAATTTACATCCATCTACTGAACTCAGATGTCAGTGTTTTCCAGGTAAACCTGCCTGTTTGTGTGTCAGCTCCACTGCTGGGCTGTATACAGTGATTTTCTATAGTGTTTCCCTAGTTATTTTCTGTGTGAGTGACTGATGCTCTTTGTACCGTGTCAGAGCACCTGCCAAGGCAGGAAAAGAGATTTTCCGCCATCACTCTGCTCCGTTTTATCTTCTCCATTTGTAGCATATCGCACACCTTGTTTGTGTTGCGGTTGGCTTCATGTGTGGGTACTTAGGCTTTGTATGTGTGTATTTGGTGGGTGGAAGTGAGCAGCAGCATCAGATTGCATGTATTGCATTTAGGCAATATCAACTTTATAGACACAAAAATGTGTTTGCAAATGTATATCTTACAAAGTAAATAACAGATAACACAACTAAAAAAGCTTCCAACAATGCTAAACCTGTGTTATTTAAAACAATATTCCCCAAATCGTTTATTTGCAGTTTTGTCATTTGGTTTGATGGAGAATGGCGGCTTTGATCAGCTTCAATTCATTCAGTTACTTTAAATTGAAGTCTCAAAATATGGATAAAAACATTTCAATACACATCTCTACTGTCAATTCATACATTCAGTATGTTCATTCACACTGCACAAGCAAGCACATATAGTTAAAAGTGTGAGTTGGAGGACAGAATGAAGTGCAATATGTGAAGTATTATGCAACTTAGAAAGCAGCTAAGATGCTACAGACTATATCTGAATGCCAACAATCACAATATTGATTTTCAAATGTGCCAAAACCATTCCTCTCTCATATTTTCTGCCATGCTTTAAAAAAACAAAACAAAACAAAAAAAAACTGAAGATGGTGAGTAGAGTAGCTCCAGGAATTCACATATTCATGAAATCTCCAGCATTATTCTCTACAGTGAAAATGGAGCAGGCGCAATTTCAGCCTCCTGTCATTGCTGTAATGTCGCTGGTCTCATGAAGTAGAGGTCAGCAAGTTTGGGTTCTGAGTTCAATGTAGTTGAACCTTGACTGCAAAACTGGGGCAGTGCACACTGCTAATGGTTCAGGCAGTCACCCAAGAGAGTGCAGCCACATTCTCCCGGGACTCTCTAAAAACCTGGTATTTCACCTGGATGGGTGAGGTTTTGCAGGACGTAGCAGTGCACACTTTGGTGAGCTCTGTAACTGTCAGCTCTGAGTACACCTTCATGAGTTTTCCATGATGGAGGGTGAGTTACGTTTGTTTTGTACAAATAATGTAGGTAACTACTTTTAATTTGCTCTATTCAGTCATGCTAACATTAAAATGTCATAACATGTGCCCCATATCGTGTGGTGTGACAATATTGGATGGAATTTACTGGCTAGCTAACATTAGCTAATTGTTAAGCTAATTCTCCTTTAACAGGTTTCCTTTATAAACAAGCCTCACCTGCTTTTTGTCTTTGCATTTTTTTAAATTCAAGTAATGAATTGTATTTTTGTTTTGTCTCTCACAGCAGCATGAGAGAGATACATGCACATTCTTACACACACACACACAAAGTGAAATTTTCATACAGGCAGGGTGTGAAATATGGGGGGTCTTGGGGTGGGGGGATATCAGACAAACTCCCCTGAATAATACATGCATTCAGTATGAGATAGGTTATTTGTGTAGATGTATGTCATGCAACATATAAATATTTTATTAGAGTATTCCTATAATTGGTATATTTGGTCTTCTTTGTTCTTGGACATCTAAATGTCTATATGTATATATATTTTAGCATTATTTAGTTGTACATATTTTCCAGTATAACATTATGATGGTTAATTTGAGAATTACCAACGCCAGCAGAACAAGGAGCAAAAATGTAAGTGTATCTTCATAAATCAATGATCACAAAAATGAAAAAAAAATTATCTCCGTTTGAAGTTTACTTTACTGTAGGTTTAATTTCAGGGTTAAGGCAAAGATTAGTTTAATAAACAACTTTTTAGGTTACGGTTTTGCTAGCTTATCCAAAAAGTGCCGAGATGACCCAACGCGAGCCGATGAGAATACACGCCAGACACACAACACTGTGTGATGCAGGACGTAAGGCCCCGCCTCCGGGTGAAATACCAAGTTTTTAGGGATTCCCACTTTCTCCCACGACCTTACTCTGCACAATATTACAATTGCACTTTTAGTATAAAGACAGGAATAGTCAGTGTTTTAAGAGGGATGATTGGCAATTATAAATCATATTATAACATGACTGAAAAGCTATGTGATCACAATATTATAATGGCAATTTGAGATATTTTACTCTGGACCAGTACATTAAACCAACAGAGTAACTGAACAACCAACATTACCATCCTTCCTTGAGCAGCGCTGCCTCAAGGAGTCACTGGTGTAACAGACATTGTGTGTCTGTTTTCGGCTCTGTGCTGCCTGTGTGTGTCAGCTGAAGACAGGTATTTCCTTTATCACTGAGCCAAGAGGAGTTAAACCAGGAGAGGGTCGAACACAGGAAGGATGTGAAAAACGTTGGCTGAAAAACAGAAGAGAGAAAAACAGGGATTTAGAAAGAGAATAAATCTGTTTTTGCGTTCATATCGAGAGTAAAATGCAGTCAGTGACTAGATTACTATTTAAAATCTTGCATTTTTCTCCCTGTCTGTGTTTCCGAGGCAGCAGTATGTCCTCATGAGAGATGAGACAGGCAGTGGGACAAGTGTTGGATAATGAGAACGAAAAAGAGAAGGGAAGAAAGAAAGAAAAAAGCAGTGGAAAGAAGAGGAATGTGATAGAGAGTCAGAACAGCTGTTGCTGTGCATCTTTACCTGTCCTTGTTGTGCTCTACTAGCCTCAACACATTTAGATTGTAAACCACCTGGAGACTGATGGTCACATTCAGCCATGACGGGGGTGACTGCATGTTTGTGGGGACACAGGCATTTACTATGTGCAGTTGTTTCTATGTAGCTGCCTGTTGTAGATGGAAAGGCACATACAGCCCGCTGGAGGTGTGTGTGTGCGCGTGTGTGTTCCTCTTAGTGTGGTTAGAGATGGATGTTGGATGTAAAGTCATTAGAGGGTGAACAAGGCTTTAGCTGACAGACTGTGACCGGCCGTGTTTGCCTGCAGCAGTTTGTCCTTGGGATTCAGAGACAATGAGACAAGAGATAAAGCACTTAGACGGTTGTTATTATCCCATGAAACCCCGTTTCTCTCCCTCTCTTACTCTGTGGTCTGGAGAAAATCTGAAAGCCGTACCCATCAGACATCATTTAATTGTACAATTTGCCTACCTTGGGGAAATGGTGGGGAAATATATATGTTTATATGTGTGCATAGGTGGAACAAATGAATAGTTTTAAAAGTCTTTCATGATGCAGTGCACAGTCCTGCCAATAGTTTCACACTATTCCATGTGTTCGCGTCCTTAACCAAATTAAACTGTAAGACAAGGAGACATGTAATACATGCATTCCTTTTCTACATTTGTTGATACTTCAGCTGAGGAAATGTAACTTCTTCTGCCAAGTTTAGTCTGCATGTGTGATAACCATCACTCTAAAATGATGTTTACTCAGTTCATCCTCTTCCAGCTCCCATTTTCCTCTCAATACTTGTTTCTCCATCTTCTTTGTCGCTCTTTGGGATTGATTGACGATCTCCTGTGGGAAGTGCGATGTTTCTTTATCTTAATTATTTCCAAGGTAACATTGTGTGCTGCAATTTCTTGGCAAAAGCATTCACCTGAGCTCTCCATCTGCCTGTTTTTTTTACCTTGGGTTTGGTTTATTAACACTGGCATGCTTTCTGTTTTTGTTGGCGAAAATATTTTCCCTGTTTGACTCATGTCGGGACTGAATACATTATAAATAATGTTTTGGTCCAAAATGGTGTCATGTATAACGAGTGTTGCATCCACATAACTTGCATATATTTTTGACTTAATATCATAAAGCAGGTGTAACGTCTCCATCCACAGTAATGCAAGAATTTAGTCCATACCTTTTCTGGGTTTATGCAAATTCTTTGACAGGAAACTCCGTACCGTAGTGAAACCTTGCCTACACTATCATCACCACTGCTGCATCTCAAAGTTTAGAGCGTGGATTCCCTCTTTTCTCCCTGCCTGTCAGTCTACCTGCCTAATGCTTTCCTAAAGCATCTTTAAGCAGAAAAGCAGGGTTTAAGGGTCCCTTTACTAACACTGATTTAATGCTACCGTGGTTGGGAGTGTAAACCACCCAGGACCTCCTTGGAGTCAGACGGTGTTGTAGTGGTGGATTAGTGCGCTGAAAGGAAAGTATAAAACAAAAACCATTACAGTGTATGCAGATACCCATAACATGTCACATCTTGAGTGTCAAGACGCTCATGTCTTCAACAAGACAAAACATCAAAATAAACAGCTTTCAAGGTAACGACAGAAATTCTCTCCTGCTCAAACTCGTCACGTTAGTGGAAGGCCACTTACCGTTTCTGCAACTGCAGTCAAGATCAGCAAAAATAAATCATAATCTAAAGGTTGCCATTTAACTCTCTGTTCACAAGCTTTGACATAGATAAGCAAACCAAGCAAGCGTTTAATATATGTGAACAAACATGCTGTTTATAATGAAAAGAAATGATTTACTGCCCGACAACGGTGACGACTGTGAGTTCCACCATGTTCAAACACACATTGCAAGGTTTTTATTCCAGTAAGGAGCCACTTTATTCTTTGTTTTCCACTGGTACAACACTCATCCTTCATGTTCTTTACTGTTGCTTGATAACACAGTAGGCAATCACTCATTGCAAATTTTTACACTATTAACCGTGTCTGGTGGCTTCACTAATGAATGCTGACCCATTGTAGGAAAACAATGCAGAGACTTTTCCCACAGAGTAAGGGGTTCCTGCTTAGTTACAATTCAAATTGCTGAGGTGGACTATTTCTTTCCTTTAACCTCTTCACTATGAACTAGTGTGGGGTACTAAAATCATGATAACACTTCATGCTGGGGATAATAACTGTACCGTGGTACTGTGCAAACTAAACAAGGGCACTTAGACCTAATTACCAAGGAAACAGTTTCCCAGTATTATGGGTTGGAGTGCAGAATAAAGGAATAATCCCCCTAATACAGCCCAAAGATAAAGGCATCCGCTAAACAAAGAAGTCATAATAATAAGACAATTTCTCTTGGCAAATTCCCACTAAGCCCCTCCGAATCCGATTATGCTCCAGCACAAGAGTTTGTGGAGGTTTTTTTTTTTTTGGGAGCAATTCACTTCCTCCTCCTCCTCCTCTTCCTCCTCATGTCCTCTGGCCACCTCATACCCCCCTGCTGCACTTTCCTCTGATTGGATCAGCCCACACTCTGGCTGGACGGTGACCTTGTGTGCCATTGGTCAGTTTTGGGACGCAAGGTATGAAACCACCAGCAGAGCTTCATTAGGACTTGGATGGAGGTAGAAAGTATTTCACACACACATACACACACCACACACACACACAGCCATTCCTGTCATTCCCTGGTCTTTCGGGGAGCTTAGTCGAACTTAAACACTTAGGATTAGTTGAGACGTGAAGGATTTTTAACCAACAAATAATCCTTTTCTTTTCTGTGTGGCATGATCCCTCTTTCATTTCCCTTTTGACAGGAAGGGAAGGAGGAGCCTGGAGGGAGGCAGGAGGACAGTGAAGGATAGAGTGGGGAATAAGGGAGAGGAAAGAGATAAGTAAGACAGATGCATAAAATTTTAAATTTGAAACCTGTGGTGGAGCGCAGAGTAGACTGGGTATGTGCAGATACTATTTTTCCCCCCAGAAACCAGTAATATTCATAGTAAACTTGATCAGTAACCACTACAGCACTGTATTTATATTAGTGTTTTATTATAGTTATGAGGTTCCAGTAGATTACAGATTTACACAATTTTGCTCTTATATGAAATATTGCCCCCTTCCTCCTAAAAAAAGGCCTGCATTTGACCTCTTTTTTATTGAGGTTACATTTTATTAACAGGTCAGCTAATATGTGTTTCTGTGCGCCAGGTTTTTGTATGATTTGTGTCATTGCTGTCAGGTGTGTTTGCTCTGCCAGGTTATGTGCGTGTTTGTGTGTTCACAGCTGTGTTTGTAGTACCAGGGAAGCATTGGCAGTGATTTCCAGTGGAGGTGAGCCAGTTTGCGGTTTGTGTGCTCTGAGGGCGAAGTAGCATCATGCAGTTTTCCGGCCGCACCTTACTGAATAGATACACACAAACACTGCTCTTTTTCACGGATACACTCACACATTCCGGATGATTCATGTTTTTACTAACCTTGCTTAATCTTTATTACTTACCAGCACATGCCTAAACCTTGTTATGTCTCTTAATTTAGCATATTACACTGTTTTAATGATTTAAGAAAGCAAGCTAACACATGCTAACTGTGTAGCATTTTTTTTGAGAACCAAAATACAAACAAAAAAACTACACACATAAGAAATAGTGCTTAAATGATCCATTTGTGCAAAGCTTCATCTTTAGAAATGTTTATATCTGTTAGCATTCAAATAAATATAAGCAGCACGATTTCAATTAATTTCTCATCCATTTTGGTGGAACTGCTGTTCAGGAAACACAATCACAGTGATTGTGTCAAAAGGATGAAAATCTGATTGGCAGTTGACGCCAAAGTGATACTTGTGAAAAGCAGCTGTGTAAAGCTTCTCTCGGCTGATGCTCTGTTGAGTCTGATTTTGATCTTAGTGTTCACAGTGTAAACATATGGTTATTGTAACCTCCACCCTTAACCTGTTACATAGTCCTTGTTCATGTTGGAGGTCACATTAATCATCAGAAGAAAGGAATAAAAGTATAAGTCAAGCACTGTAGAACCGTACATCAAAGCAGAGGGATATTGTGATTAGATTACTAATCCATGAACCCATTTTGCACTTAATCTCTCCTCTCTCCATCTCAACATGGATCAGATTCCTCACGCACATTTCCTAACAGCCTGTCAATCGTCATGTGTCGGTCACTGTGGTGATGATGTCAACACCTGTCAGTCACCATGGCAACCTGTCAGTTGCCTCGGTTAGGGTGCCGCTGTCCCGTCAGTCACTGCTGTTTTCTCAGTCATGGGGATCAGACGAAGTGTTTACAGGCCCCTCAGGGTCACCAAGAGACCATGACCTTTGACCTTGTGCACCCTAGATGTTTGGGGTGTCTGTCTCTTTCTGTCTGTTTACCTGTGTTTGTCTCTTTGCCTTTTCTTCTCTGTCTTCTCTGTCTGCTGTGTTTCCGGACAGGTAAGTGCATTTAAGTGCTTACACAGGGGATTTTTTTCCTGTAAATATCTAATTCTGAGTCACAACAGCTGAATTTGGCCTTTGTTAGCATTGAAAAGCACTTACGATTTCATCGAAAGACACTGTGTTTTGTGTTTGGCATATCTTCACACCTACGTCAAATGAAATGTGAGGAGTTTATCTAATTGCAGCTGTTGGCAGCGAGGTTAAATCCTTTTTTTGTTCAACATGCATTTGTAGCGACATGACCTGCTTGTGGTTAATGTAACATGTGTCAACATGTCAGTTTTATGACTGGAATTACTAATATTGGCTGCATTTTTTATAACATAAAGGTGGATGCTTGTATAGTACACACTTGTGTGTGAGCGTGCATATGGGAATAAGATGTGTGTGTTGAAGGACATTGTTCTGTTAGCATGTAGACCCTGACAACAGCAGCCAGCAGGTACTCACTTGACATGAGTTCATGTCTCTCTTTCAGATTCAGAGGACATCGTAGTTTCAGAGGTCAGTTTGCTTCTCTGAAAAGTTAACAGTGAGTTAAAATTCTAAACATAGCTGCCAAGACGGTTTTTATTTAGTCTTTCACAAATTAAAATAGTTGAAAATATGCAATACAATATTAAAAATGACTGAACATAAGAAAACAAAAATCTAAAAAATCTAATATATATATATATATATATATATATATATATATACAATGGTTGAAGACAAATATATGAATACAGTAAAGCACAAACATTTACCTTTTTATTAAAATTACCTAAACTTGGATTTTAGTTTTATAATCAGCTGCTCTATTGCGTTTTCTCCCCAGTTTTCCTCATTATTTTCTGATTCAGGAAGCTATGCTGAGATGTCCTTGCCACCAGAGGACCCCATAAACTCCTGAGAGTGGAGCCTTTTGCATGTGAATATAAAATCTAGGTGTGGACGAGTTTAAATCTCTGTACTACTCTTGGAAATTCTGGGTTATTTTTGGCAAATACTGTAAAAATGAAGTTGGTGCTGACAGCACTTGCTCTATACTCCTGGCACTGCTAGTCTCATTGGCTTTAGCTATTATAAATAACATCAGAGGCTCGGAAATCTGAGCAGATCATAAACTCGAATGTCCAAATGCACCTCATGTTTCTCTTTTGCTCTGTCTTCTGTTTCAGTAGCTTATTATGTATCCTCATTCTCTTGTTCTTTCTGTTATTTTGGAAGGATGAACCAGCCTGCACACCACACTCTAAATAGACAGCAGGTGAGGAGCAAGAGAAAGACAGGCATAGTAGAAAGTGATGGACTGAAAGAGAAATAAATATCCCATGTGTTAGAGGTCATGTGATTGTTTGAATGCAGTGTTAATGTTTGGGCTTTTTTTCTTTATGTTTGTTCCTATTTGTATTGTGTGTTTCAGGGCACTGGGTCATGCTGTGTGCATGGTGTGTGTGCTTCACATGCTGTGTCTGTGTTTAAGGAATAAACATGATATCAGGCCCTGGGGGCTTAGAGGCAGGCATGTGCAGATCTCTTTCTTTACTACCCTGCTCATCTTGCTGGCCCCTAACCCTTAACCTTTGACCTTTAACCCCTCACCATAGCCTGACAACCACACAACAAGTTAACCTGAGGGACTACAGGTTAGTTAACAGCATGGAAGAATATTCAGCATAAGCATTGCAAGTACTGTTCAGTACATGTATTTTTAAAAAGTAATTCATAAAATGTAGACGCTGTTTAAAGGCCACATTTGATCAGCATTAGATCAAATCAAATCAGATCAAATGTCCTCCTTTCGAATTCTTCCATCTACACCCTGCATCACTTCTGTACCTCTAACCCTTACCTTGACATCTTCTCCCTCCACCTCCCTTTTCTCTCGGTCCATGTGAAGTGAGTTTCGACCGCACTGCCTGGGGCACGATGAGCTCACAGGTAACCCCAGCCATGTCCTTCCTCCTCCTCCTCCTCTTCCTGTCAGCCAACAGGTCTCTACCTGTCCAGGTGAGCCAATAGCCACACTGCTCATACAACTAACACACTGTTTTTTTATTCCCTCAGGAGCTCTGTGCAAGTTTCGGCTGAGAGAAAATGACAAATGTGGGATGCGATTTTTTTTAAATGTGTGTATGACCAAATACATTTAATGAAATATAATTTAAATGAAAAAAACTCATTGTGGGATGTTGGTCTTGATTCCTTTATTGTACATGAAGAACCCGTAAAAGCAGGGGAGGTGTAACAAACGGCATAATGTGAAAATTAACTGAAATACTTTCAATTACTAAAGTTATTAGAAAAGGAGTGTATTAGTGTATAAGGGTTTACAAGGCGTAGTAGGAAAAAAATGCATGTTATATTGTTTTAGTGTTCACAGTAAAATCATAATTAGTTTTAAGGCGACAAAATCAGATATTTTACAGCTTGACGCTGAATCAGTTTACCATAAAAACTAAATTGTTCCTTATTTTTATGATCGTCAGTTTGTTTGGTATTTAGGGCATTTTTTACTTGCTGTCAAATTTCCTATTTTCCACATTTTTGTGGCTTTGAAACATTAACAGACACAACAGAGTTTGCAGTGAATGTGACTAAACTGATTGTTTTTTAATGCACTGATGATAAATCCATAGCTGCTATTGTATAGGTGCCAGCACCTACAGTTTAAAAATGATATATTGACTGCACTTACACTAGGAACATAGACTTCAACAATGAATAATGAATATTTTTCCAGCATGACTTTATGTCATTTTATCCTTAATAATACTGTGTTTACACAGTCCTTGTATTCATACATTGATTCCATTAAGTTATTAAATTTCAAGACCAGAGGCCAACTCATTCACATCTGCTTTTGAAATCTGAAGACCAGCCTACTGTTCGGATCTGCAACCTTTCAGAGCTAAAGGTTTCCTAATTTCATCAGTGATTGGCATCTGGCCTGAATATAGTGTAAAAGGATCTGTTTTCAGTCATGCTGTTGGAAGCAGCTTCTGTATGGAGGTATTTTCCCAGATCTTGTTTCTAGCTCTCTTTTTTCCACAATACTTGTAAATGTGACATTGAAGTTTTGTTTGATGATTGGCATGTGGCCTAAATGAAGTGTAAATGGATCCCCACTTTACCTAAGCAATCTGTTCTGTTAAGTGTGTGTGACAAAAAAGTGTCATAAATCTTTTTTGTACTTTGTGTTGTGCTCAGTTTTTTTTCTCAGGTGATGTCTTTCACACGTGCTCCAACTTCACACACAGGCATATCAGTATCATACTGTAGGGATCTGTGATAAGGAAACAGATGTGGTTCTTTTTGATGGTTGCTTGGAATGTTGATGATAATGGGAATTACTCTTATTGTAATGGACTGTATAAAAGGAATTACAGCGATTTTTTATTTATCTTTGATATTTTGGGTAGGGTCAACTGCAGACAGATGTTGTAGGCTGTGATGTGTTCAGTTTTTCCAACCAAATAAGGTCAAAGAGATTTTTGCCACTGACTGGATCAACTTTAAGGGATGATTTGCTAAAAGCCAGATTAGGTGAGATAGTATTTTTCCAAATGTGATTTTCAGTTTTGATCATTTTAACCTCACAAACCTGTTGGTGATGATGTGGACAAACCCTGTTCAATCGCATAAAAATCTATTTTAATGATACCTGAGAAAAAGTTAACATAAAGCATTTGGAAGGTGATGTATTTTGATTTTTATTTGATTTTTATACTTGTTTTAAATTTTGCATAAAATAATGTAATGATAAAGCATATAAATTACAATGCATTGTTAAAAATTAAACTGGTGATCCCCCATCTTTTTGGCTTGTGGCCCATTACAAAAAATCACTGTGTATGTGTGTCTCCTTGTCATGTTTCAGATGTCTATGAGTTGTTACCAGTTCCACCAAAGAGACATTTCTCCTCACATGGTTTCAAATAAATGACTGTTTGAGGCCTACAGAGGTAAAACTCTTCAATATTTCACAAAAACACAAAGATTAAAAAGAAGAAAAGAGAGAAGAAAAGTTCTTAACAAATGAAACCAAATTCATGTAGCTTAGTTGTTTCTTCTTTCTTACACAATCTATCTTCTCAGTACCCCTCAGCTTTATCTTGTGACCACAAGAAAGTTCAAACTAGCTCCACCTTGATTAGTCACACAACTAAAATGCTGCTTATGTACTGACTCATCAGTATTAATAATGTATTTTGTTAAATTTATTTAACACATCACTCACTGCAAGATACTTTTGCTTTAGTACTTTAAATTTAGTTGGTAGTACTTCTACACTTTTACTTAAGTAGGATTTTTACATGTAGGACTTTAATCGTAATGAAATATTTTTACATTGTGGTATTTATACTTCTACTTAATGAAGGATCTGAGTACATCTTCCACCACTGTAAGCGACAACCAACCAACATCTCTCTTCCTACCCTCTCACACCACTGGAGACGCTGCATCCTTGAGTACTGCAGTTTATGAAATATTAGCCATAGCGCAGCCCTGTCTGACTTGCAGACAGTCTGCTGCTTTTCCCGCCCATAACTAACTAGTAAACTAATAGTAAATATTCAATCATGAACAATAGTAATGTAGCTCCTTTCAAGTACCAGTTAGCCAACAATCACCAATAAAACCTTTTGACTGCGCCCCAGTGACACAGCACATAAACCTCTAAACACATTTCTCAAACGTGACTCACTATTTTGCCTCAACGTGAGAATAACAGTGATTCACACATAATCTCCAAGTTGTCAGCTGGACTATTATGTGCTCCTCTCTGGCCTGTATCTTGTCTTTTAATCAAGCTTTTACCTGTAAACCGTAACAACACACCTGCACTGACGCAGCCCTTTGGGGAGTTTCATCATAGTGTGGGGGCCTCCTAAATATTCTCAGCTGCTAACTTATAGAGACAGATTTGAAGTGAATGTACTTGAGTAAGTGCCTCACCCCGGTTATCATTCATGTCCACCCCTCTCCATCACAGGCAGATTTATTGTCCTGTCGGTGGTGAAAGGTTTATGGAGCCTCATGGCTCATTCCATGATGAAATAAGCTGGATGAGTAAGAGGATGTATGTATCTGCGGACAGGTCATTGAGAAACAGAAGGAGGGACACAATCCTGCATTTTTAGACAGCAACAGATATGATTATGGATTCACATAAACACAACAGAAGCACATAAACACATGCTCATAGATTGTACAAATGCTCCAACACACATGTACAAGGACACAAGCATACAAGTGCTGGCATGTTGCCTGACATGCAGAAGCCCGAAGGTTTTTTTGTGTGAAATACTGGAATGTATGATATGATGAATTACAAAAAAAAAAAAAATATATATATACTGTTAGATGAAAACTGAATTCACTGACCGCTCGAGATACTTTACACTAAATATCATCTATATGTTTTTTGGTTTATGTGTGACATCTCGCATTTGTCTTTTCCAGTTTCTCTCTCAAACTTTACTTCTTGACCTTTTGTTTCCATGTACTTGTCTGTCCATCTCTGCCTTCATCCCCCTCTCTCTTTTAGGTTTTCCCTTATTTTCATTCCTTGTCTGTCTTTTCATTAAACATTATATACAGTAGCATAAACACACAATACATTCATGCACTGTATGCCATGAGGTTGTGCTGAATAGCCTCGGGGTAAAAAACAGAGAAAAGACAGGTGGAAGTAGACTAGAGACTAGAGAGGAGAAAGGAGGGAAATAAACTTGTTTTAGCTTCAGAGTTGATGAACTATGAACTGCCCATGTTTTTGGGGAATTGACAGTTTAGAAGTTCAACTTTGATTTAGGTACAGAGGTGGAGGTGATGATAAAAACAGTGATGAAGCTTCTTTTTAGCCTTTGTTGTTTAAGTGATCTACAAAAGATTTCATATATAATATATCCGTTTTACTGTTTGATATAACAAAGCAGGTTGATTTTCATGTAGTGTTGTTCTATCTCTTGGTGTCACTGCCAGGTTGGGAGTTGATTCACAAATAAGAAAACAAAGTTAACACCAACTATCTAACTCCAACTCTCCTCAATTTGCTGTGAATAAACAACAACAGAGAACCACAAACAGTAGATAAATCACAGTTTGTCTTCAGAACTTTCATCACAATAACATCATAATAATATTCCCAAACTCGACAGACAGCTGATCTTTGCAAATTTCAGTGAAAAACACTTGACAGGTGTTTGGTAAGTTGTCACCAAAGTAGAAAAAATGACAAAAAATGATTTAAACTTCCACTAAATCAAACATGGACAAGGACAAACATTAATAAATAAATGAAAATAATAATAAATCAATGATTACATAGTTATTATTTTAAAAAACAATGCATTTTAAAGCTGGTATAGACAGGCACTAATGGCACCCTCATCTGTGTCTGATCCTAGAATCTCATAACACTGAATACATTGACCAGTAAATACCCCTGAAGCTCCCTCTGAGGTATCCTGGTACAGTGGTATAGTCTGAGCCTGCCTGCCTGCGGGGGGACTCCCTCGTTAGCACAGAGGTGTCACTTTACATCTCAACCGCATCATTTCCAATAACTGATATAGTATTTCACCACTTATGATCCTAAATAAGCAGTTTCACTTAATCAAAAGTGCATCAAAACTTTAAATGCTTTCTGCAGTCGCTCTCCACACATTTATTATTCAAGAAAAGTAGCTGAAACTGTAACTTTCCTGCTAAATCTGTTTCATGGAAAGAAGTCCTAAAACAACCCGAACTTCCCATAAACTTCAACCAGGGCTCATTGGTTGTCTCTGGAATAGTATGGAATTTCTCATTGGCATTTTACTACTAGACACATATGCATGAACTCGCATACACATAGACATAGACAAGATAGAGGGGGAATATCTATCATAGCTCTTGAACAGATTGATTTAAAATGTTTCCATTTTTAAAGCTAGGGTTGATTTTTTCTCACACTCAGTTCGATTTATTGATGTCTCCTGTCTCTGGCAACTTCAGCCAGCCCTGTTTGACTCGCTGCATCTTTCCTGGCCAGCAGACTGCTGCATACAGTAAGTTGTCAGAGTGGGAGAGAAATATACATGTAGGAGGAAAAACAACTTGACATGAATCTTGATGTAAAGTGCTTCCTGACACTAGTTTACACTGGAGGGCCTGTCCACTCCTTCCCCATTAAGTACTGCAGTGTCTGTACGTGTGTGTGTGCGTGTGTGTGAGCGAGCTGAGCGCTGACTCTGCTGGAAGAGCCTGACCTATATTTAAACCCATAAGGAGTGATGCATTTATACAGTGTTGGAAGAAGTACTTGTATCCTTTACTAAAGTGAAAGTACCAATACAGCAATGTCAAAATAATCCATTACAAGTAAAGTCCTGCATTTAAAATTCTACTTAAGTAAAAGATCATGAGTATTTGCAGCAAAATGTAGTCAAAGTAGGCTATTGAAGTAAAAGTCAGTCCCTCAGAGTCCCTCTGACTGATATATTATTATATATGACATCATTAGATTATTAATACTGAAGTAAGGCTGTCACGGTGAAGGAATTTCCCCTGCGGTGATTTAGGGTGGCTCAACACCACGGTATGCAGTCATATGCAGTATTAGCACCATTTTTTTCTTTTTTTTTTTGAATATCAAGGTATGTTAGTCTGATTGTTTGTCAGTTGAATGGAGCATTAATACCTGATGAACACAGAAACTATTTAAATCGTGTTGTGGCAGGAAACAACACTGGCCTACAGCCGAGTCCCTTAAACCTGGGATTATGAATGCATTCTGGCTGGACGCACCTTTAGATTGTATGATTGTTGGAGGTTAGATGGCAGCCAGCTCGGACATGTGGTGACCTGGGAGAGTTTAAACATATAACCAAGACAAAATTTTTACACAGACATGTTTTTAACTACCAAGCATCAGCACCAATCCCCGGTCAGTTCTGTTATGAGGGCTGGATGCCAGGTTAGCTTGTTAGCCTGTGTGCTATCTGCAGGAGGCTTGCGCAAGGCTCCTTGGAGCCCCACAAGTGAGAGCTTCCCGTATGAGACGGGGTTCTTTGCAGCTGCCGGACTGGAAGAGGTGTCAGACTGGTCCTGTGGAGCCACTGAACATTCAATACACACGCATTGAAGTGTAAATTGAGGAGGGCTTATCGTCAGTAAAAAAGGAAAAAACAGGAGCATGGTGTGGTTGTGGCAGTTGCTTGCCATCCATCGCAGTTGACTTGTCTATAGTGCAGTATTGCAATTTTGTGGTTATTGTGATGTCCCTACACTGATCAGTGTGTAAGCAGCATGCCCAATGTCCACTCTAAAGGGCCACCAGATGAATCTGAAAGGTTGTGAGATAATTAATGGGAGAGGAAAGAAGAAAAGAAGTTCTGATACAAAAATCTGTTTTCAGTTTTTGGACTTTTTCCCTAATCTTTGATTTTTGGTGAAATATTGGATCATTTGAACATTCATAGAAATGAAAGCATGTGAGAAGTTTAGAGGGAAAAATTACTATTTGGTGGAGCTGTTAACAACTCATAGATATCTGAAATGTCACCCCGACTACACACTGCTTTTTGTAAGATGTCAAAAGCCAAAAAGGTTGGAAACCACTGGCTTCATCTTTAACAATGTGTTGTATTTTAAAAACTTGTTATATTATCCATTATGCCAAATCTTCATTTGAAAAGTAACTAAAGCTGTGAAATAAATGTAGTGGAGTAGAAAATACAATATTTCCCTCTGAAATGTAGTGGAGTGGAAGTATAAAGGAGTGCCACATGGAAATACTCAAGTAGAGTACAAGTGCATCAAAACTGTACTTAACTACGGTATAATTATTATTACAGGAGTAAATGTACTTAGTTACTTTCCACCACTGCATTAATACCAGCAAAAGTATTGCATTAATATGAACAGATATGTCAAACTCTTTCCTTTTCTCTCTCTAACACACTCATGCATTCATGCAAAAGTTGAACCAAGTTAAACTTTTTAGCTTCTTTTTTTGCCCGCTGCTGAACCCCTGCTATGTCAACACAGTATCTTTTTTGATGCACTGCTAATTCTGACCTTATCCTGTCCTTCTTCCTGACTTCCCCCTTTCTGTCTATCACTAATGGGAGAACAGCTACATTGTGAGGAGATTATTGTCTTTTAATGTGCAATCAGGTGCGGTTATGTTAGCATCATTGAACGATTGCTTTAAAAATCTTCATAAAAGCAAATGTCAACACTATAACAAAGCTTAAATTATAAACACACTGTTATAAAGGTTGTTTGTTATCTGATTTTTATTTTTAACTAGCACACATGAATGCACCCAGGTGTACAGACTGCTGAGCTGCAGTCTAGCTTTTCCTAATTTGACATATTGTGAGTCGTTTGTGGTTCACTGCTCTCTGTCACTCACACACACTCAGAGCCAAGCTATGCGTGCACCACGAACAGGAAAAGTTTCTTTTCAGAAACGTAAAGAAAGAGCAAGAAAATGTCTTGCTGTTTGTTTGGAAAGGAAACGAAGCAGAGCAGAACAGCTGGCTGAATAGTGAAACAGAAAAAGAGAGAGTGGAGAGGTGAAAAGAGAGGAAAACAATGTGTGATAAAGGAGAGGCAGGAGGTGTGTGTTTTAGGGGTGAGAGCAGGAGCTCAGGGTCAGACCTCCCCCTAGTAGCTCAACAACAGGAGCAGGAGGAAAACAGGGGGGTTACAGACCACACAGACTACAATAGATCCTGACAAAGCACATATTTGAAATTGCTTCCGATTTGAAAAATGGATGCGTTGGTTTGCTTTTTGGCTGTCTTGGTATGTGATGTTTTCACTTCTGAGGCTGTCTGAGTGGGAAGATGATTGAAAGACTTCTCCAGAGCCACTGAGCCTACAGTAGAGGGGACATAAGGTCAAAACTTCCTTCATCGCTCCAGTCTAAATAAACACCTTCAGTGATAAATTAACTCCATTATTTGCCTCTTTCACAGGGAGACATTGCCATGCAGGGTGATAGAGATGGAAGGCATTGGCGGTGCTGCCTGTGTAGCAAGATGTGGTTAGATACAGTAATTATCCTGTTTTGGCTTTATATTTAAATAAAATGAATATAGTAAAGCTAAAAAAATGTGGCATTAAGGAATCTCTCACTGTCGTCAACCTAATGGCCTCAACACAGTGATATTTGCCCAGATCTAAAAAAAAAAAAACAACCCCCAAATAAATTCAAATAATGAAAACCAAATTAAAAAATAAAACATATAGTAGAAATGATTATACAGTTAATTACAAGACTAAGAACATGGTTGATCATCAACATGGTCATTGGGACAGATCCAAAAGCCATCTACTCATACACAGTATGATTACGGTTTTAATTGAGCGAAATAAGTAATATTTCTTGTGATGTAAATATGTATAAAGTGATGATAAATTGACCTTCATTATTTGATTTTGGCATAGGCACACAGCAAAATATAAACCAAAAATGTCACACTGAATATAAGACAAACTGAAAATGCATCAATAGACATGTCAAATAAAACCTTAACTAGATTGATAAGCAGAGAAAGACAAAATCCCCTCAAAGAGAGCAGAGCATCAATCACTTCATTGTGGATGTGAAGTTCTCATTAGCAGAGTCTAGCCTTTCTGTTCAAAGACAACACAACATTTACTTTCTCTCCTGCAGACACAACAATGTGTGTGTGGTCGGGGGGGGGGGTCTGAATTTCTACACCTGTACAGGTCATTTCTTTCACACTGCAATGGACTGTTAATGATGTGTGTGTGTCTTTATTAGTGCAATTGTGACATGTGTGTCTCAGGTTAAAGTGGACTGTGTCAGAGAGAAAGAGATGTAGGAACAAAGGGAGATGGAGCTTGTCTTCACTGCACCATTAGTGGTGAAACACTTTACAACCAAGGCTAATAAAACGTTTCAAATTATACACTAACACACAATCGAGGAGTGCAACACTTTAAAGCGATATTCTCATTTTGTCTTCTGCGGTTACACACGTGGTTGCATAATGAGTGATATGTAGTTCAGTCAGTTTTAAAGCCCCAGTTAAAAGAGAGCCTTAAAAAGATGCATTTATTAAAAGATTAAAAACATAGGTAGTCAAACATGTATTAGTCTCTCCAGTGTATTAATGTAATGTAATCATTAATTTATGTCTGCTCTACATGCACTGCAAATATAGCAGTGGCCTTGGATGTGGAAGAGGTAGAGAGATAGAGCATGTACATCATTGAAAGGCCAGCAGGTTAGAGTCTGAATGATAGATAGAATTGAACATAGAAATGAAATGAAAATGAGTTTTTCAAGGACGCTAATCTGTACAGCTGGAAGGTAGACTGACGTGTGGGTTGAAGGAGTGAACGTGAGGTTAGAGGTGTAATGAACAAGTGATCTAGGAGAGGAGAGGAAAGGGAAGAAAATAAAATTGTGAAATAAGTTGAGGGTGATACAGTGAGGAAATCATCCTGATGGCAGGAGAGAGAAAGGGGTGAAAAATGGACACAAAAGCAACATACGCACACACGCACACACGCAGAAGTCTAGACGGGATGATTTATTCGTGAGATTACTTGTTTGTCAGAATGGTTTGCAAAAGGTCGTTGTTCAGTTGTCTGAATACATGCATGGATGTATGCATGAATGAATTTGGCTTGCATAAAATATTTAGTCATCATATACATGACTCTGTCTGCATGCATGTGTGCACTCAGAACTGTGTTCGAGCTTTCATATTAACACAACATGTAGCGATGTGCATAAAAGATTTTCTAATATCAAGACGTGAACACCTCAGCACTGGAGCCGCTTAACCTTTTTACCACTTTGATTGTTACACTTCTTTCTTGTTATGGTATTGCTTAAGGTATTTCTTATGCACTTGTCTACTTCCAGTTGCTTCTTACTTTAATAATATATAACCTATATATATGTATATATATAACTTCTGTCTAGCGCTATTTCTCATTGCACTTGTACCAGGTCAGCTACTTGAGAGTTTGGACAACAGTTCTTTCTGAGTCACCGTCATCTAATGCCTTGCCTTGCTTGTAAGTCGCTTTGCCAAATGACAAAATGTAAATGTGATATTTGTTCTTTTGGTCCAGTCTTGGAAAATCATGCTTATTTTTCAACTAAAACGCCACATGCTGGATTGTTCAATTGCTAAATTCAGGCCCTCTAATAAATATGCTTGTGGTCATTTTAAAAAAAAAAAAGAAATTACTGCTCTTTTAATAAGATTTGAAGACTTATAGTAGGCATTGATGTCTGCTGTGCGGTCATAGATTGGCAGTTGTGACTGACAGTTTGCTCATCTGCTGCTCTCTTCGGTTCTGGGACTCGCACTGAGTTCGATTATTATCGCAATGTTTTGTAAGTTTAATGTTACTGTGCGCCGCTCGGTGTTCCCAGAAACGTTCGCTTTGGCCCTAGGGTTCCAGAGTGTGAAAGGCAATACTCGCACTCATTACTTGGAAGGTCCTGGCCCCAAATGGAAAAGATGGCGCAGACCATAAGCAGCAACTCTTCAAACAGACTCCAATGCAAACCAGAGGGTGACATCACACATCCATCTTTATTTACAGTCTATGGTCTTCACATTTTGGAAGAATCCTAATGGTAAGATGCCAACAGCAGCTAGCCTCTACCTTCTTGCATGTAGCATGACGGCATTGGTGGCAACCTCTCAGGTAGTAGTGTTTGAAGTTTTCCTAGTTGCATTTCCTTGTGCACCCGTCTATTGTTGTATGTGTCTCAGAGATCAACATGAATATGCAGTTGGCATATTTTTGCCATGAGAAGTCCTGGTCATGTCACAACCTATCAAGCCTGTTAACAGCAAAGTCTGTTCCGATGAACAATCTTGTCAACCAGCCACACCTTAATTGACTTACTTCGTAGATTCTGGGTTTCTGTCAGCTAGACTTCCTGTTAACTGAAGCAACAAACCCCACAGTGCAGCCCGCTGCATTGTTATTTCGGTCTAAACGTGGCAAAATAGTCCACACATGGTCATTGGTCAAACAGAATAAGAGGAGTTTGGGGAGACCAAAGGAAAGTGTGAGAGGGTAATGGAAAAACGAGAAATTGGGGAAATTCACAAAAAACGAAAGAGGGGTGGGGAATTTTTGACATTATTGTTAATGGATGGAACAGGCAGACATCTGCTTTAGCCATAGGGGGTTTATGGTGCAGGTTAACCATTAAATACACAGAAAAGTTGCCATATGGAGAGGAATAGAGGATGGAGAGGAAGTGTGAAAATTAGGGAACACATTGACTGTTGAAACATATCAGTGCCATATGTGGGAGAGAGAGGAGAGAAATGCACTAAAAAACTTATTGCAAGAAACAGGCCAACAGCTTAACCCTCTGAGCCTTTTCTTATATTTATAGTAATAAATAAATATAGCTATAGTCATAAATCACAGCATGTAAAATCTTGTCATTGACAGGAGACTGAATTCTATGGACTGTGTAGGAGAAAAAAAGTCACAAAAATGAGTTTAGACTAACAGATGCTTTGTTTCTTTAAAAAAAAAAATCTATAAATTATAAAGGATAAGCAGATACATGCTGACATACACCTCCACATGATGTCCAGAGAATCAAACTTGACACCTTATTAAACAGTTACTTCCTCCACTAACAAAGACGGGGTATTAAAGAAGAAAAAAAAATAGAGAAGGGAGAAAAGGAGAGTGAGGTCATGTCTGTATTTTGCTTTTCACTGTTTTAACAAGTTAACTATGAAAACACTGCGGTGCGTCGAGTCAGATGCAGGAACACAAACAAAAGAGGATGGAGCTGGAAAGTTGACTAAAAGGAACAGAGGAAAGTGAATGGAGGCAATGAGGAGATGAGAGGGAGATAGAGGACAGTGAGGAGGGACATAAAAACACAGGGGACAATAAGAGTGAGACAGGGGAGAAATAACGTAAGTAAGGCTGAGAGTTGATTCACTTTCCAGGAGATGTTAAGAGTGGTTGCCAGTACACTATGTCTGGGAAATGTTCATTCCAGTTTCACTTCCACTACCATGGTATTTTCCAAAAGTCCACTTTCAAGTCACCAACTTCATACTCGATCAAGAATTAAAAGACCTGTGACATGGAAGAGGTGCACAAATGTGGCATGATTAGTCAACCTGACCTGACAACTGTTGTGTGTAAATAAACATGTAAATAAAGCCTTTTCATTTACTTCCTGTCTACAGCTCCATTCATATGGAGCTTCTGAATGGATCTGTTTGAGCCTAAACAGCAAACATCATGGAAGCCAGCAGTAAATGACATTTGGATTCAGAGCACAACTGATCTGACCACAAGTGGCCAATTGTGGTAAGCGGTGCCTGGCGGCCTAACTGTGTTCAGAAGAGGGGAGAAGAAAGTGGAAAGAGTGATATAAACTAAAGGACAGAAACAGAGTGAAAAAACAAAGAATGAACTTAACAGGTTGAACAAAAATGATCCAAAAAAAGCATAAAGATGGAATACACTGCTATGTTCAAAACATGATGTCCAGCCCTTGATATGCAGAGAATAATTTGATCATATTTCAACAAGCTGAGTGTTTATTCTTTTGTCTATTAGCAGTGTTGCATCATGTTGTAATGGACGGAGGACAGAGCTCTCTGGACTCAAGACTCTTATCACCTGTAATGGCTGGATGTGAGGGTTTGGAGAAGAGAAATGTTGCGAATGGAGAGCAGGTGGTGTATTGTTAATTAGCTCTGCCAGGAAACACAAAGCAGACTTTACAGGTGTGTGTGTGAGTGTGTGTGAGTGTGTGTGCATGCCGTTGCGCACACTAAAACCATAAAGACCAAGCATCCTAAAAAACAGAGAGAAAAATTCTAAATGAGGACATTTTTACTGGCCCTCACTTCTTAGAAGGAAAGTTTAGGGTTTAAGTTATGGTTCCGGGTATAGAACTGGGACCTGAACCAAGAGGTGGGATTTGTGGGTTTGTGAGCTTTCTTTGGGCTTAACTCGGGTTTTCCGGCATCACAAATCTGCCAGTATGACTGTTTACTGTGTCCGTAACTGAATTTTCCAGTTGAAATGAACAGGTCATGCTTGTAGCTGGATTGGAAAACCCAGAGTTAACTGAGCTAGTTGTTAACCAGCTTTGTGATACTGATTATTTAGGATCTCCAATGTTGGGCTAAGTGAGGCCAGGTAACCCAAGAAGAGTCAAATATGGAGCTTGCCTCTTGGTATGTTTTTTTCTTCTTTCTTTCTGAACCGAAGCGTGACTTTTATGGTAGTCGCCTTCAAATAGTGACTGTAAGGTGGAGGTTGGTTGTTACTGGTAGTTTTTTATTGTACATTTACAACCCTTTTTTTTAACATTATACATTTACTCCATTTTGAGTAATTTGAGAAGGAGTTGACTGTGAAACTTGCTGCTTTGTGTTGCTATATGCAAATTTTGTTCTTGGATGTGACAAAAATGTGTTATGTATCTGAAATACTATAGACATTTAATGGCCTTAAATGTCAAAATCATGCCATTTTGACATTAATGCATAGCTATAAGTATGGCGAAGTGTGTTCTTGGAGAGCTTGCTGAAAAGTTCACAGAGAATGAAAAATAGGAGGTTTGGTCAAAGTTGCTGACTGTGAACAGATTCTGGATCTCCAACAAAAAACTACCAGAGCGTGTAACAGCAGCACGCCACAACAGATTAGGGTGAAAGTTAAGGTCATCTCATAGTGTAAGGTATTCCGCAAAGCCATCTGAACAGATCTACACGTATTTACTCTACATTTGTCAGTGTCAGAAGGAGACAGGTCAGTGGAGGATTTCCTGTATTGTGCAGATTTGTGGCACGTTTTACTCCGTTAAGCCTTATAGTACTATTCAAGAATAATGCAACTGAACAAGAACTGCGAGTCATACAAATTTTTGTCAACAAAAATGGACAGAAAAGTAACAAGACCAAAAATATCCACAACTACAATTGCTGTAATTAGTTTCTTTCCATTGCTGGGCGAGATGGGGTGAAACAAGGGTGAGGCAAAGGCTGCTGAGTGAGTATTTCCAGAGAAGAGCAGTACCGCTCACATTACGGAAAATACTGAGCTGATGAGAAGACACCAGAAAACGATCCGGTTGGTTGAAACGGGGAAGAGAAAGGTTAGCGAAAGGTTGCTGACTGTGAAATTTCTGTGTTTACTCCCGAATAAACACAGATTCAAGATCAAGATTCAAGATTCCTTTTTATTAACATTCAGAGCAAAGCAGAACGACATCACGGGCACGGTACCATTAAAACCACAGATAAAAAACAAGATATCAAAAAGAGAGCTCTGTAAATAAATATATATAAAAATCTGAATAATTTCTGGACATTGGACAGGTGTGAGGTGTCAACATGAAAGTATAGGGGGAGAGTCGTTGCACACTTGATTGTGTTATATTGCACATACATAAATAAATAATATTTCAGTAATATTAAAGTAACAGTTGCCTAGTTATGGATAAGAGAAAAGACAAGAAGATGAAAGCACAGTTCGTATTGTGTTATTTTGTTGATCAGTCTGATAGCAGCCGAGCAGAAGCATTTAGTGAACCTGACAGTTCTGCTACGCATATTGCTGTACCTCTTGCCTGATTTCACCTCCTCTCTGTAAGCGTTCTCCTGGTTGTTCTGGATCAGTCCCACCACTATTGTGTCATCTGCATACTTAAGGATGTGATTCGTACTCCACTTTGCACAACAGTTGTGGGTCATCAGGGAAAGTGGATGAAGTGCTCTTGCCTACTCATACAAATTGAGGCCTGTCTGAGAGAAAGTTCAAGATCCAATTGCACAGTGAAGTGTTTAGTCAAAGTGGGCCCAGTTTGTTCACCAAATGCTGGGGGAGAACAGTATTGAATGCCGAGCTAAAATTGGCAAACAACATCGCAGCATCGCTCGCAATATGTAAGAGTACCTTCAGCTTATATTAAAATTTGGTGTATGATTGCAGGAAAAAACTGATACACAATACAAGCATCAATTCTGAAGAACATCAGCTTTATGTGAAAATAGTTTTCCAAATGTAATCAGAACGTTCAATCATCAGACATCAGTTACACAAATATTTCAGTCAAGACAACTTAAAAAACATGGTGTGTCATTAGCAAGAATCTGTGTAGAAGCTGTATAAACTGAGCAATTGGTGTTGTGCTACGAAATATCACTAAGGAAGAATTGTCATTTATAGTGGTGTTTAGAGAAAAAAGACAGACTCCCTCACAGGTACAATCAATCCCTCACCAATGACGGTAGAGCCAAGCAATCAGGCCCAGGACTTGAAACACCTGAGACTCAACACTGGGGATGTTATGTTGTTGGTTAATTCCTGCAGTTTTTTTTTGATTGAGGACAGATAATGTGCTTGTTCTAGATGAGCCAGGGAAAAACAGAATCGATCACCACACATTGCAGACCGCTTATGCCAAGCACACACTACACAACTTTCTGTCTTGCAATCGGGAATCTTGAAGCTGCTCTGGTTTGCATGCTACATGACTGATTGGCAACAGGGGGTCACACATTACAAAGATCTTGCACCAGGAGGAATATCTGATGAGTTGGTCTGGTCTACAAATGTATTGTTGTGAAAAAAAAAAGCGAGATGTGACACAGGAAAGGGTTCCTTTCAGACCATGTTTTGCTTTCATTGGCTGTAGCTTGTTGCCGACTCAGTGCCAGTCACAACACTTTTCACACTACTGGATTTGGACTTCCCAACAAGTCCAGATATTTAGCCTGCTTTATATCTTTTGGGCATCTGTGATGTGATGGAAAGTCTCTCAGATTGCGCCTTTGAACAGTTCACTCATAGAGATCAATCGCTAATTTGCAAGTGCAGAGCAAATGCCGATTTGCCTCCCATCTTGGGCTTTTGTTGGCATTCTCCAAAAACTCGCTTAAAACAAAATGTACTTCCTGTAAAAACTGAACACCGAGCAAGACTTTTTAGACAACCAAAATGTTCCAATTATTAATTATTATAAAATTATGAATATGAGTTTTCATTAACTGAAAACACACTAAAATAGCAACCGTTATGGCTATACTCCTCTTCTAATCTGGGGTTAGTTTATGTACATAACCAACATTGTCATCGTAGCAGCAACTTGTCAATCACAAAGTAGCCATGCTCAAAAGCATACAATGCTTTATCGTCTATTTTACACTAAATGGGACCCGTCACTGTGCATGCGTGGAAATGCAATTCTGTTTACAGAGCTTTGCTAGCTTGTGCTATATATCACAGATACACAACCTCTTGGCTCGGTACTGAAGTTCTGTGAGAAATGTGTGATGTAGTACAAAGTCAAGAGGTGTTATTTAGCAAGCTAGCAAAACTCTGTGAACAGAACTATGCTAACTTAGCAGGACCTTCACTCTCAATGTCACCCAATGCAGTGGTGTGGCTCATTTACATGTTTTAATAGTTTTTAGACAACAGAGGTCTATGGCACAGAGGAATACGATATATCAGACTTTGGATACATGCACAATACTTGTAACTAGGATGAGTTCATTGTTGGTTTGCACATGAGATTGAGATTGCTGACAATTAGAAAATGTAGAAAATCACCAGCCAAATACACCCAAACCTCTGATCACTTTTTGTTTTTATGAATTTACTGGCTTGTTAATGACATTATCCAGAAACTACACTTAACACCCTCAGATACCTACCCATCTTCTTCCTCCAAAAACTGAATTGATCACCCTCAGCCCCCACACACCTTCCCCCAAGACTTAACCACTTACTATCTACTATTTACCAATATTTACTATTACTATTAATATTTATACTACTGTCTAAACTGTTTATAACTGACCTATAGTGTATTCATATTTATTCATATTTATTCATTATTCGTACCACACTTATACCACTGTCTATACAGGATATATTTTCTATGAAGTGTTATACTACTATCCATAGTGTTTATATCTGGTCTGCAATGTGTACATTTTTTTGCTTACATACCTTAAGTTGTTAGTCTGCATTTCCTAGCATTTACATTTCATACTGTTACTAGTGTTTACACTAGTAGTGACTACCAGCGTAGTCCATGGGCCCAGGCTAGAATTTTCACTGGTACCACTCAAAATGGCATATTCTAGTTTGGTATTTTGAAAAAATCTGTAACTCTAGATGATATTTTAAACATGATGACCATTCCTAGGTAGTAGCTTAGTCTCAGTTATCAATCAAAGAATGTAAATATCACTTTATTTGCACATATCATACAAAAATGAATATGAATTTTACCTCTTTCATTCACTTATCTAATAAGAATACCAATGATCATTATCATCATCACAAATTATACTAATATCCATTTTCGAGTATTCATATTCTGTTTATTCATAATCATCATTATTATCATCATAGTCAACCAGTTTCACAACAACTTCCCTCCCCTTCGTCCCTCTGATTGCAGCAGTTTTGTTGCTTGCACATTTCTGTGCACTTTAGTTTGTTGGTAAGACAGAAGTAGTCTGGAAGTCTAGTCCAGTCTAACGTCAGCATACTAATTTATAGAAAGATATTTCTCATCAGAGAAGTCAAACAACTTAAAAAACATGGTGTGTCATTATATAGTTTATCTTCTTACAGTATCCAAGAAAAGGATCATGACATCTGTATCCTCACTCACAATAACTGTGGTTTGATAGCCATTCTGGCTGGTATGATTTGCATGCAGGAGCATATGGGTGTCTGCCTCCTCATGGGAAGATTTCAGCTCTTCAACAAAATTTCGGTCTTTTTTGCTCAGACAACAGCAGGTCTCTCCACAGGTTGCAAATAGCTGTTTGTCCTGAAGCTTTACCCGGTTTTCTGCTTCCATCGGTCCACAATGAATGTTATCAAGGCTGTTTTGCTGTCTGTATTACTTAACAGCTTTCTCCACTGCACAACATTGTGTCCTTGGGCAATGTTCTTCCATTGAGTGCTACTTGCTGAACCACGACTGCATCTCTCAGCATGTTTTTCAGTACACATCAAACGCCACATCTATCTCTTACTGTTTCCTCCTTCGTGCAAAGCTAGGTTCAGCACAGAACCAGCAATCTCTCCAAAAATCTTAACACCACCTTTCAGTTTCTGACAAGGCTCATTGCATCAATGATGCATGCAGAGAGTTCTCCAATATCTTCAACTGCTGAGGCTGATTTCTCTAACTCACTCAAGAGCAGCCTTGTCAGTTTTCTGCAATGAACCATCTTGATTTGAGAGTGCCCAAGAGAGTGAGTGCCCCCCAAAAAATGACATTTTACTGAAAAAAACTCATATAACCTATTTATATTCTTTGTATATATGTTGTGGTCTATGCATGTGTAATTGTATGTGTGATACAAAGTTAATTATTGCATATATTGGTATATAAGACCTTACAATATACTGCACACAAAGTTACTGTGTGATAATGGTAAAAACAATGATTGTCCTAAAAAATTAGTAAAGCTACTCATTTGAAATGGTTCATCATGTTTCAAAGTACTTATATGTTTCAAAGACACTACAAACCAAAGTACCAAAGAGATTTTGCTACTTTAGATTGTACCAAATTCTGGCCTGGTCCATTAAATATACTGTGTCCTCTCCTATAGTACTGCAAAAGTTAACTATGGCTGTTTGAGCTCATTTCTTAAGCAAAATGCACACAGCAAAGCAACCATTAGTGACAGACACTTCCAAATCATGGACATTGAACAGCGATCATGTCGTTTTTGAACCCACCAATATTGTTAATAAATAAAATCATTCAAAGTTCATCTTAAAAATGGTGTGGATAACACTTTCACAACAATGTCTTCACTAGCGGTAATGTTTCTTGTGGCTTGAACCAACAGGCCAGCTAGCTAGTTTATCAGCATTTTTTTCCTTGCAAACTTGTAATTTGTGTCCCCCACAGTGGGTGGAACCTGTTGTAAAGTTAGCAATAACAAAACCCGCCCATTTAGAGGGAAGACATGATTGGTCAATTTTACTGTCATTCGAAATTAGACTCTATTGAATTACTATTGCTTGGCCCTCTGTAAATTATAGCTGGAACACCAGACACTGAGCTGGAAGCAACGTTTTCTTCCCAGCAAGTGCAGGAGAGACAAAGACGCTTCTTTCATTTAACCCTTCACATTCCAACACAGACTGAATATGCAGTTTTGAAGGGTCAAATTATGAATTGATCATAATAATATTAGAACTGATGACTTTTTAAATATAATGTTTTAGAATATCTAAAGCCCTTTCTGAGGGCCTAGAGGGCCCGTCTGGTTCACACTGTATCCTAGCATATTCATGACTGTGTATTGTACTTATATATACTGTAAGTACATTACACTGCACTTTGCTGCTCCTTTTGCACTCTAATCTAATCGAATCTAATGTTTTACACTTTCTAACTAATAAATTCATTGTTTTGAACCATGCTATATAGCACTGAATTAAGGATGAAAATTGGTAAGTCAGAATGAGGTATGAGGCTTTGGATGTCATTTCCAGATCTCCAACAGTGCAAACCAACCAGTGTATCCCCTCTGGAAGAGATTAAGAAGTACAGATCAAAGACAAAAAAGAAAAAAGGAAAAAAATATCATGCTGGGTAATTGAAAGAAAGAATGAGAGCAAGAGGGAGGGAAAGGCTAGTTCTACAAAACAATGAAATAAGTGAGAAAAACGGTGTTGGAAGTTCGACAGAAGAAAAGAAAACAAAAAAATAAATAACGGGAGGAGGTGAGGATTGACAGGTTGATGTTAGGTGATAGAGGGGAGAAGATTTAGAGAGTGAGGAATAATCTGATGGTCATAACGAGTGTTTGTTGTGTTATGGGGGTCTGAGACTTTTTTTTACCTGCTATAAGGTGGTGGAAAGGATGCAGGAGAAGGAAAGCTACAGGGGCAACTGAGAGGAACAGATGGATGAGGAAAGCAGGAGCAAATTTAAAAAGGGAGTTGAGGGGAGATGGAAGAGGTACATGCAGGACAAAAGGAATATCTGGTGGCTTTGGGAAAAGTAGAGAACAAAAAAGGTGTCAAACTTGGAGGAAATCTAAATTAGGTAGTTCCTGGGCTGATAGACATCTGCAAATGGGCTATCATGCAAACTTGATGAATTTACCATGTTGAGAATGTCATAAAATGCATCAGTATTACATTATTCGGAACTGCAGGCTTTGGTTAGGGCTCATTAAAAGCAGTAGGCTGCCACACAGGCTCATAGAGGTGTTGGTGTTCTGGTTGGGCCTGGATCAAATTTTCAGTCCTGTCAAACTCCAAAAGGAAATGATTGTTATGGTCTCTTGTTACGCAGTTACAAATAAGTCATCTGGAATACCATTTTAGAATTAAAAGCTGCTTTTACCTTTATGTGGCAAGCATAATATGACACATGTGCACGAGGGGACACACACACAGCTCTCTCTCTCTGACAGGCTGCAGGAGAAGGGGAAGCGCGACCTTGAGCGAATTATAGAGATGAAGGGATATAAATTGAAATATGAAAGAAGCGTGAAATGAGTTGCAGCGAGAGCAAAAACAGAAAGACACTTTTGATTTCTCTGAATGAATCATTGTTTCCTGTATTTGCTGAGGACACGCGATAGAAATGACAGTCTCATGGGTCAAGAATGAAGTGGGTGGTACTCTCTAACTGGTCCAGACCGCTGTGACATGTGCTGTCTGTATTGTTTCTGGGGACATTTATAGGATCTTGTCATTAGTGATTACCATAGCCACTGAGGTGAAGAGATGTCCTCAAATTAAATCAGATCCAAGGTTCATCGCTCCGTGACACTGACAAGAGTCTGTCCCAGCTTTGGGAAACAATTGTTCATTTTCACAAGTACAAGGCTGTGCTGTCCAAAATTACAGGTTTAAAATGACAACTTCTTCCAGCTCAGGACCACCTGTTTTATTTAGGTGTTATTTTGTCATCTGTTTACTTTGCCTGCTGTGTTACTTTGTCATCTGTTACTTGGACAGCTGTGTCACTTTGTCATCTGTTACTTGGTCTGTGTGGATTAGTTTGTCATTGTCAGCCCTATTGTGTATCACCAGATGACATCAATGACAGATGCACATGTCTAGTTCAATAAAAAGATGAGCTCACTGCTGCACATGACATGACAACACAAGTTTATTTATCTTTCTATCTGCCTTTTATCTACACATCTTGTGAGGTGGTAAAAACAGGGACCGTGTTTATGTGTGCGTTAGAAACAGGAAGAGAGGGAAGAATAAATAGAAAAAAGTGTGAGTGAATTAGTGGCGATTGCTGAAAGTGATGTTGTATGATCCACTTGGGCCACCTTAAGATCTAAGTAGTTAATGAAAAGCATTCTCTGATATATACATAAAAAATGACATCATTCACTCCTTGTTCTGGCTTTTGGGATGTGGGAACCCTGCCATTTATGTGGCTGCGTGTGTGTTTTGAAAAAGCGCATTTGATGTGGAAAAGATGTTGGTGTTTGCTCGTCTCTGTGATGGAAACTTCCTCTTGCTATTGTACAGCGGTCAATGGTTTGCATATTTTGCTGTGAAGCTGCCACATAACTAAATAAATATTTTTCTAATCAAATCACATTTGATCAGTTTTTCCATCCAGATGTCGAGCAAAGTTTAGGCTTTTGAATTGTCACTGCACAAGACTATCTGCAGCCATGCTGGCAGCTCTGTGAAGCTGTGATGGTCATTAAACTCCAGTAAACACATTTGGGTGAAAAAAGAAACAACTTTGCTGTTTGTAGATTCTTATCAGTTTTAGGGCAAAAAGTGAAAAGTCTGGCCAGGGGATGGTGTGAGAGGTTGTTGTTAGAGTAATATTTATCTCATGGATGTGTTTTGAGAACTGGATACCAGACTTCAGGATGGCAGTTGTTTCTTTCAATGACAGCTGCTTACCCTTTGTACGCTGCCTCTGCACTGCACATTTCATTGCAGTATCTCTTACATCATTCCCTTACATAAAAATATTAATACAAAAGGTGATGATTGGTTTTGTTTGCAATTAAAATCTCTTGTTTTATATAGGTCTCTTTTATAATGTAGGCTATGATGAAAATAATTTTTGGGTGCAGGGAATTTATTTTGTTGTTGTTACTGCAGTACTGCAGTTGACCACTGGGAAAATTGGCAGCCAGGCTGACTCACTGCGTCTGATCCAACTGAATCAAACATCTCAGCCTCAGCTTTGTTGGCTTGTCAGGTTTCTAAACTTCCATTATGGTGAGGGTTAGCATGCTAACATGGTAGTCGTTTATCATATCTAGAGAGAGAATGGTAATGATGGATGGATGGATAAAGGATAAAGGATATGCCTTGAAATTTTTACATATTTTCTTGTTGTCAACAAATCTCATGTGCAGAGCCAAACCAACAATGAATTGATGTACCTAGAAATATTGAGTGTGTATCCAAAGCCTGATACTGTATATTGTATTCCTGTGCTGTGGACTTCCGTTGTTGTCCATTACAAATAGTTATGGTAGTTTGTTTAGAAAAACAGCTCCAAAGAGTTATACCAGCGATCACATTTGCAGTCTACAGAGAGTAGTTTTGTGTAAGGTAGACACCACTGCTCATGTGCAGGAACGCAGTTCCATTTACAGAGCTTCTCTAGCTTGTTGTGCTATATAACACAAACTCTTGACTTTGTGCTACATTGCAAATTTCTCAAAAAACGTCAGTACAAAGTCACAAGGTTTGGATATATAGCACAACAAATTAGCTAAGCACTGTAAATGGACTACCATATTAGTCTTTGAAGCCATTTCTAAACAAGGTACTGTGCCCATACTCTTCATGATGAAGGAACACGTCACCCAGTGCAACGTTGTGGCTCACGTCTCATGTTTTGAACAAAAAAAGAAAAAATGCTTTGACTTCTTATTTCAAGAGAATTTTTGTCTGTTTTTGCTTTCTTTGTGACAATCCACTTTGAAGTAAAGATGTGGCAGCCATAACAATTGACTCATCTGAAGCCACTTCAACACTGGGCTCAGCGCTCAGTTGTGGTGGTGGTTGCTACTTTAGAAATGCACACAAGAGAACTTATATAGATTCAAATGCCACAGATTGGTGATAATTTGTGGGATTTCCCCAGTTTCAACACCCATCATTAAAACATGTTCTCATGGCTGCACCTGCTCATCTCTGTTTTGTGTTTTCTCTCTCATCATCCCTCTCTAATGCTCTTGCAGGTGTGTCAATTTACAACAGGATTAACTCTTACAGGAGCTCCGTATTAACGCTCACTTGCGGTTCGCTGGTGAAGAAATGAGGTAGGATGATTTGTGAAGATTTGACAAAGGAAACGGTTAAAACAGACAGCACAGGAAAAGAAATCTTGAAACTGGGAACATTCAACATTTAGCTTTGTGAATATTTTTTACGAACATTTTTTTTACATTCAGACTTAATGCAAACATACTGTAAACATTAAGTACACCAGTAATTTAAATCAAACTAATAAAAAAAACATCTGTTACTAAACTACTTCTAATAAAAAAAAATAATCTGTCACTTATAAACATTGTACTTAAACAGCTTCTCCTAAACAACTGAGCTGTTAACTTTACAAATGTCTCAACCTTCTATCTGCTCAATGTAAGTAAGTGTATTTATGTGTGTGTTTAAGAGAGATTCTGTTTTACTGTGGTTTCCTTTCCCTCTTCTCTGACCTTCGGATTTTATCTTTAGCCAGTTATCGTATAAAGCATTTAAATCCTTGTCCAAACTCAAAGTAAGCCTTATTTCTGAATGTAAATCTTGAGGTTTGGGCTTAACCCTGTCCAGTTTATCTGCCTAATTTACCATTATCTTGCCATTCATTTATATTCTAGCTCTCCTCTGTCTCTCTGTATCACAGTTTCTGTTTGTGTTTACAGAAAGTGTGTCTGGAGATCCAAGCCTTTGTCTAAGTGTGCCAGTGTGTGTGTGTACATACACTTAGGGGAGATGTCTGGGAGACCGGCCAGCACGTCACTGGTTCTGTGTGTGTTTATGTGTGTGTGTGTGTGTGTGTGTGTGTTTGTGTGCATTTAAACAGAAGTAAATGGCCATGACTCTCGTCTGTCTCTGGAGGGGACTTACATAAGCCTATTTAGCCTCCTAAGGGGATCTTCACCTTCCTCCTCGTCTTCCTCACCCCTTTCCCTCCTTCTCTTCTCTCCTCTCTTTCTCTCCTGATCCTTCCAACCCACCCACTTATCCCTTTGGCGCACAGACTTCAGCAAGGGGTTTTACCGATCCTTAAGGGTTTTTTGGCCGAGTCTTTAATCATATCTGGCACAAGTTCACAGTCTTCAACAATGGTGATATCTACTCCCAGTACCTCTATTATCTTCCGTCGCTCTAAAACAATCTCAATCTCTCATCCGATCCTTCTGGCACCCGTTCTTTCCCCTTTAGGTCACTTTCTTATCCCCTTTGCACACATTCTCCCATCCTCCATAAAACCCCATTCATCCTACCGTTTCCTCTATCCCTTCCCTCCCACCCAGCATTTACCTTCCTCCTCTCCCTACAGCTCTCAATCTCTCCATCCCCTCCTCTCCCAGCAACACTCCCATTCAATCCCCCAATCCAGCTGCTCCCTCATTTCCCACCTTTGTGTGTTTTTTTTACTGCTTTTGCTCACATCTATTCATTATTTACTTATAGCCTGGGATGTACAGTATGTATCCCATTGAGAGATGCTATACATAACACACACTCCTTCTGTCTGTCTTAACTTCTTTTCCATATTTTGTCTTTCCTTCCCTGTGTCCTCAATCCTTTGTGAAAATCTTCCTGCACCCTCCAACAAAACAACACAATTTTCTCATTGCTCCACCCTTTCTCTCCTTGCTCATCTCCCTTATTCCTTACTTTGCTTCCTTCCTAATTTTTTTCCAGTTCTTTCCTTCTTTTTCCCAACATACTGTTCATTTCCTTCTTTTAAATTTTTTAAAAAAATTTATTGATTCAGAAGAGCTAATTTAGGATTTTTTTTCTTTGCTAGAAGAGAGAATAAGACATTTATCCAGCAACTAAATCTTATTTGAAATGTAAGAGTAACCTTTATGAACAACTCTCAAAGGATCACATTATGTATACTCAGAGAGAAATTTCCAGATATTCAGTATTCAGGCTACCTCATCCAATCCAATCATATGTAATGGGATGCAATTATAGAAGAGTGGACAAAATGGAAAAAAAAAAACCTAACCTGGAGCAGTTTAAAGGTGGCACATCAATGAATCTAGTACTAGTAAGTGCAGACAAAAAAAATCCCAATGGTTGCAAACAAAATCAATACCAGATTTATTCTTTCTTTTTTCACAAAGTGGTTTAAAATCATGTAGAAAGTGTGTTTGGAGATAACAGTTTACAAGAAAACAGCAGCTGCAATCGGTAAACATGGAAACTACCCAAATCTAATTAAACATTTTGCTGCAGAAAATGCACTTTCCATCCTGACCAGTTAAACTGAATAGTAAATCTGAAACACTCCAGGCGTCTATACTCGCTTTTGTCTCTGTACTGCAGTTATATAAAGCCCTAGCCGGCTATTTTAAAGCAACATAAGCAACCAGGCCAGACCTTTTATTCTTAAATTTGCAAGTAGGAGTAACAATAAAGGATTCTTACTTTTATCTTTAAGTAAATCCAATATGTCAGTTTAAACTGTTTGGTGAATGTCTCCCTCTTTTTCCCCATTTTGAACCTAATATTGTCTCCTCTCTCACATTCTTGCTTCTTCTTCTTTTTTAGGGACCTACAAACATGCAGAAACACACTTACGAATACACACCCTTACCTGTAAAAGAAATCAGCATACAGTGCACTCCCAGTGTACATAGCTGTTGTCTATGGAGATAAAGTAGAGAAGGCAGTCAGATATAAAAGAGCCATGGATGATAACAGGAACAGACAGAACAGAGAGTGAGCGGCGAGAGCCAAGGGCAGGACACGAGAGAAAGAGAGAGAGAAAGAGAGAGAAAGGTTGAGAGAATGAAGGAGAAAGTGATACAAGAAAAGACAGACACAAACAAAGACAGACCGATGAAAGTCAAGGACAGGACAGAAAATATGAGAAGGAGGGAGGGAGAGAATATAAAAATCAGATGGAAATATTGAATAAAAAGAAAAAAATAGGGTAGAGCACACCTTTTGTGTGCGTGTGTGTGTTCAGGCACTTTATTGTGTGTATTAAGTGAGTGTTAGTCACTAATCATTATTTATATATATATGTGTGTGTGTGTATGTGTGTGTGCATCATATATGTGCTGCTGTCCCATCTTGTGCGTTTCAAATATTGTTAATTTGTCTTCCATTTCCTGTCAGGACCATTTTATAACCATGAGTGTCTATTTCCTTGTGTGTGTATGTGTATGTGTATGTGTGTGTGTGTGTGTGCGTGTGATACAGAGAGAGAGAGAGAGAGTCGGTGTTTATCTGTCAGTGTGTGAGACACTTCGGCTGACTGCTCTCAAGGTTTCTAGGTGTGGGGCTGTTGTGTCGTTCCACTTATCAGCGTTTAAGTGTCCTTGGGTAACACGGGAAACACGCACACGCATGTGTACACTCACACACATCCATGAACATGTTTGCCTCCATGTATTAAAGTAAATTGACACATTGTAAAAAGAGGTGATGTGTGAAGAAACAAAGAGATGGAATTTATATGAGGATATATAATAAATACACACACACACAGACACACAAAGACAATTTTGTTGGATGGCGGAAAATGGAGGAGCATAGGCTTGGAATTTGACCCCCACACAACACACACACACACACACACACAGTTACACACACACTTTGCGCTTGTTTCCCACGGCACGGTGAGAGTGTATTTGGTCTGTGAGCGCCAGGCTTATCTGTCCGTCGTGTCATAACAGCCAAGTGCACGTGTGAGTGGTGTGAGTGTGGCAGGGTGAATGCAGTGCTTGTATACAAGCACACACACATACGTAGGAAAACTTGGACGTTTGGCCCCTAAAAAGGTCAGGAAGGCCTCATGAAGGAAGTAATGTTTCAGCAGCGTTTCCTGATAAGATATGGAAATGCACAATAAAAACATAAAAATGGGCAGATGTTGAATCACATTCTGTATATAACTGCTTATCTGCATTTTATTTTATACCATAGTGACTTAGTCCTATAAGGTGAAGATGAACATGGTGTGACACATGGGACATGAGTCAGTTGCCTTTTAAAGCACTGTGGCATAGCAGGCAATGCGGGAGACACCTTTGTCATGAAAAAAGGGAGAGAGGTCAAAGTTGAACATTTTTTAATTTAGTGCAAATGAGGGCATAATTCAAACTGAAGCTCCAGTGTGATTTGTTGAATGTGAAGCAATGGCGGATCAGGCTGTTTAGTCTTTACCAAGTGTGGATACGTATCTGTTGAGATCATTGCTGTGATATTTGGGATTCCTCTTTTGTGTGTCACTTGCTTCCAAGATTACGCAAACAAACAAAAACAAAGTGCTGCGTTGCACAAATTGATGAGAATTGTTGGAGAAAGTGTTGGTTGCTTATTTAGATTATGTTTGCTACCGAGAGCTGGGATGACTGCAACAATGAGTGAGTCTTTTGGTGTAGCCTAAGAATGCTAATGCTAAAGCTTTTGACCTGTGCTAAAATGTACAGTAACTGTGAAGAGGGCAAAACAAGAATATCAGAGCTGTGATTGTTACATATTTGCCATTTCTGCTTCATCCTGTTCAGTTTCTGTCTTTCAAATCCATCTTGTCCTCTAAAAGTCTTTTTTTAAGCAAACACAGAGAAAATAGTTCCGTATGAAAGCCTTTTTGTGATCTCACACTATATTCAGATTTTTAACATGGATACCAGCCTGAAAGAAGTGCCTGACATAGCACATGCACACAAACAAACTCATCCTCTCTTAAAATCCTCTGCCATTTATAGCTCGGCGCATTTCTCTAAACCATCGTACATCTGCACTGGTTAGTTTATTGTTCAGATCTTAATTAGTTAATTGCCTCGTTTGGATATTCTTACATTTTAGTTGAAAACATGTCTGCTGTCATTATTCAATAAAGGAAAGTAAGCACATACATGTGATCCCGTCTTTATGAACAGACTTCTTAGAGCTCTACATTAGCTGCTGGGGAATCCCTTTTCCAGATGCTGTTTGTAAAAGTGTCTCCACAGTGAATATGAAGCCAATTTTCTCTCTTGTTTATTTGGAGGAATTTCAAGGAGTTCGGCCTTCTCATATACAGCTGATAAAAAAAATTACACTAGTGTCACACACACACACACACACACACACACACACACACACACACTATTAACCACAAATTCTACAGTCAAGTTGAAACATTTTGATTTGTGCCCCTGTGGGCAAATCTGTGTTTGTATCTTACCATTAACTTTGTGTTCAATGTGAACACATTACGGTGTGTATGTTTCAACTTGAGCGAAAAATCCATGGTTATCCCGGGGCTTTATGAATGTTCAGAGACAAAAAAAACTTGAGGGAAATAACAGAAAGAACATGAGTTCACACACACACACACACACACACACACACACACACACACACACACACACACACACACACACACACACACACAGACACAGACATAGGCACTCCCACATACACGGTTGGTGCATATGTTGCTAGCTAGCTTACAACTCTCATCTACTGTTGATACATTGGCTGTTTTGAGGCAAATAAACACAGGTGCAGTGGTCCAGTGGTCAAATTTATACTAAGGGACAAGTTAGAAAGCTTGAAAAGTTTTAGTTTGTACAATGTGTTGTTTGACCTTGTCTTAAATCACATGTGTTTGTAGTTGTTCTGAAAAGCCAATCATCATAGAGAGAGAGGAGGGAGATGTAATTTAAATACGAAGAGAACAACACACATTTTACAACAACAGTCTTTCCTGGAAGACAGTCATAGTGTTGCAACCATTTGATTGCATGAACAGTGACAGAAATAGTTGTGTAACAAATACAAAAGGAGAGCTAGAGAGAAAAGTCTTCTTTTTTCCTTCGTCATGCCAGTCAGTACGTGAAGTGGGTGTAAATGTCGGATTCTCAGTTTAGCACAATTACAGAAATTTGCAGACACTGAAAGTTAGGCATAGCTGTGATTTTTTAGATGGGTTTTTCAAATGCTATTTTATTTGCACTGCATGTTCCTGTGTAGGTAAAGTTTTGCGTGTGTGTGTGTGTGTGTGTGTGTGTGTGTATTAGCTAGGGTATCCTGGGTTAGTAATAAAACACAATCCTATCTCCATTCTTCATTACACCAAGAGAACAAGGTCACTTCCCATTTAAACAGGTCATAGTTTTAGTGTTGGTAGTTGTTATCTAGAAGGTCATTGTGGTAGACTTCATGTCTCTGTGCAGTGTTGCCTCGTAACAAAATACCTGTAACTGCTTGACATTATATTACCCCTCCCAAAGATGTATCCTGGTAAAGATTTAAAGTGAAAGCTAGATCACAAGAACATTTGTATTGTGTCAGTGATGATTTTCATAAAAATGAAAACAAAACTCTCTCTTTCAGTAACTCTCATGCCTTTAATGTGACGCAGTGATCCCTGAAATCTGAAATTTGGACGCGCTTGATGGCAGCTGCTACAGTTTACTGAGTGATACGAAAACTGGGAGGAGACTCAGAAACTGACCCAGGCAAAAGACTGGATTTGTTTCTCTTTTCCTTTCGCTTTGTTTCCTGTTTTCCATGACATGTCTCTTGATTTTGTTTCTGGATGAAATTAGGAAAATATTTAATTGGAGATCAGATGAAGATGAGTAATTCAAGATTATAGGAAAAGAGGGAAGTTTGTGTGGGGGAGGGAAATGAAATGGATGAAAAGTAAAAGGTTGAGAAAAAGAGCACGGTGAAAGACCTTAGGATCATGTTACACTATCAGATCGGTGTCCTACTTGGCACCGGTGCGCCGCTAGCATTCCTGTGATGGAATAAAGGAAGTTAAATGGCAAAGAGGAGAGAGGATGGGATAAAATGAAGGAGTGTGAAGGGTTTGAATTAAACCTGAACCCAAATTTAAGATGTTAAATCTACCTTAATGTCCATAAACCCTTCTTTGCACAAAGGGCAAATGCAATAAGGAAAATACCAGATATGCTTAATTAATAATTTCACTAAAAGATGTGTGTTAGGCTTTTACTTTATTATGTCATTCCCACTCTTAGACTGATGGTTTTAAAATGTAACACGATGTACCAGATATATTTTGTCTGCACTGCTTCAACAAGCACAAGCAGCTCATTTCCTACATCTTTTGCTCATTTACAGTTTCAAAACAAATGCAACGTTCAAATGGAAATACTCCGTTTTGAAAGAATTTAGTATCTAATCAAATCAAATACATAATTGAAAAAATATTTCACAGGAACGGAAAGGCAAGAAAAAAAAAGCACACAAGATGGTTTGAAGAGAAACTTGGAACAAAGAAGGACAGACTGTTTATCATGTTTATGGCGACTCTGCTCAAACAACTCGTTGATTCAGCATTCCCAACGTTGTAAGTCAAGTGTTTGTTGAGGTTTTTTTTTTCTTTGTTTGAAGAAGTTACCTCTTTAAATTTTTTTATTGTCAGTCTCCAACAGTGTTCTGTTAAAGCGCTCGAACAGCAAACATACTGTATACTTGAATTTTCCTTGTCAAAAATACACCCTGACAGGTTCCATATCAAGGAGGCATAAAACTAGAGGGACAGGTGGAGGTGAGAGACTGTTATAGAGGGAGACAGACCGAGCAAGGCACAGACTAAGTAGAAGAAGGAAGAAGACATGCAGTGACAGTGATGGATGGACGAGGGAGGGAGGGAATGGAGAAGATAAAGAATTGTACAGCAATCTTAAGAGCCGAGCCATCCAGTCTGCCAGAGCTGGAAGAGATAGTGGAAATCATTAAGGGAGGGAAGGAACATGCAGGTCATGGCCTGCCAAGTCAAGTTAAGAGCTGATGCAACTTTTAAAGATCAATATTTTTAAAAAAAATGTTGGTATTTAGGTTTAATTACACTTTTATAGCTGTCAGTGGATTTGAATTGTCATTCCTGTGTTGGTACGGTGTCAACTCATAAGCTCTGCTAATGAACAATAATGACGAGGGATTTAAAAATGTTCATATGTGCTGCTAATTTCCATTTTCCTTCTGCTGTGTCGTTTTTTCCTTTTTATCTGATTGGCGTTGACAACTGGACGATAATGACGTATGATGACATGGACAGTTGATGGGAGGATGAAGGGTTAGAGAACGAGCTGAGGAGAAAATTTCAGAGTGGCCAAATGAAGATGGACGATGATCCGAGTTAAGAGGAGCTGAGGACAGGGGAAGGGTTGAAATTTAGATACAGTAGCTACTGATTTTACTGTTTGGACAGGCAGTTTATCTAATTAGAGGGGCCCCGAGTGGTGAGCGATGGCAGGGAGTGAAGGATGATCATCCATGTGTGTTTACCTTCAGACACTTGTGGATTCCTGTCCTCCCTTAAAGGGGAGGTTCGGACGTTGAGAAAGAGAGATATTGAGAAATGAGAAAATAAGTTGCTGCTGGCACGTGTGATGAAATCTGAGAACATGATTTTTTGCGCCAGCTATATTTTTCCTACATGTTTCCAAGAGTAATTCATTTCAACTGCAGGAACATTTGAGACATTTAGGAACTTTACCTGTGTTTCATTTATTTAGGTTTTTCCATTAATTTGTCATCTGTCTGCCTTTACTTGTGGCTCCTAAGTTCCTTGAACTGTTTGGTCAAGGTAGCTAAGATGCCAAAACAAACAATGAAAAAAGCTCTGGCTCTTTAGACCTAATGTGCTCTTTTGGTTTGTATTTTCCGTTATGTTTCATTGTCGTCCAGTCCTGCACTGTGTATCACTGGCTCCCAGTTTTGGTACTTGGTTGACCCTCAGTCCTGGGAGAATCGCCCAGAACTGTTCTAAGATTCACAACGGAGCACAGAGAACACTTTGTCCTCCTCTTTCTCTCCTTCACATCCTTTCATTTTCATTTTTCTCAGTCTCTCTTTCTCTCTCTCTCTCTCTCACTCACTTTCTTTGTCTTTTTTTCATGGATCACCATTTCCCATCTCAGACAGAAAGAGAGAGAGAGAGAGAGCGAGAGAGAGAGAGAGAGAGAGAGCGATTGCCATAGGCTCAAATGTCAGAAAGTCAAGGGTTTCCCAGCCAGGCAATTACACAGACTGCAGGACAGCAGTGACACACACACACACACACACATACACACACACACACACACACACACACACACACACACACACACACACACACACACACACACACGCAGGACATCGACATCACACACAAGCATGCAGTCTAACCACACGACTCACACTTTGAAAAAGTCACTATTTCCAAGTCTATGCACAGATTTACTTTCCGGTTGCCACCTGTCATTCATACTGAGGCCTGTACACACACACACACACACACAAGCACGCACACTCAATGAGGTCAGGTGGTTTTCCAATCGACGCAGCTGTGTGCTCTCCAGAGCAGTAAAATGATTTTAGGTTCAGCGTGTGACGGCTTTGATGGGTCTAACACACCACTGAGTTCTGCTTCATTCTATCTGCCTACAAAGGCTCTAACTGACGGCTGCTAGACTGTTATTAGACACTGCAACTGCACCTGTTTGATGTGTGTGAGCACACAAACACACACACTGAATCACACACAGACAGAATGCATTTTTCTGTATACATTTACAGGCCACATGAGAGAACAGTACAAAGTAAGGCAGACTGGATTCATGCCGGCCTTGAAATTGTCCTCTCCTGGCCAAAAAAGAAACAAAATAAGGCCTTGAAGGTATTTGAAAATGAATATATAACTTAAACAGTAATAAAAATAAGATAACAGAGCTGTTTTTACATCCAAGAGACAGCTCTCGAGTCCTTGATGGCAAGGAACTCACAGTTCTTCACAATGAAACTGCAAGTCAGTTGTACGTATTTCAACTGCATGTTTTTGCTCTCAAGTCTCAGGTCAAGTCTTTAGAGACTCAAGTCTCAAAGTCACACAGCAGTCAAATCTAAGTCTCGAGTCCTTATTTTTGTGACTTGTCTGTCTGATTTGAAAGCAAGTCCACAGCTCTGGAAACAACATCTAAATTCCTCAATATAGCACGTCTATCTGTCCTGTTGCATTTCAGAAGTGAGGAAACAGTTGTGACCAATATGTCGTAACCCAAAATAAACAAGCTTTGACTTTGAGGCTGTATAATAGAGTATAATAATAGCCCTAAGATCTCTGAAGTAATAATTGATGGTCAATCAGAGAAAGAAAGTGGGAGAGTGTTTCTTGTCCAGTGTCTGCCGATGTGATGGGTGCTTTTTTCAGTGTTGAATCATTTGGGATAATTATAGGAGAGGCAAAGAAGAAAATGAATTCTTTCCGGAGTATTTGGCCTCCTGTGCAAAATGACACTCAGTTCCCAGAGTTCTAAATATAATCTGCACTTTGGGTTTTCTGACTAATGCAGTATTCCAATATGAAACTAGTATGGCAAATAAAAGTCTTGACTTAACAATCAGCTTACCAAGATCTCTTTAATGCTTTTGTTAGGTCAAAACTGGGAGACTAGTCGTAGAAAGTTTTGTGAAAGGATACTGGATGGTTGATTTTTTGGTGATACGCTGATTCTCTTTTGATATTTCCATGAATAACCATGAGGCCCTCAGCAGTATCTGTGTTTTGGTCAAGCAGGAAGCTATAGGAGTGTTTTAGAGAGCAGAATCTATCAGCTCTTCTCATCCTCATGACATAAATCATTAATGAGGTGTGTGTATCTGCCCGCACACCTCCCTGGTCAGTCCAGGGCCTGCAGTGCACAGTGTGCACCGAGTATGTGTGTTCAAATCTGCATTTTGTGTGTGCAGATTTGTTGTATTTCTTTATATACCTGTAAATGTGTGTGCGCGTATGAGCTTGGTGTTACTGTGAATGTGTAGTTTATATGTACATGCTTGTGTGTATGTGTTTGTATTTGGTGTGTGTGCATGTGCATGTGCGTGTGTGTGTGTGTGTGTGTGTGTGTGTGTGAGGGAGTGATGCATACACTGGGGTCTTTGAAGTGTAAAGTAACAGGCCTTTTTAAGTTTGGGATGTGAAATATTTATATGAGCAGGAGTGCTGCTCTGGGAGGACGAGTTGAGAGAAAGAGAGAATAGTACAGAGGAATGAACTTGTATTTAGACAACAAATAAGCAACGGACCATGGTCGCTTTTGGAGCCACTCCATTATTAAATTACACTTACACAAGACTTAGTCCTGCCCTGCCCCATCATTATTGTTTCTCAGGTGTTTAAAATCTCCAATAAAAGTTTCTGCAGGGTTGAAGAAAATTGCAATTTTGCCAATTTGGAATGTTTTCCCTTTTTAAATAAAATGATGAACACCAGTTTATGTATTTTTTCTTACTATATTTGTTTTACTTTTTGATACCAATAAGAACAACTTTTGGATAGCTGGAGTGTGAAAAAAAGAAATCTTTCTTCATCTTCATCTTTTTAATTCATTAAGACAACCTCTCCAAAATACATTCACATTACACAACAAATCCATTTATCCATTGAATCTACTAACATTCATAACTGAAAACGTGATGGCTTATTAGCAAGCGGAGTAAGTAATTATTAAAGGAGCTATTAAACATTAATAGAGCCCCTAGTTATAACTTGTAAACTTTAAAAACAGCTTCATATCAATCTACCACCTAGAAAGGTATGCAATTATGAAAATGATTGAAATGGTGCATTATTAAGAGATACTGTTCTTCCATATACAAGTGATGAAAATAAGAAACTTTGGTTTTAAAGTTAATGTGTAAAATAAGAATGTAAATGTCCTGTTAAACCAGACTGTGGTAGGTAGATTTCCAAAGCTGTTCTCCCAAAAAAACTGGTCACCAGTTGTTTCAGCAAATGCCAAAAAATGACAAGTGCCTCATGTCCAACTGACAGGGCCCTCTAGCACCCAAAGAAAACCCAAGTCCAAACCAAGAGCTTTCTTTATCCCTAAGTCGTCCTTGCCTAAACCTCTGGTTAGCCCAAACCTAACCAAACTTTAGCAATAGCTGTAATTTGTGATGGTTTTGAAAGGCACTGACGAGTTATGTCATGGTGCCAATATCATAACTTCAGAAAATGCTTATGTGTCATTCTGCAGGACAGTTACACATCATGTATTTTGTTGTTTAATTTGGAGCACATGTTGATATGAACTCTTTGGCTCCAGTTCTATTAGCGTGATCCAACACTGAGCACAACATCCCTGCTGCTACATCACTGCCTGCTTTCTGCAAATTTTTAATTCCCTCCACCTCCCTTTATGTATTAGCATGTATATAAAACATTCATGAGTTATTGAATGCTTTTTTTTCCAATATGTGTTCATGTTCATTGCATGTTGTGCATCAGGCTCTGCCAAGGGGTTGTGAAATCAGAGAGACAGTCTGTGTCAAACTTGCTTGGATTCAAACATGTATTACCATTTCAATAACGGTTAATACCTTGACATGAGTGTTGTTACTTAATTGTAATGGTTTTAAGGTGGTTATTTAAATGTAAATTTCCTATCGCCCATAAATCTATTATCAATGTGGCTGTTTTCTCTGCATGACAATATCCTGTTGATCTAAATCAATGAATACAGGCCTGAAAAGGGCTTAGTGGTGGAGACCCGGTGAACTTGGTACTCCTCCTGTGTGTGTGTGTGTGTGCGTGTGTGAGGGAGTGATAAAACCTAAACTAAACGATTAGAGGGCACAGGACAAAGGACAGAAGAGCCTGAGACCTTTATGGAGAGCTGTGTGTACTTTCGGGTGCATATTTATAAGTCTGTGGGTTTGTGTGTTCGTTCTCATGCACAAGTGTCCGTGTGCGTGTTTGTGTGTGTGTGTGTGTGTGTGTGTGTGTGTGTGTGTGTGTGTGTGTGTGTGAGAGGCCAGACGTCAGTATTGACAATAGCCTGTTGAGACCTGGGAGGAGGCTGGCTTCGTTAAAAGAGGCCTTGAACAAACAGAGAATAGAGACGGAAGGTTAGAGGAAGGGAGGGAAGGAAGGAGGGGGTGCAGGAGGAAACGTTTGGAAGGGAGTAAGTGAAATAGTGAGAGAAAAATGGAGGGAAAAGGTGCAAATGAGGAAAAAAGGAGACTGGCGTGGAGGGGTTTATGGGTGGAAAAATTGGATGGAAATAAGAATAGATGGAGGAGAGGATAAATGAAACAAAGAGTGTTTAGAGGCTAGGAGTGAGAGAAATAGGGATTAGAGAGGTAGTGAAGGAGGGAGAAGAGGCATATGAAGGGGGCAAATGAAGTCAGAATATGAAACACAATGATTAAGGATGGAGCAGTGGATGGAGAAGAGAGAGGGAGGGGACAAAAGAAGGGTGGGGTGAAGAAGAGTTGGATGAGAGAAGGCTGGGATTGGTTGGGTGGATGGGGTGAATGATGAAGGGATTTAAAGGGGAGGGGGGCAATTTTAGATAAAGGTAGAAGGAATTGAATGGAAAACCACAGGCATCTTCTGAGTAAAGGTTAGCTGTGACAGAAGACGGGCAATAGGGTCAAGAGTGTGCGTGTGTGCGTACGTGGCAGAGCAACACAAAGAGACAAGAGAATATGCTTCGCCTTGCACATTCTTCACTATTTCTATGTAATGAAAAAGTGAAGGAAAGGACGTTTGTGTTCTAGTGTAGCAGGAGTAGCAAATCAATAACTGATAAATAAATGATAAGCCACAAAATTTCAAAAGGCACCAGCAAAAACAAATGATTGGAAGTACTCACAAGCTACAAGAGGGAAAAGATGGGCGTGTGGGCACTGCAGTGTGCATATGAGTGTGTGTATGTGTTTCTGTTGCGATGGAAAATATGCACCGGCTCATTTGTGGAGGTGTTGATGTTGTCAGCACGGCGTGACATTTTTATGCACTTATGTCCGGTTTGTGACATCAGAGAGTGTCTTACAGGCTTATCAGCCTTTGTGTCTGGTATCGGATGTCAGTTTATGTTTTATAACTCAGTCACACACATGCAGGCAAGTGCTTGGAAGTACACATGTGCTTAAGAAAAAAAAAGAGAAAGAAAAAAGGAAGGAAGGAAGGAATTAAACAAACAATAAACCCCCCGAGAGGATGTAAACCACGGTGGTAGAGAGCCACAGCACAGGAACAGGTGGACGGATTATTGATGTTTCTAGATATTATTGATATAATTTCCTATAAACAACTGAGACAAGCCAAGATTTTCACCCTGCACTGGCCTTCACACTATCTGGTGTTTCAGCAGGTTGTATTACGCTTTTAAGGCCAGAGGCAACAAAGAAGAGGGGACTGTTTTTCAACCACAATCAGACTAAACATTTGTTGAAATTAATGAGGAGCTGATGGGAGAAATAACTTACAAAAAGTTTAAATTTGTGAGTAAAGTAGAAAAAAGTGAATTCCACTGAGATGTAGCAAATGTGATATGTAGTCTTACTGTTGAGTAGTCATGACTATATCACTGATAAGTGTATAAAAGTGTTACAGTAATCTTGACAACAATAGTATGTTTTAGCCCACTGACTTACAATCACATACTTAACATTCCTGCTGACCCTCTATGAATGTGTTTTCTAGGCAGACATAGATATCAGTGCACTATAAATATCACCATGAACAGACTAAACACTCCCTTCACATTGGTAATCCATCACAGTTCATGTAAGCATGTATATGTACAGTATATGTATATATTACGCATGTTTTATTCTAATCTATTCAAAATATATGCAGAAATATTGTAACTTTAAAATAAACAGATATTGTCACTGTGATGGTGGAATCATTTTATATGTTTATTGTAAACTGAAATGAGTCGAGGCCAGTGGATGCCTGGGTCTATAACACTGTTCACAGGAAACTAAACTTGTATGAATTTGTATAAGGTTTGTAACAACAAATCTGTTATTTAAAATTTTCATTGGGATCTTGGTTAGATTATTTTTCATATCAAATCAAATAGCAAAATATAATAAAAACACAAACATAATAAGCCTTATAAATAAAACATGTCTTTTAAAGGAAATGGAAGGAGAGAGAACAGCAGACAGATGGATGAAAACTGAATATAGAAATAACTCCAGGTTGCTGCAGTTGCAGCAGCTGCATCTACATTCTGCATAAAAGCAATAATAACAGAAAGTAGAAAGGCTGGTTGAACCGTCTTTGTCCGATGATAATGCAGCTTCTCCTTCTGGCCCAGTCAGCACAGCTGGATGAAAAGTGATTACAGCAGAAAGACAATTAATAGCAGCTAACAGTAGGCACATCTGTTGATACCATTATATCACTGAATTGTTTCATTTTTCTGTTTCCTGTGATTATAGTTTCATATTATCTCATTCTGATCTAATCACATGCACACACTCACACACTTTTCCCAGTTCTGGAGTCTCTTTAGGACCCACCATGTGTTTGTGAGTGTGTATGTGAGTGTGTGTGTGTGTGTGATAATGAAAGCTGCTGACTGGCAGTTGTGATTGGCTACATCCACAGCCTCTAGAGATGTCCGTCTGAATGGTGCCAGCTAGACGCCAGACAGACGGCACACACTGTGTTTATGTGTGTGTGTGTTTTGTGCGAATGAGTGTTTGTGCTTACATGAACGTACCTACGGCAGGTGTTTGTGTGTGTGTGTGTATACCTACATGAGTGTGAATCTCCATGCATAAGTGTGAATGTCCCTATTGGCAGTGTCTACATGAATGTGTGTTTGTGTCTGTGTGTGTGTGTCCGATACTTTGCTGCGCCCTGCTGCCTGGGGCCTGATTATAAATACAATAAATTAGTCCATGTTTTGTGTGAGTGTGTGTCCCATAAGGTGTAGGTTTTCACCCTGGTTGTCTCTTTTGATTTCAGTCTTTCTCTCCCGTCTGTCTTCCATGTCGATCTCTTTTTGCCTCTTTTCGTCTGTCTCCCTCATGGATTTACTGTGATGTAAATATTATTACACTGCTCTGGGGTGTGGATGCCATATGAGAGAATCACAACAGATATGCAGGTAATATACTGTTGACACAATAACATCATTTTAAAATAGTCCAACAATGTTGCTTCTTATTTATACTCCATTCTATTCTTTAGCCATCATTAGCCTTTGTCAGTTAAGGGAGGGATGTTTTTTGTTGCCATACACATGTTTTCAAATATGGAAGCTTTACAGGTTAGGGATGAAGTGCCATGATCACAGACACATCATCAGCTGATTGTGAGACAACCTGTCCTCGGTTTAGAGTGACCCTCCAAAAATAGTTACAAGGGATCGTGGTAAAATAGCTCCACTATGGAATTAGAGGATGCATCTGTGACTCGAACTTTTCATCACAATGCCAAGTCCAAGTGTGGCTGTAAATCTACATTTTAAGGTGAATTGTAACTTCACTGAGCGAACGTCCAAACTGGAACACAGATTTGGGTCAAATGGAAAACCCAGGTTTCCCCAGATGATTGAGGTTTCAGAGAAGCAACTTTCCATACACAAAGCACATCTTTTTAATCTTCATTTAGACAAGACACACGTTACATTAGAGTAACACAACCTTCCTCCAAATCCCTTATCATGTATCTGTGCTACAGCAGTCGTACATGCAGCCAGTGCTGCTTGTTCTTTTTGTACAGTTGCAAAGCTGAGGTAAAAAGGTCAGAGATATCACTGTCAAGGGTTTATTTATTACTTATGCATTACTGAATCTTGAACTCAGCTGCTTGAATAAGAGAGAATAGGATGCAGGTTTTGTATAAATGTCAAGCTGCATGAAAAATGTGAGAGATTTCATATCCAATGTTGCAAATACTGTATCCTCTGTGCAGAACAATGAATGCACGGATGAGTTGACATTTTAAAGAATGTGCGAACTTTATGAAGGAACTTAAATCCGAGAGTTAAGTGCACCCTCATCCCAGTCTCACCCTGATCCTTATCATGACTGGATTAGTTAAAAAAATTTGCTGGGTCACTGAGAAAGACACAAGCACAGACACAAGGACTCTCACAGTGCTCTATCTTTGAGGATGAAGCGTGTTGAATCATTATAGCAGGAGAAAGACACTGCGGCTTGGTGACAGAGCAAGGGAGTGACTTTACCTCTGGACTGAGGCAGAGAGGGAGTGGCGTTGGGAGAAAGAGGAGGGTGTGTGTGTGTGTGTGTGTGTGTGTGCGTGCATGTGTGTGTGTGTGTGTGTCAGAGAGAGCTTTGCTTTCACGCCTTGCTGAGCAGTGAAAGAGTATCTGTCACACAGAGGAAACCAAAAGACAGGGCATAAAAGTTAGGCAAAAAGAAAGAGACACAAGTAAAGGGACAGTGGATGAGAGAAGAGACAGAGAAAGAGTTGGCTGAAAGAAGCTTCTGTCCTCCGTCCCACCCCCTGACTGTCTTCCCCTCCTCTCTGCCCGGCCGGGATCGGGAGAAAAAAGAAAAGGAGTGCAGAGAGAAAGACAGAGAGGGAGCTCAGCCACGCTCACTCTTATAGCGCAGGACTCAGGAATTCCAGGACCTTTGGAGTTGTGTGCGCATGCACGCACACACACACTCACACGCTCACACACATGCTGCTTTTCTCGTGCTGATACAAATCACAACGGGACTCAGAGAGGGAGTATAAGAAAGAGAGATAGAGAGAAGATTAGAGAATAGCCCTTTCCAGCCCTTTCCTGTGGACTATTTGACCATGATGGCACCTGCCGAGGGGAAAGTGACTCGCAGGAGCTGAGGACTCACACGGGACACAAGCAGAGGAAGCTGCTGATGGAAAAAGGTGAGAATTTGATTTATTATCAAAACCTTCTGCTCTAACATCTGTCTTTGTATTTTATGTCCTTATTACCACATAAATCTGTCAAGTGAAGGTATTTATCAGAGGTTTTTTCATTTAATGAGTAACTGATGTAGGAAGTTGTGTGTTTGACTGTGGGGTATGATGAAGTGAAACGTGTATGCTGTGTTATATATATATATTTTAATGGTTGTTAAGAAGTGATTGCAGCTCCTCTAAGTGCTGTTAAAGCTGGGGAATACCCTTTTTAAAAGACTGAAGGTGTTTGTGTTGGAATCAATAATGCACTTGTGTGTGAGCTCTGCTGTGTTTGGCGTTTCATATCTGTGTTGATCATTAGGGTGATTCCCTTGAGTAATATAATGGTGTGGCTGGACAAAGTGTGTGTGGACTTTGTTTTTTTGGATGGAGTATGTGCCAGCGAGAACATTACGTGGTTTTCTTATCTGTAATTGGATTTGATCAGCGGGTGATTCATCTCAGATAAATCAGGAAGGGAAAGAGTTTGCATGTGTGAGTGAGTGTGTGTCTTATTTCCTGATGGTCCACCAGTGGAAGTGGGGGATTTAGAGGGAATTATTATTGCTTTTGAATAGAGTCTTTTTTTTCCTTTTGGTGTTGATAAATAACAATGAAGTTATGTTTTTAATTTGAAAATGTGAACAGTTTTTTTTTTTTTTTTTTTTTTTTTATTAAATGAAGCTCAATACCTTGTACTCAAGCAGTAAATCATAACATTTTTTCACACAATAAATCAGTGGTGAATAAATAAACAAGTGGACATACCGAAGAAGTCTTTGGATCTTTTACACATGCGGTTATTGTGTGCCTCATCCCTCCACTCCTCCCTCTACCCTTCATCCTGCCGCACTCTGCCACTTTTGTTCTCTAATCTCATTTACTTCTGCCTTTTCTGCAGGTTTTCAGTGAAATCCAACAACTAATGACAGGGGCTTATCCCATGCCACTCTGCCTCACTCTCATCCTTTCTCACACCCCTTTCTTTCTCTTCCTCATCCTCTTTCTGACTATTCATCTGCCTTCATAAAGCTTTGAGTATCTCTTCTCTCTTTTATATACTTTGGCTCCTTCTCGTTCTTTGTCACTATCACGCAGAGTATCTTTTTTTTTTTTTTTTTGTACCCAGTCATCAGCAGTATGTTTTGTGTGTGAGTGGGTGTTTACGTGTTTTCAAGCTCACAGGTGTGCATTGTGTCTGTCATCTCACCTATTCAGCCCTGTAATCCCAGGTCTTGCTGGTCCTTATAAGCCCTCCACCCCAAACCCACCTTAACATGCACAGTAACCCTTCCATTACCATACCATTGAACACACACATTAACCCTTAAAGTTTACCTTGGCGGTAAGGTGTGCTCTACATGCAGTGGCTGGTCCAACAAGGTGTTAAATGGCAGTTATCTTGCGTTCAATTACACACCCAGCTCATGAGGTGGACAAAATACTTGTCACATACAATATCACCACCCACTATGACCTCAATAATAAACTGAAACTAAAAATATGTTCTTGCAGTGTCAACACAAACTGATTTATTGTATATTATGTATTTAGAAGCTTTATGTTCAGAGCTCTTTTTTTTTTTTTTTTACTAGATTGCATCAGATTGTACAGGTGTATCTAATAAAGAGTTTCTGTAGGTGTCACTCTTTGCATTGTCTGTTCAGTCATGGTGGCTATTGCCTCTCATGCTAATTACCCAGCTCTTGGGCCCATGCTGATGCACGTTTAAAACACATCACTTCCTGTGTGCCAAAGGACCCCCCCCCCCCCCCCCCCCCCCCCCCCCCAACGCCAGAAAGGCAGACAACAGCATACATATAATAGCTTTTCACCCACCTGGTCAGAGGTTGCATTCGTTCTTTTGTCACTTTACAACAGTAAGCGGCAAAGTGGACATTTATTTAACCTAACAGCTCCTGTGGGTTCAAGGTGGGTCTGTTGATTGCCTGGTGATGTATCGACTACCGAGGTAATTTTATGGTTAAGATGGCTATTCACTGATCCTCTGCCACACCTTAAAACCCATTAACCCCCATCTCAACCCTTCCTCAGAGTAAAATCCCATTAACCCTTCCCTCACCCTGCAATATCTGGCAGGTCAGCAGAAAGTAGGTAACAAATGTGTAAAGCAGTAACACAAAGATTTTGGGAAGTCTGGTACAATAGTAGGGCACAAGATAAATATCTTCTCTTGTACTGCCCGTTGTAGCTCTATTAGCTCGGTATTGGTTTCCTATTTGCCTTTTTTCTCTTCACGTGTATAAAGTATGGAGTGAAAAAAGTAGAAGAATAGGCTGCCAAGAGCAGATGAGGCTAGGTATAGAGAGAGAGAGAGCGAGAGAGGGCAGCAATGTCAGCTTTCCTTTGTTTGAAATATTTAATGAGTATCTCTGCTCTCTTGAAATATTGACTTTTTCCTATATAGCCAGAGGGGACAGACGAGAGCAGAGGTTGTTCTCTCATTCAAATAAAAAGCAAAAGGCTGTTAGCATCAAACTTTCATCGGCTTCTGTTATTTGTTTGTTTATTTATGTATTGTTTTCCTTTTAAATTATGTTGATTAAAAAAAAAAACAAAAAAAACCAAACATGACACTTGCCTTTGATTTTAAAGTGCGGTTAATAAAGGGTAAAATATGTGTGTGTGTGTGTGTGTGTGTGTGTGTGTGTGTGTGTGTGTGTGTGTGTGTGTGTGTGTGTGTGTGTGTGAGAGAGAGAGAGAGAGAGAGAGAGAGAGAAAGAAAGAAAGTTTGAAAGTTTGGGTTCAGCTGAAGATTTTGTGTGTGTGTGTTATAGTATATGGGACTATGTCTCCAGAAATGTGTGCGTTTTATGATTTGTGTACTATGTGTATTCAAAATGTGCACTTTTCATATTCATATCATGAAGAAGATTTCTAAAAACTATTTTTTTTACTAAGACTGTTATAAACTCATTTTTTTACTCTGATTTGATGTTCTCATGTATCCTAAAGTTGCTGTTTCCTGCTTCTTTAACAAACTGCTCATCTGCAGTTTTACAGTAAATTGAATCCTCTGGTGGCAAGGTAAACTCAGAATCACTCTATTAATAGAAAGTGAAACAAAAAATGGGCAGAAAACTCATATGGTGCACATAATCTGGTGTCCTTCAGAGCAATTAAAAGCACACATAGATACCTGGTGGAACGATAACATGATAACTGTAACATAATGTGCTGCAAACTGTATGTTTATAAATGGATTATCAGCTTTTATTACTCAAAGTAGTATAACTGCCTTAGTGCATTTGTGTATATGCAAGAGTGTTGACTATGTGAGAGATATAGGATATGGTTGAAGATAAAATATCTCGTGTTTTAAAGGTGTCATTTGATATGTGTAGATAATCTGCACACATGGACGGATGGATAACAAATGAGTTGAAACTGAGGTCATGAAAGCTAGCTTCCCTAATTCATCACTCTCTTAAAAAGGAAAATAAAGGATGTTCAGCATTCTAGGTGATCAGTGTAGATAGAAGTGTAGATAACATCTTAAGTGATGTTCAAACTCAATCTTTTAAGTTTAAAGAGGTCTTAAAGGGTAATAGCGGAAATGGAGGCACAAAAATAAACCAGGATGGCAGGTTTCTTAGAAGAGCAGTGAAACTAAAGTTGGACATATGTAATAACACATGAGAGAAAGCTAATGGTAGAACTTTGACTTCTTATACAAGGTAAAAGTATGAAGAGTAATTTTCACTGAACGAGGCAAGAAAAAACATGAAAAGATGACTGGTAATAGTCAACTTTGTTATTGCATACACACAGATTAGAAAATTGAAGAGAAATAATCTGCGATATGTTTTTTTCACTTGGTAACAAAGACACTGAGTCCTGATTTGGAAGGAAAAAAATTTCTGCTGTCATGAAATAAGCAGTAGAAGAGAACGAGCTGTTATAAGCGGCAATATAAGCATCATCAGTATAAACCAAAAAACATCTGAAAGACATTCAGTAGGAGACTTCGTGTCTATAGAGTATTGTTTGCTTGAAAATGTTCAATTATGATGCCAAAATAATTGCTTGGTATGGCACAATACCAAAACAAAAAAGTGAAATCCAAAATTTGTATGCCAAACTTTAATGGTTTGTCCAGTCATTTTACCAAACACATTTTGAACTGGGATATCTTGTTTAAAAAAATAAAAAAAAAACCTGATTCCTGACCAACCATCTCTACAACTTTGTTGAAGTATATCAGGCCCCAAACCATATAACACATAATTTTTCAATGCATTCAAAAAGCATGCTTTTGTTCCTGAGTAGTAAGTGTTATATCCTAATTGCTTACGCCTAAGAAGTATAGGAAATGGTGATTATTCCCTTCAAACTCTGCTTTTGTGACTGGGACAGTGATATTGTGATATTTACTTTAGGTGAATTTGCACATTTTTGTTCACAGAAAGTCAGAAAAAACAACATATGAATCACTGGATATGACTATAGACTATATTTAGGAGCAGATTTGTGAAAGTGATTTACAGTATAATCGTAAATCTCCAAAAACTCCTCACTTCTAAATCTTTTGTGGTCACTTTTGTATAACATTAGTATGAATAGATGTTCATTTTTATTCACATGTTGACTTTATGTGAATGAAAATATGTAAATATGTGTTTTCCCATTGGAAATAGTTATTAGTGTCCAGGTCACAAACGCCAAGTTGCAAGGAAATAATGTATACTTTTCAGGCATAAGCAACTAGGATATAACACTTACTAATCAGGAACAAAAACTGTGTTACATAGTGATCAGGCGTGCAATAAAAAAACCTAATAACAAAAAACTGTTCACATGCTAAGAACACCTAAGTTATAAATGATACGCAAGATGTCAGCAGGACAATAGTAGATGAGCATAATTAATGGATCAGTAAGTAGATGTTATTAAACCAGAGACCAAAAACATGAGAATGAGGTTAATTACTGCGTATCTGCACTTGTTGTAGATTCAGGAGGATTAATGGTAATCTGACTCCATGTCATCAGATAAAAGCAGATAATTTACACATGCTGATGGCCTGAAGTTAAAGTTAGGCTGAAGACAGGACAATCTCAGATCACTATCAGTGGACTGTTGGTAGTCAATGGATGGATGTGGATGTTTGACCACTGGGTTAACTGGTTTTTGATCAGAAAGTTGTTGTTTTAAATCTCTAGAGTGGCCGAGAAGCTGTTAAAGGGGAAGAAATATGTAGATGATACTTTTTCTCTTTAGCTTTTGTCTTTGTACCCGGGTGTAAAAATATTTGTCAGTCAGAAAAACCACCTGTTCAAACTCAATGAAACAGATATTGGACAAATAGTTCAAAGGTTCAACTGAAAGATTGTTTTTCTCCTTCCTTTCATTTTGTAGTGCAAGACAGGAACAGTCTTAGTCTGGTGGAACTTTGAAGGGAGAAAGTGAACATGCACACAGGAGAAAGAGAACAAACATGATTTAATGGACGAGAGCTTTGCTTTCTGCTTTCTTTTGGCTCATGATAAGACTGACTGCTTGACTTGGACAAGACTCGTGCTCCTCTTCATTCCTTGTGATTCCACAGACTACCACACAAACTTCTCTACTCCTGTGGGAGTGAGATAAAAAAAATGTAATAGGATTGAAGTTAAATAGCATTTTGTCAAATCTGTATCTTTTTTTACATCTATAGTTTATATTTTTTAAGCTTTAAATTACTAAAGTTTAGATGCATAGTTGATGAAAATGTTTACTCTGGTATTGAAAAAGCATGACAGGATGAACAGTTTGTAAGAACTGTATTAATAATCTGGGTATTTTCTGGCATTTCAAACCAGATCCAGAATGGAGCTGTGTGTTGAAACCAAACCTTACTAGTTTATGTACGTCCGGTTGAACACCAGATGGAGACCAATGAGACCAATATGTCTTATAATAAAACAGACGAACAGTCAGTGTCATCGCCCTCTGATATGAAAGACATGATGTTGTTTGATCTTTATTATATTTGTGGTTCAAAGGGGGGTTACAGTATCCAGTGTCTCTTTTTTTTCAACCAGCCAAAACATCTCAATATTTAAACTTGAACATGTTTAATATCATTCGTTGGCACTTCTAGTCCATAATGTAAGTATTATGTAGTATCAGCATTAAAAAAACGCACACCAGTAAAAGGGATGGATATCGTTAGGATTTTATTGAAAACCCACTATCAGTGTCTTTATGTCCTCTTTCTTTCCTTTCTCTCCCTTTTCTCTCACACATAAACACAAAAACACGCTCACACCCTTCCTGTCCTTCTTCATTTCTTCTTTCTTCCCAGAATGCTCAAGTCTATCCATCGCTGTTGCGGAACAGCTTCTCCTTTGCCAGACTGACCTGTAATTGCACTCTAGATCTGTGTAGATGTGTGTATGTGTGCATATGTGTATGTATATGTGTGAGTTGGACTCTGGGCCTGTCCTGTCCTATCACCTTGAGCGGCCATGCAGTGTTGAAGGTGAGGTGGAATTAGGAGGCTTTACACAAGGAGATAGGAAATGGGAAAATAACAAGATTCTCGCCATCCCCGTCTCTCTCTCTCTCTCTCTCTCTCTCTCTCACACACACATATACACACGCACAATATTACACACATACAAGAACCCTTACACCCCTATAGTTTAAGAAACTCTCTGCCTCGGCACACACACATATACACGCTTGCACACTATGTCCCAGAGGAGTGCTCGAGGGGCTTATGCAGGGGATTTTGCTGTTCTGCAGTGTGCCTGTCAGATAAGGAAGGAGACGCAGGCCTGCCTGGTGACACGCTACTGAGCGTGTGCAGTACAACCTCCTCTCCTTCCCCTTTCCCTCTTTAACCTGTCACTCAAGTCACCTGCCACCCTCTGCTGCCACTGGTGATGATACTGCGCGCGCGCACACACACACACACACACACACACACACACAGGGACTGTCTGGTATCTCATTTGCTGAAAGAGAAACAGAAACAAACACATGCACACCGACGGATTTTTTTCCACTAAGTTCCTTCACACTTCCTCCATCTTTGTCAGGCTGGTATGGCTGGGACCAGTATGCTATAATGAGAAGAACACTGGAGAGGCTATGTTATAAACAGTCCTGATGTCAGTATTTGATTAATGATTGGTAGATTTAGGCACAACCCCTCACTGTTCCTTCCTTCTTTTGTTGCCGTTCTCTCCGTTTTACTCTCATCTTCCATTTTTTTTCTCATTTTTATTTCTTTCACCTCGCCTCTCCACCCACCTTCTCAACCTTGCCCCACCGCCCCCCTTTTCTTCACTCTCTTGGCCTGTTCTTCCTTCTTCCCTCTCCCTCTCCTCCAAGTAACCCCCTTTCCTACCTCCTTTTCTTCACTCCCTCATCTCCCTCCTCCTTCTCCTCTTCCTCTCTTCTCACCACCTGTAATCCTGCTTACTGCTGTTGTGCAGCTGCTCGGGATCACAGATGGAAAAAGATATAGTGAGCACAGAAGGAATTTGAGTGTGTATTCATCAGGGATCTGTTTTTCAGCACTGTTACTGATTCTTCAATATTATTTTCATTACTATTTGATGGCTGAGGCTCGTCAGTATTGCTGGTAGTGATTTGGTGCAGTAATGATTGATTTGGTCCATGAAGGAGCTGGTAAGAGAATGGCATTTTGCCAGCACCTCTAAGCTCTCACCATCAACTTTCCATCCACCCCTGTTAGATTCTTCAGAACAGCTGCTGTCTGTCATACCTTCATGAAAAGGACTGTCAAACTTCTTCAGTTTTTCACCGTGTCTTGTATGTGTCCTCCAGTTAGTCACAGACTTAAACCCCAGACTTCATGTCTTCTTGTCCCAGGCTAGCACAGTATTCAGTCAGAGCAAGGTTGTTCAAGCTGTTTGACATATTTTCTCGATAAATAATTAAAACTGATTGTCAGAATAGTTGCTGATTGACTTTCTGAATCATGATGGACTAAGAAATGTGTCCAAAGGGGTTCTGCCTAGTGCACAAATGTGACTGGGTTTTATGAGAAGGCTGCTCCAATATCTTCCATCTGCAGGCATTACCCACTAATGAAAATGTTTAAATCTTCACTTTTGCTATTTTTCTACAAGTGAAATATCTTGCCCAGGAGGCCTTCATGTTGCAGAATGTTCAATCCTGTCTATCCACCATCCCTCCAGTGAAAACCCTCTTGCCTACGCCCTTGGCCTCTCCTGTCTCAACCAGTAACCCCCACTACCACCAGCCTCTTTACCGCCACCATCCCCCAGCCCAGCCCCAGCCTCTTGGCAGCTCCTCCAGGCAGGCTAATTGACTCAGTCCCAGGAGGGGGGGGATCATGCCACATTTCTAATTTGGCTTCCCCTCCTCCAGATAAAAGCTACATCCCTCCTTCCTTCAACCCCCCCCCCCCCCTCTCGTTAAGCTCCTAACCCCTTGTTCATTTATTAAGGTTTACTTAAAGCTGAGCAACTTACAATTTCAAGTTAGTAAAAACTTTTATTTTTGTTTGTCTGTTTCCGTGTATCTTCTCTTCCCTTCATTTCTTTTTCTTTAGCAAGAAACGTGATTGCCAACCCCAAATACAGACATTACAGACAACTGAATACATGAAAGGACAGATACACACACTCAAAGAGCGCAGCACCCCGCCTTTGCTCACCATGGGGTTCACCTTCAGAGAGCCTCCATCTCCACAAACTGCACCTGGGGACTACAATGGGCGTGTCTGATTGTGTGTGTGTGTGTGTGTGTGTGTGTGTGTGTGTGTGTGTGTGTGTGTGTGTGCGTGCTTTATCCCACTAACAAGCAGACAGATGGAGAACAAAGACATTTTGTTATTGATTGTAACACACTTTCAGAATCAGAAAAAATAATAAGAGGTCTCCAATGTTCCCAGTTAGGGAATTTGAGGTTTTTCACTTGTGTACATAAAAATATATATTTTTCTGAACCTTTATAAGGTGGATTTATACTGCACTGCTATTTATATGGTTCGAATGCATTGGAGGACATCAGTACTTGTTTCTATGCATACAAATCCAACCCAGTGCATCCTGTATGATTCAAACGGTTAAATGTGTGCATGTGTTTTGCGTGCCTTTGGGCGTGTGTGTGTTTTATGTGCCACTGACAGACTGTGGAAAGGCATTTAAGGTGCTGTGTGTTAATACCTCTACAGCAGAGAGGTGGAGTAAACCTCAAGTGCATTGACCCGAGGAGGAGTTTTACGATACAGTGACTGAAATTAAACAAATACATGCGCACACAGACAAGCAGGTATGCCCACAGTAACAAGGCAGCACAGCACAGGTCAGGCATCCTGACAGATTCTGTGCAGGAAACATGTTTGGTATGTTGCAGTAGCTGTGGCCATTAGTAAAATGGCATTTTCAGATGGACAGATAAGGTACTTTAGTTGGAGGCTCGGGGGCGGCAGGACTTGTGGAAAAGACATTTGACACGTAGAGAGTTGTTAGCTACAGTACAATATGTGGAAAGACTTCAGGCCTGTTCTCAGTATTTGTAGACGAATGGAAAATGTTATTTCTAAATAACAGGTCAGAGCAGGTTGGACTGATAGTTTAGATTTCTAAATGTATTTTTTGTCTGTTTTTTTACTCAATCAGTGCAGAAAAAAAATTCTGTGCAAATTTAGTTCTCTACATCTGTTTGTACAGCAGAAGTACATTATTACAATGAATTCTTCACAGATGTACCATAACAAGAACATAATGGGCCCCAGATGACTTCACCTTTTGATCGACCAGAAAAGTACAGTCATTTTTTGAAGTTTAAAGAATAAGAATGAATACCAGTTAAGCTTGAACTAGAGGTAAAGTTTCAAATTTCACCATTAGGTGGTGCACTATGGCAGAGACCTTGGGTCAATTATATGGTGGTATTCCCAGCTTGGCCACTGCAAAACTGGTACTGGTACTTTTTGTTAATGGGTGGGAAGCCAGTGAGGGATCATGTCCTTACAACACTTGCAACTCCTGCTGATTAGTCTGTCCACATTGTGTCTGTCTGCATGATGTCCGCATGGTAAAGAAATGGAGTTAGAGGTAACACGGGCTATGTTTAAGTGATCACTCCCTCAATCAAAAAGAAAAATGCAACAAAAAAAGCTGGATACTAATTTTCTCAATAGTGTGTCATTATTTAAAGGCATTTTTTTGGGTCACTTGGAGTATATAGTTGTCTGTTCAAAGATACAAATTGTATCAAGGTTTCTGGTATTGGTATGGGTGCTGGTATGCTCGAAAAGAACTAATTTGTACATGTTGTTCAACCCTGCAGAAGGCAATTGTTTAAAGCTGTTTCAAATATAGCCACATTCAAAGGCACAGTGAAAAAATCAGCCATCATAGAGAGGTGTGAGACATGATAATTGTTTAAATATGGCTACACACTTTCACTTTCTTGTTAAAGATGTTGATAGTATTGCACACATTTGTAACCACAAAAATTGACTCTGACTGACTGAGGTACTCTTGGCGAGCTCAACTTGAGGGAAATCCCCAATCAGATGAGATGTTATACCCCGTCTTATCTGAGAATGCTTCAGGATACCCCAGGAGGAACTGGAGGACGTGTGTAGGGAGTCAAGACAGCCTTGCTTAGCCATCTGCAGTGAAGTCAAGTGCAAGTTTTTTTTTTTTAATAGAGCTGAATATACTAAAAGCATATTCAGCTCTGTTAAGATGTGGCTGATTCCTTGGAGAAACATCTGCCACAAGCCTTTTCTCTTACTCGCCTACCTTATGTTGTATAACGGCACGGGAAGGTCATTAAATATCTAAAATGATTGGTGATGAAAGAAACACACAAAGTTAGATAGGTATTCAAATCTGTTTTTATTGGCTGGCATGAAAAGTTGCAGTCTTTCATGTGACCACTGACTATGAACTGGAGAATTGGCTGATGTCTTGTGTGGGTGAGGGGGCTTCAAACAGCCAGTCTTTTATGCTTCACGGCCCATATGTTTATATACTGCTCACTGCTTCCCTCATTAGCTATGTTTGAATTTGTGTGTGTGTGTGTCTTTTGATGACTACCTAAAATGTGAATTCTCTGTTCCTCCATGCTGCATATATGCATTTCATTGTGCACATATGTATATATTTGTGATATTGGATGATATGTTTGATTGATTACTTACATGTCAGATGTGACTATTTTTAGTTGTACGGGAGGAGAAAGAGGATGGGCATGAGAAAAGGAAGAAGAGGTGTGGTAGAAGAGAGGGGGAATATAGGAAGAAGGGAATGGAATTACAGAGCAGTAGTTTTTGAAGACAGTGATCGATTAATGTGAAATGTGTTGCAGCAGGTTGTCCTTGGTCATACAGGTGACTTTATCCTTCTCTTAACATCCCCTCTTTCTTCTAAACATTTACCTTTCTTACTTCGCATTCTCTTCTCTCTTCTCTTTGACTTCTTCTTGTCTCTCACCTTCATCCTGCCGCTTATTATCTTCAACTTTCTCAAAATAACAGGATGGAAAGATCCAGAAGACTAAATGGGACAGCAGAAGAAAGATGGAAAGGGGCGGTAAGGCAGGTACAACCAGGTCAGAAAAACTGCATTTGTGCTATTAGCTGATAAGGTCACCGTCAGAGGTCAGTAGCTGATAACAGTATTTACCTGAGGGCAACATAAACACACCCACCTCTGTCATTTAGATCCTACAGTGGCTGTGTGTCCTTTGCATAAGCACTGTGTGTGTACAGTCTAGATGCAGTTTAAAGTGGTGTCCATCGCTTAAAAATGCACAAACATCTGCAGACTTTTAACTGATTTTCTTCAATCCCAAAAAGCATCTGTATTTGGTGTTATGAGGTATTAAAGTCTGTGTGTTTGGGTTTTTTACCCTGTGTGTATGTGTGGCTCCGTCTGTATTTTGACAGTAATGGTGATAGATGAAAGCCAAAGACATAATGAGTGACCAGCATGTTGCAGGGAGTTTAGTCTGTGTGCTGGAAATATCAGCTGAGGAGAAGAAAAGAGCAGGCTGTGACATGCTGAACAACAGTTGGTGCACTGACATACCTACACTTTATACCTAAAGCTGGCAATAATTTCAGTAAACCTTTATGAATCTATCTATGAATCTGTGTAGAAAAACATCATGCTGAACATGTAAGGTCTGTATGTGTGTGTTTTTAAAAAAAATAAAATAAGAGTTATTGGCATCTCTGCTCAAGCCACATTGAAATATAGAATGAGGTGAGTGTACACGTCAAGCCTGTATCAATTCTATCTGTGTTGTCAAAATCTTATATTTCCAAAGTAAGAAGAGTCATCTAACTTTTGGCTCTGGACTTCTTGTTTTTACCAGTTTGGTTTAGAAACGGGTTTTACCAACCAATTAACAAAGGTAATTTCTACATTTTCCCCATTTCAATGCATCAATTTTGGCTTTTGTTCAAGGTACTGTCTATGGCTAAGGAACCAGTACAATAATTTAGTGACTATCAACACGGATCAGGATTCTGTGCCAGTAGTCCACAGGCTGTTGATCTGGACTGGCTTTTCTTACTGATAGTAGTTTGTTCCACTGGTACAGAATGGATTTCTGGATTTATTGTCTGACCTCTTGTAGACCACTATCCAAATATTTTTACCATCACATTGTGCATTGTAGCACTGTTAAATGGAACAATTTTACAAGACATTTTGACCTTTACATTGGGCATTTTAACAAGACATTTTTACCGCATTTTACTGATTTAACCCTAACCATGACCCTTCCCTAACCAAGTTTTATGCCTAAACCTAACCATTTTAACCCAAACCATGGTAAGGATTGGCGTATCACCAGCAAAAATGTACCTTCATTTTGCGCAATCAATGCCAATGCACATTTGTAAAAATTCCGTACAATAAATGGACTAATGACATGAAGGAATCCATACCAATACCCACTTACTTTGTTCAAAGCTTATTTAAACTTTTTGTTAGGGTTCATAAATTTAAGATTAGTGGCAAACAACAACTAAAAACAGCTTGTTTGTTGGTCAGATAATTGTTAGGTCATGACTTTGCAGTTTGTGATGGCTAAAAACAGCCATGTCAGGGAGAGTTGAGATCACAAAGGCTTTTTAACCAGCAACACATTTTTGTTATCCTATTCTTTATTATTATTTTTTTTTAATGGGAGCCACACTGGCAGGGCGCAGTCAATAGGAGAGCCACGTCTATCATGAAAGACCAAAATCCACCCCAACCATTAAGTAAATCTGCCTACTAATTTGTCATCCCACAACATACAATATGTGATATAGCCAATACAATCTCAATTAAAGACAGGCTATCCTTAATACTAGATTGAGCAGAGGCAGGCAAGCATTTCCTTGTCTTTCTTCATGTTATGCTTATAGTTTGCTCTTGCAGTCTCTGTGAATCATGTGTTTTGGCTGCATTTTCATAATTAGAGATGGGTATTGTTAGGATTTCATTGATACTTCTGCTCTTATCAATATTCCTTATTGGTCTGGTTCTTTGTCAATATTCTTCTTGGTTATTTTTCATCTCTACATAATTGATTTTTAAAAAATATATTAATTAAAAAATAATTAAGTCAGAACAGAATCTGAGAATTTGAAAAAAAAATGCTGTCTCACCTAGTAGCTTAGTTTACAAAAATTTGATTAGTTTTAATATATGTTAAAAACTAAGGTAAGCAGTGAGGTTACATACAGACAGCTTTCTTTTTAGCTTGTTCATAGTGCTTCACTATTAGCTTAACAATCATGTTGTGGTCGTGTAAAACATGCCAGCGGTGGATGGGAGTCTGTGGACAAAGTTGTTGAAAATATCACTTTTCTACATGTTTATGCTTGTTAAGTAGGTGTTTTGATAAAGTGCTCTTATTTGCCTTTTACTCGCTAAGTTTTTATTGCACTTAGAGTAATGAACATAGTTGTCATCAACTTGAGTAAAATATTAGTCACTTCACTTGGTTCACTGTATCCACCTATCTACTCTGCTGTCTGCTCTGTGTGTGTGTGTACCAATAAAGGAAATTAACTTAAAATTTTAGAACCAGTTCCAATTCAGGACTGTGTTTCTCAGGGTGTCCCTACTCATAATTATAAGCTGCGATGCTGGCGAGCTACATGAGGCTCAAGAGGTGCACAATGAGTAACACTGTGCTAACATGACAAATACAGAGCAGACACTCACACGCAGACACATTGTCGTCAAACCCTGTCATTAGTCCATCAGTCCTGCAGGGTTTCTGAGTGGCAGTGGAGGTTTGACAGCACGGTATAACTACACACTGACGCTCACTTCCTGAACAGGGGGAAAAAAAATTGTCAAGCATAATTTTAGTTAAGTAAGCAAGACCCCTCTGAAAGCCAATGAACCGTAGAGTGTAAAACCACTTCCATCTCATGCTGTGTAATGATCTCAGTGCACTTTATGTGAGGTCCTATCATCCATCCTCCATAACAACTCTGAGACTCTGTAAAGTTGTCAGTTCATCTCTGCAACACTGTCACCAAGACACGCTGGGTTTGGAATTACACTGTAAATGACAGCAGTGTTTTAAAAGAACATTTTTTGTAGCAATATTTTGGTTGTAATAACAATCACTTGACTTTGTACTGAAGTTTGAGAAATTTACAATGTGGCACAAAGGAACTATTACTGCCTTACAAGGAACTACTCCTGAGAGTAAAAAATCTTATTTGGGGCCATTTCTAAACAAACTGAACATCGATGTGGGTCACTGATATGTTTTTAATAGTTTTTTGGACGGGGATCTACAGCATAGAGCAATATGATATATCAGACTTTGGATACACGCACAATTTTTGAAAGTAGTATGAGTTCATTGTTGTTTGGCACAACCTTGAATCCTTGTTAGTTTTGACTTGCATTTGGTAAAACTAATGAGCAGAAATATTATCAATCCATGATCAGTCTCCACCCATAGACTGTGTGATTAATTCATTATGAAAAGAGACAAAGAAAGAAGATAAGAAGAAAGATAAGACTTAAATCTACTGAATCCAACCCTGTATTCAGTTTCTGGCCTGTCTTCTTCCCCTCTGCTCTTCCTCTCATCCTGACATGAAATAGTCATTAGGTGTAGTGGTAATTCAGCCCATCCGTCTTTCCACATTAGCTAATGTGCATCAGAAAACGTCAGGCGCGTGTACATGTGTGCGGCGTGTTCATGTATACAGTATCTGGAAGCCGTGTATGTGGGTCTGTGTGCGTCAGCATTCGGAAGTGTGTGGTTCTGTGAGGACTACAGCTTTTGTGTGTGTGTGTGTGTGTGTGTATGTGTGTGTGTTGCTACGGTTCGCACAACAAGGTTTTCTGTTCTATGGTCGACAGGTGCTAAATAATAAAAGCAGAGAACAAGCAAGAAGAGAGGAAAAGACAAGACAGAAGTACACGAAGAAGAGACGGGGGTAAGCAAGAATAGAAAAGTGGAGAGAAGGAGGAGAGAAAAAAGTGAAACAGAGGAAAGAAGAAGACAGATGTTTGTTCAACTATAAATTCCAATCATCACTTTCTCCTTTGAGTGCCCTTCCTTTGTTTAGGTTAGTGTTTCTCCACTCCAAATAATAAAAAAATCCTCATGCCTCCTCTCAGCTGCTGCTGGGGAGCAGTGCCAAGCAGCAGCAGCAGCAGCAGAGCTCTTCTCATTATGGAATGAAGCAGAGGTTTGGAGACAGGGAAGGCAAAGCAGCGCTGTAGGGCATAACTCATGGTTTGTTGGTATTGTGTGTCTTGTGTATGAATAAGGTAATTTCCTCCTTTGAAACACGAACTCCTGCGACAAAGCGAGATAGATAGACTGGGGGGGGGGGGTGTGGCGGAAAATGGAAAAGAGACAGACACAAAGGAGAGAAAGACACCGCAAGGTGACAGCTGATGTCAGGTTTCTGCGACTGTCGCCTCTGTGTCTGTATTCATGTTTGTGTATATGCGTATATGTGTGTATGTATTTCCGTATCAGACCGCTATGTCTATTTTTATTTTTACTGTGCATATTTAAAAACCAGTAAAAGTAAATATACACATGTATCTAATGAAATCAACGTGCTCTGCTCAACATTAAGCTGAGTGTATAATAACAGTGTGTCAACAGAAAGTGTCAGCTATCTACCAGCTTTGCGTTTCATTGATTCATCCCGATCTGAGACAGCTGTACTCAGGGGCCCCTCAGTAACTCTATACATAGCACACACACACACACACACACTCAGAGGCACACACCTGGGCACAGTGAATCCTACCCCAAGGGCATCTTCGGACAGCTGAGAACAGAGAAGGAGGCCAAGATAAATGTCAGAAAGAGCTAAACGTTGTAAAAAAAAACCTTACCAGCTACTGCAGTGCTACTGTGTGACGACTGACCACAGACAGCTAAGTGCTAGTTGGAGTATAAATATGCTGAGGCTACTGATTAAAGTTGATAAATTGTTAAACAGTGCTAAACCATTGCAAAAAATATTGAAATTAAACACACATCAACAATAAAATCACAGACACATTGCATTATATTTGGCCTTATTTGAATAAACATCTCAGTTTTATGCAAAGGAAGAATAGTAGTAAGCAAAAAAAAAAAAAAAGGAAGGAGGGAGGACCATTTCTGTCTCCTTAACTGTGCTTTTTGGTGAGCTTGCTATGTTAGGAGATGTGCATTAATCAGTTTGACTAGACCTGGACGTGGCTACGGAAAAGTATGTCATGAAGTCATTTTTGTTAATAGTGTCCTGAGCTAAGAGTGCAGGTTTGCCAGGAAAAGCAGTAAGAGATGGAGTTTTATGGGGGCTGGCAATGGAGCATTGTGCAGACAGAATGACTGGTATGTGTCTGTATCTACAGTGTGTGTGTTTGTGTGTGTGTTAATGTGTGTCCTGGGATGGATGAGTAGGCTGAGCACCGAGGCGGAGTTTGGACAATTAAAAGAATTCCTGACTGCATTCTTTCTCCCATGAAAAACTCCCATAAGCACCGCTGTTGGTGTGCTCTCTCTCCCTCTCTCTCTCTCTTACCGTGTCCCCCTGCTCTCATTCATAAGTTCACACTCTTCTTTTACCCAATTAAACTGTCAGTCTGTCTCATAATCTAGCTCTCTGTCTCACACACACTATTGAGCATGTTCTACTGTAGAGTGAGTGTTGCTACCTCTACTCTCTTTAACAGCACAAACTGATATTGTTGTGTTGATGTTGTTCCCACGACATCATAATTAATGTTGCTCCAGGACCATCAATGCAACTGACCAATCACATTGTGATCTCATAGCTTTGTGACTGGGAAAAATACAAAAGCACAGCTTCTTGCCCACTTACACGCATACTGTATGTAGTGGGGAACAGAAGGTAAGCATCCAAAATACTTTCTTTAATATTGATAGGACATTTTAATGCTGAGATCGATCTTTTAAGCCGAAATCGATTTAAGCCTTTTCCCATGGATGCGTGAAGCTCTAACCCGGTTAGTCTCACATGGCAAGCTTTTGGTAAGACAGACTCATTTATCTTTGTTTAACGGTAGTTTACCACATTGCTGCTCCTGCTGCTGTCAGACTGTTCAGACAGTTTAGGTCACTGACAGCCACTATGTGTAAACCACTACATGGCTAGTGTGCATTAGCTGAAATATGCCATGCATTTCAAATGGCTAATGGAGCTAACAGAACTAACAGAGCTAACGGCTAACTGAGCGAACAAATAAAGACTTCATTAATGCAACTGCTTTGGAGTCAATTAAAAACATGAATATTTTAATAATGCACAGGGTTAGAGGGTTTCTGGTACAATTTACAGTGTTAGTTCTCTGACAATCTCTTTTATATCCAAGCAAAATTGGTAATGTAATTGAAATGTCCCTAACCATATTGATATTAAATCAAATCAAATAAGAAATCAAATCAAACTGGGACCTTTGGTATTGGGTTGAATGAGAGAATGAAAATACCTTTGTAGCTAGCTTTGAACAGTAGCCCGGAATGGACAAATCAAACACTGGCTCTACAGAGGTCCTTTAGCATTTTTTGCGAGTTTCGTAGCCATTGTAGCTTCTCCCACAAACTTCACTTGGTTGCAATGTGTAACCTCACGGCTGGATGCCACTAAATCCTACACACTGCACCTTTAATGTTTACCTTCTGTATACATACTTCACACAGTATGTGTGTGAGTAGACAAATAGCTGCATGTTTATATTTTCCGGTCTTTTTCCTAGAGTCACAAAGCTATGACATCACAACAACGTGACTGGTCAGTTTCAATAATGGCACTGAGCATCAATAATGTTGAACAACATCAACATGATGATTAGATCGTGCAAGAGAGTACACATCCAAAAATCCTCTAATCCGTTCTCCTGTGTGTGTGTGTGTGTGTGTGTGTGTGTGTGTGTGTGTGTGTGACTCTATGACAGCACCACACAAAGTGAAGCTTAGTACTTACTTGCTGCTTACCTCTATTGGTGTGTTCTTGCATTCCTCTTTTTATATGCATCTTGCTTTGGTGTGTGTGCTTTGCATTTATGCAAGTTTAGCTCTTATTAGTGGGGTTTTCAGATCCCTCCACAGAAAATGACTGAGGTGACTTTATCTTTAAACACATGCTCATCTACACCCTCATATCCCCAAACTGCTGACAGCAAACACTCTTTGCTGTTGCTGAATTTCAATAATGTTGCATTGCAGTATGAGTATTCCAGTATGCAACACTGACTGATCGACTGTTCCTGTCTAATTCATAAAACTCCTGAGTCAAATCTCGCCTTGCTGTTACTTCTTGTCTCTCTACAAGATTTCAGGCATGTTGACACTTATGGAAATGAAGTGAGCTGAGGATAAGGGGATTTGTCACCAATCCCATCTGTCATCTTCCTAAGTGGTCTCAAATCCCAGCTTGCACTGTTGGATTATAGTTCTTCTGAGAGGATGATGAGCTACAGTAGGGCTGGAGCCATTTACAGGTACTGGTTTCACTTTTTACTTGCTATAACCTACCACTGGAATCTGGCTCCATTCCCCAAAATAAATAATGTGGAGAAACCTAAACAGCTATTGCAATGAGTTTTGTTGCAATGTATTACTGTAGTTTCATTTAAAAGTATGACAACTTTTGGAGACTGCAGAGGCAAGACATACAGACCTTTTCATGGTATTGTTAGTTGTGCCAGTGATACACAATATACTTAAGTATGTGCTAAATTTAATTTTGGCAAACATATAATATTGCCACTAGCTGTACATTTGCCAAACGGTTGCAGCGCTCCTTTACTGCCTGGAAAATGAATTTAGTACTGGTACTCACAGGTCAGATCTCATATGGTGCAGCTTCTCAAAAAACGACAATACTTTAGACAAGCTGTCACTTTAGGAAATGAAGAGAGCCAAAGCTGCCTAGGATTTGTAACCAACCCCATCTGTCATCTTCTTAAATATCTTCAAATCCAAAGCTGTTGATCCTTGCTAAAGCATTACATTTTTTTTTGATGTAGTGAACTTAGGACCATTGTTTTTACTGTATGTAGCCACTGTAAGTCACTTTTAATGTGTGCTGGCTGAATTATGACTGCACCTGTTTGGCTCCATTCACTGAAGGAATTATTTATAGAGAAATATACTGTCATAACATTCCTTTAAAGGTGTACGTATTCTGACAGTGCAGAGGCTACCATAGTTCCTAAAGAAAGTACAATAAGACAGTAAAATGAACAGGACACACTGTTTACACATGTTCATTATGCGGAAAGCTTGAAAACATTTAGGAAAGGGGAAATGTAGTACTGAGGGTAGGTTTATGTTTTTGATATGGTTATGAAAGGAAAACTCAAAAACTTCACTCACATTCGCTTTTACACATTATTCGCATTGAACAAATAATTTTTTGCGCACCGAGCCACATTTTACATTTCATGCTGAAACATTGACGGCAGAAATATGAAGGACACATGGACGGGAAATATCAAACAAATTCTTAACATGGGTGTGTTCAGTGTGAAAAGGGAACAGACACATTTCACAATGTGTTCCTACATTGTGGCACGTGTGGCCACAAGTATCTACAGTTGACTTCAGTTTGCCTACAAAGGCTTGCACTTATTGTTAGCATTCCTCATAGGGACCAAAGGGACAGTCGGGCTACATAGCTGTCCTGTGTGGTTTCAATAAGGAATCTCGATCATGTTTACAGGAAACGTGAGGAAGAATGGAAATATTTTTATATTTCCCTCTCAGAAATCTGCTGTGAGGATTTAAACCGCTGACCTCCCAGTACCACGATCACTTTGCTAACCTTTTGACATATTACCTCTGTCCTTTACATTATTAAAACAGCTCTCTCTTTTACCACTGCACTTGATTCCTCTACAGTTAGTGCCAGAGAAATCATTGCACCTTGAGAACTGATGTAGCCTGGCTAGTCCGACCATTTGTACATGTGAACATATGAGTGTAACTGTCAGTATGTTTGTATGTCAGTGAGGACAGATAATAGCCATGCATAAGCTGTCATGTTTTTTGGGCCTGTCTACATTCATTTGGGCAAAAATGCCATATGTATGAAACCAAGGCTGTCCAAGTTACTGTAACTCACCAAAATCATTAATTAGTCATGGAAAGACACATATATGACAGTATCATATGTAGTACAAAAAACTGTCTACAATGTTATTAAAATATGTAATAGACTTCTTCACAGCAGATGTTTTGACTTGTTATGGCAGGAAATGTCCAAATAGCACAATTAACAATAACAATGGCTCTATTCCATGTAAGAGCCCAGCAGCCAATGAACCCTAGTGCACAACACCAGATCTTGGAACTGTTATTAGAAGCTTTATAAAAGTTATTAATCACCTCTGTGCTTTTTCTGCTATGACATGTCAAGATGTCTGCCATGAATACAGAGAGTATATTTAGCTGTTTCTCTGTTCTGTTTTTTTTTTCTTTTCTTTTTAACTGTAGTTAAGCAGACCAAGCAGTGGTATATTTTCCAATCCTTCCTCACCACTGTCTGATCCACCCAAAATCAGAAACATAAGCCACAGTGAGAGCGAACTGGACGACTGAAGTGGTTAATTGGCTAATTAACTCTATGAAGCCCCAATCAAAGAGCTAATTAGCATAGGACACATGCAGTTTAACACGGCCAATTAGTGGCTGTGTTCAAGCTGAACTCGTTAAGCATGAACTTGTTAAGTATGTTAATTAATTAGGCAGGGTGAATGAGGGGAGCAGTGTGGATGATGTGCCACTCCCACTGCTCTCTCATTTTGTGTGTGTGTGTGTTATTGTATTTATATACATTACTCTATGGAATTTCTCTCTATATATATGTGCACAAAGTATATTAAATAGTATATGTTTCCTTGGGTAGAGGATACTCTTAATTTTGAAGACTACTAAGGCTGATAATGTATCTACTCTAATATGGAATTATTATTAAAGAAACTGAGGACAAAATAGACCTGACTTCTGAAATGTGAGCTCTATTAATTACAGTGGCATCAAGAACCAATCAGCATGTACAGTACCCTGGTCTGTTTTTACTATATGTTAGTATGGGGATAAGAATATAAGTACAGGAAATATATTTTAAATCCATTTTTTATTACCCCAGTCTAACTTCTTAGTGTACCCATATTAAGTTCTTGTGTTGTATTTTTATTTTATAATATATACAAGATCACAATAAGATGGTAAATTCACATCACAATAACAATAATCAGACATATGACTTGAAACAATCACAAACAATCTGAACTAGTAAAAGTTTAAAGTCCCTCAGAGGAACAAGCGTCTTTAACTTTAAGCTGTGTTGCAGTCCATTCCAGTAGTGAAGTGAATAGTACTTGAAACTAGTCTTCCCCAGTTCAGAGTTTGTATGAGGAACTTTTAAATTCAACCTCCTCTGTTATCTGGTGTCATGGTTATTAGCTCTGAGCGCAACTACAGATATTAAATAATTAGATGGCAAGACCATATAAATAAAGTCACAGGTATGCTGGTGCCTTCTAGATGAATTTAGAAAACATATCAGTGCACTATAAGTGTATCAGTCTGTAGTCTGAGTGGCTTTACTACTCATGTGAAGACCTGAGAGAAATGTGTGCGTGATTCAACTCTGATCTGTGTGTGTGTGAGTGTGTATGTATGTCTTGTCTTAAGTTCATTAGTTTGAAAATGAGATGGTCACCAGCTCAGTTCAGCCATACCAGGTCATGTTGGGGTTTCTCCTCTCTGTGCTTGGTACTGAGTGTTTGGGATAAACACTCCAGTGGTGTTACTGTCGTCTAGGAACAAAAAAGAAACTTTTAACAAGATTAATGGCATTTTTACATAAGGAACATGCACTTTCCAGAAATCATTTGTAAGCGACTGTCATGCGTTTCCCCTCAAGTTTTCTTTTGATCAAACTTGAGTTTTTTGTAGTTTGTGTTTCTTTTTTCTTTGTTGGTGTCCATCTTTTCTCAGGCTGAACATCCATTCAAAGCAAACATAAGGTGCATTGTTTCCCTTGAGGACTTCTTTCCTGAAAAAACTATGAGACACTAATACAGCACTGTGCTCACTGCTTATCATGATACTACAATTACAGATTTTATGTAATATGAGAGACTTGACAGGTAAATCTGTCTAAGTACAGATTCAGTCACTGTATTACCGTTTATGCCAGTTGGTGAAAAAAGTAGGTTTCCAGACATTTACAATATACAGTAAAATGTCACAGATCATTACCTTAACTGATGTAATTATGTGACGTTCCAAGTGGGACGTCGGTATTTGGCAGGCAGGGAGCAGTAGGATGGCAGAGGAGTGAGAAGTGCCGTCAGGGGGGAAGAAAAAGAAAAAAATGAAATGATTTATGAGCAGGCTGTATTATTCTTTCCTTTGTTATTCCTCTGGGTCCTGCCTCTCTTCCCTCTCTCCATCTCCGCTTGCTTCTTTCTCTGCTCGTTTTATTATCCATCCATCCCTCTCATCTCTGTCTCTTCTTCCAGCGTCTCTCTCTGTAGTGCACGTGTTGTTTGGCTAACCTCATTAACTGTGTCTGGCTTGCAGCTCAGATTCTTGTTGAGGCACACTCCCCAGTGAGGATTCATAGTAGTTCCATTATATCACCCATCTGCCATTACAAAACAGGCATGAGTAATCGAATTACAGAGAAAAGCAATGAAGTATTTGTGACAAGTTGCCACAGAGAGGAAATAATTATAATGTACAGTGATACTCCTGATCTAAGGCTACATGGCCTTCAACTGAAAGAAGTGACACACACTCTTAGGAATTGATTGATTGCACCAATTCAAAAATAATTATGGTGCTCTTACAAGCTGCACAAAATTTAGAGATGCTTGACCTTATTCTTGTGGCAGCCACAACCCTGGGACTCAAAGATTGTCTTGAACTTAACAAAACTTTGACACATAAATTAATCTTTTGAGCAACAACTAAGAACAAAGTAAACATATGTAGACCGAAGTTAAGCCAGGAGAAGAAGTTAAACCAGGGCTGTTCTTAGTAGCCTACTTAAAACCAGCACAGTTAGAGGAGGAAAAGCCTGAATGGGTGTTTAAATATTAGTGCTGGATTGGTGCAAGCAAGAGAATGTGCTTTCAAAATCAGAATAAATCAAAAGGCTGTCAAAGGTTTTCCAAAAGCCTGTTATATCAAGTGCAAGTTTTCAGCTGACTTCTCTATTGATGAGACAGCAGTTTAGCAGTGTGATATTAGATTTAAAGTTAGCTAGCTAGCATGGCCACTGGCTAGATTACAGAAACTAGATTTCGTAGCTGAAATAAAGACACTAGCAGTTAGACCCATCAAATATCTGTCCCCTTAAAGGAATGCTTAAATGATTAGTGCCCTGTATCACCAGTATGAAAAAGAAATACATTTACTTCATGGAATTATTCACTCATGAACACTAGCAGTGGCCAGGTGTACATCAAAGTGGGTGAATGTATTTCACCATGACAGAACACACCACTGTCCCAGTTTCCAGTGTCGACACCGATTGATCATCCACAAAATTTCTTAAGTCAAAATTTATCCCTTAGGTCACGAATCCTGGCTACTGCATGACCTTTGTCACAGGTCTGTATGTCCTCCTGTGTGTCTGTCCGTCTGCTTTGTGTCCGTTTAGTCCCTATAGTCCCAAAATTATAAAGATAATAATTAAAAAGACCAAAAAGTAGCTGGAGATATTTGCTTTTCAAGTATGGAAAGGAGTGAAATAACACTCAAGCTAAAATTCAATTCATCTGAGATACTTTACATATATTCTACATGCTGTGTGCTATATGGCTATATGGCATGGTGTTTCATCACAAGATTTCTAATTCCAAACACAAAGCAAGTAATTATATAAAATGATAAATGTTGATCTAAATCTCAATGATTGTAAATATTTGGGCTATGGTTTGTCTTTCAGGTCAGTAAACAAAGGAAAGAGTTAAATAGAAGTTCTTGCTTGCTCTTTTCCCTGAATATTCATCCATATGGGTTCAGTTTGGTCTTCATTCAGTTTGGTATCCATTCTCCATATGACATACAGTATTGTCTTAATATGATCTGATTTGCCTTTAAAATATGCCATAATCTAAGTAAAACCAGTGTGGAAGTCAGAAAATCAGAGATTTATTTCAACTGAATTACTTTTAAGCCATTGGATCTTTCCATCTCGTGTTGATTTCCCAGACAGATCTCAGTTGCAGGTGTGGTGTGTTTATCCAGCTTTAGACAGAGTGCAGATACAAGTGGTTGTCAATGTGAGCAGATCTTATGGTGTCTGATCTGTTTCCCATCTGAGGGATCGAGTGGATGAACTGGCCGGAGGCTGCAGTGGGGGAAATCCGTGGCAATGAGAAAGACAAAAATAATTAACCACAACGGGTACAAGCTGCCTTCACAGTTTCATTTAGACTTATTTTATTTTGTTTTATTATCTTTTTTAATGGGAAAGAAATGAGAAGGAGGAGATAAGGGTCACGAATGGAAAGTTGAACAGTTAAGTCAGAGAAAGAAATATGGAGGGAAGAAGGTTAAGAGGAAAGCAAAAGGAAGGAAAAAATGAGAAAGAAAGGGAATGGAATAATTCATAAAGAAGAGGTGGTAAAGGAAGATAAAACCTATAAATGAGGAGGTTTAGGGGGGAAAATAACAGAAAGAAGCACGGAGAAGAGGAGGAGAAGGGAGGCAATCCCTTTCAGGGCTCCTCCAAATGGCATCATGCTGTTGTGGTTGTGGATTACTGCCAATCGCTGCACGAGTGTGTGTGTGTGCGTGTGTATGTGCATCCTTGACCAGTGCACAACTTATTCACAACTTTGCTCCCTCATTTTTTCCTCTAACCAGTGCTTGGTGAAGTCCCAACCACAAATTTGCAATGCTGAAAGGCACCACCTATTTTACAATCCTTCCTCAAACACATGGCAAGAGAAGCAGTTTGCTGCTCTGCGGCTCTGCTGACCGACATGCTGTAGGGTTCACTGTTGTGGCCTTGACAGACGTGTCCCATCATGCATCTGTCTTGCATTAGAAATCTACCAGTGTGCTGTTTTTTGCTACAGATACACTCATGAGATGCAAGCAAGAATGAGAAAAAACATTAATGCGCTAACATGCTAACACACTTATAGAACACTCTATGAGCCAAACCACTTGTTTCTGCTGGCTGACCAAATGTAAACCCTTGAACATCTATAAAAGTGGAAATAAAAATCCAAATTAGAGAAAAGCTTAATGACAAAAAAGAGAAAACAAAGACCTGAACAAGCAAAATAAGTATACAGCACAGCTTTGCATTACATGAAAACTTTGTGGTAAAAGGAAGAACATGGCTTGTTACTTCTGTATTTAACACAATTTTTCTTTCAAGTACTGTGGCCAAGCTTTGGTAAACCACAGGCAATGTTCTTTCAATATCCTAATACACTCTCGGACTGGCCCATGCTAGGGTTATATGAGGTTGCATGTAACACACACACGCTCACAAGCACACACATGCAGTATGCACACAGACCGCTGGTCACAGGAAGCTCCACATTGGTTGTGCGATAATGAGAGATGCTGACACACAAATGTATACACACATTTTATGGTAGAATAAGTTTTGGACACGCTTTGAGTGGAAAATTGAAAATGACCTTCTCCAGGCCTCCGGCATTTATTTATCAAGTGAAAGAGCCTGAAATGGGAAATTAAAAAATCATCTTGTGCATCATGTTTCATTCTCTGTGCGCTTACCTACGTCAGGCGGCTTTGAGATGGTATCCCGCTGGTTGTCAGCTGAAATATTCTTAGAAATCTGCATTAAATATTTTCGTTGGGGCAGTTTATTCTGATCACTTCAGTTCAAGTACTTCCTGAGATTCATCAGAGCAGATTGAGGTTTTGGACAGAAATAAAGAAGGAAAATTAATAAGCAAATAGAGAAAAAAGGGGAACATTCAATAAAACAGAAAATGTTTAGACATTTCCCATAAAAGTGATTTAAATGTAAAGCACAGATGCCAAAGGAGGAAGTGAGGATGACGAGTGAAGAACATACAGCAAACAAAGGAACAAACAGTGAAACAGAGAGCTGGATGGAGCGAGAACGTATCAGAGGGAGAATCCCACTAATGATCAACAGATGTATAAGACGAGTCATACAGGCCCTAGTTCAGTTTTATATTGAGAACAGTCAGTGGTGCGAGTGCACACACACACACACACTGGGCAAACTTACTTAAATAAGTAATTTCTTCTCTTTGCTACTGAGTTGCCCTAAAAGGTATAGTTTAAGAAAAAGTCTTTGCAAATTAACATTTTAGAATACTTATAGTAAGAATTCATTTTTCAGTAACATGCTAATACAGATGTGTCATAATTGCTTAAAAAGTAGTGCAGGGTTATTTGAATGTCTTAAAGTACTAATGATTAACTAATGTTGTTGTTTTTAAATATAAGAATGTTGTTTGCATCAGTTACTGCAAGATTTACACCACCTAAAGACGGGTTGTCTTTGGTTTTCCGAGCCATAGAAAGTAAACTATATGACAAAAAAATTAAAGCTTTTTGAATTATAACTACTATTACTTTGCAATTATTGCATAAAGGTGATAATCAGTATTTTATATTAACGATGAATCAAATGACCATTATTTGTAGAAGTGCACACTGTTTTCCGGCCTACAACAATTTTTGTTCACTTTCACCGCTCTCCTCAGAAACCAGCAGAAACCTTTTTTCAGGACTAAATGGTAGACAAAGTTAGCGGCTAGCTGGTAAACATATTAGAGCACTAGGCAGAGGCAGCTAAAAAGTGATATAACTCTCTCTGGAATTAGTTGATACCAAATCAGACCTAAAAGAGTGAATATTGAACTTATATTCATCAGGTGGCAAGAAATACAACTCCAAATGAATATTATTGTTGCTTCATATCAGCTATATACGTACTGTTTCAGGCACAGTTTCATCGTATCAACTGAAAAAGTGATAATATGTCAATGTTGTGTTTCTGCTGCCCCTAAGAGGCCAAATAAGTTAATGCAACTCTAACAACTCTATAGAGATGACTGGTTTTCAAGGAAGTGCATGGTTCCCAACATTTATTATACTCAATAGACTAGACTTTTTGGTTGAATATCTTCAACCAAAAAGTGAGTCTTGATCTAAAATATCGATTAATCTTGTTTGAGACTATCTTTTTGTCCCCTAATGGGACATGAGTCCCCACAACGTATATAAGCAAGTATACACACTAAACTTTTGTACTTCTGAGAACCGTCTTTTTAGAAAATCTGGTCCATAACCTTAGCCTAAACCTAAACTGAATCTCACCAATTCTCAAACTCACATTCCAGAAATGTCTCCTAAAAGCCCCAAACTGGTCCTCACCTAAGTGAGAAGTACAGGTTGTCCCCCACACAAACTCTTCACCACGTCATACTCTCTATCTCTCATGTTATTTCAGTTAAATTGTTTGCCTCGTTTTGGATAAGATTTAATGTGATTCAGCCAATATGGCATTTCAAACTTAAGTAATAACACATGAGAAGTTTTTTTTTTTCCTTTTTTATTGGAGCGGGTGTGCTGCGGTCACAGGAGGGAGGCTGCAGGCTGTGTATTTAATGTGTTCGGGAGTAGTCACGTTAGCCAAGCTGGCTGCAGCATTTTGGCATAAACTGCCTTGTGGTTTCATTTACACAGAGAGAAGGACCGTGTGCCTATTTATCTACCATATGAGGCATATCAGCACTGCTGGAAGGCTTCTTTATTCATCACAGATTGTGGTTGAAACCAGGTGTCCATCTGAAAGTGTGATGGCTGACGCATCCTTGTATTAGCTCACAAATTAGGGGGACATTTAGAATAAAGGAGGATTAGATTTAAAGGGAATCAGTCGTTTAAAGGCTTTAAATTGAACTTCTTCCTACAGAAGAAAGTTAAAATTAAAACTTTTGACCGGTTGTTCTGTGGATTATACAGTGTGACAGAGACACTGTTGCTACTATAAAAGCATGTTATTGTTGAGTTATTTAAATGCCATTTTGAATATTGTGAGCACCACAAACAAAACTCACCTTTAAAAGAATATAGAATTTCAGTCTAGTTTGGTATTTTATGCTTCTTTACTTTTAACATGGACATACTCAACCGATGGCACAAAATCAAAGAGAAGATTTCTGGCAACAGTTTTGCTGCAGCTGCTGGGTGAAGAAAAGCTTCTGTACAAGTTCTGAGAGACGGTACAGATAATAAAAACCAGTGACCTACAAGTTCCACATGTTTACATGGTAGACGCACAAACTAAAAGTCATAACAAGTGTGTGATTAATCTTTTTTAAAAGCTAAAAGCAAAGAGAGACCATTGTGAGTTTGTGTTTGTACCTTGGCTAATGTTTATGGAGCATTAGCTTGATCCATCCTATCAATGGCGAGTGTTTGCTGTCTTCTGGGTTTAAAGTGTCCTGTCCCAGCATGGATGTTCCGTACTTGTTGATCAGTACTGGCTTTTTATCAATGTCTTGACTTCATCATCTGTTTCTTTTTGCCTGCTCTCCTCTGGACATCCAATTTTTTTCCCTTTGTCATACGATATATTTATGTTCAGATCCCAACAATACTGCTCATATGCTTTCATGTAGTAAATGCCATGTGTAATATTGGCCTAAGCCACTTGCTGAAAGACTTAAAAGTAAGAAATATTCAAAACAAGATATGTTGTTGATGGCTTGCCATATTTATAGAAACGTATTGTCACATAAAGGTCTCTTAAATCTTTCTCTTATGATTCACTACTATAATTGCCAAATAGAAGATAACTGATGATAAAGTTTTTATTATTGTGTCGTGCATCAGTAGTAGCTTCTTTATGGTTATCAGGATGATATCTCCAAGTCATGTCATGTTAAATGCACTTTTCACATGTGTTTCAAACAGTGTAAACCATGTAGCTATTTCTAATTGATAGAAATATTTGATTTGACTTGATTGGTTGGACTTTTTGGTTGCCCCTACATATGGAGCATTATGTCACTGAATATGTACTGCTCTCCATGAAGTGTATTTTTCATGGGATCAAATCCAAATCCAAACAGCTCTAGGCTTTCTCTTTGTTTCTTATATGTCGTCTAGTGACAGTCATACTGTTGGTCACTTTAGCCTGACTTTCATGAATGTGCTCTAGAAGTTTTTTGTTCTTTGTTGTTTAAAATGAATTAAACACAACAGATCTTTCATGTAAAGAAGAGACACTATCAGCTGCTACGTAAAAAGCATCTCTCCTCATTTTCCCTTTAACTTTCTATCACTGAATCTCTACTTCAATCCTTCCCTGTGTACCTCATTCCCTTTCTTCTTTTCATGCTGCTCAGAGTTTAAACAGCTTTGTTTTTTCCCCTTGACACGTTGGCTTCAAGAGGAGGGGAGGAGTGGAAGGAGGGAGGGAAAAGAGGGGTGGAAGGAGAAGAAGTGCTGAGCCAAACAGAGGGAAATGACAGTTTGTTTGGTCAGGACAGCCTATTACTTAGAGCGCTCTAATCTTCCTCTACTTGGCTGACTACCTGTAACCTCAAACAGGATGGATGGAGGGAGCCTGGAGACATAGGCTGTGGTGTAGAAAATGATTTCATTATATTTGTGGACTAACTTGTATATTTGACCCAATTTAGTACCATAAATAGAATAAAATACCAGGTTCTGCTTGAAATAGGCACAGCACAATATTTCCATAAATTTTAGTCCTAAAATAGTTGACATGCAGCTACAAATGGGGCAGCATTTACAGCAAATGTTTGACTTTTTTATAATCAAGTATGGGCAGAGATTATTGCTGATGCAGAAATATATATTTTTAACATTTTTAGTAAAGCTTGAGATTTCTGTGTGATGCCTTAATGATGCCTTATGTCAACCAGCTCTGACTGGACATCTTGAATCTATGCGCTGGTCTAAAGGAGAGCAGGTTTTTCTATTTTTAGTTAACGTTGGCATCAGATGAAAATGAAAGTCGTTGCATATTTCTTCAAGAATATAGATACCAGATTTTATTTTAGTGCTTTTAGACTTTTTTTTCTCATGTGTGTGTATGTGTATGCATGTTGGTTCACTGTGATTTTGGGGCTATGTTAATGACAGCTGTTGCCTCTGTGATAACGAGGTGATTTCCCATGTTTCCCTGGCAACCCAAAATCACACCCTGTGTCATTTACTGTTAGTGTATGTGTGTGTGTACATGGCTGGCTGGCAGACTTCTCCCTGCTTTGTGTCTGGAATAAATGTGGGCTCAATTGTTCCTCAATAGCTTTGCCATTCAGTTGAGTGCTGTTGTTAAAAAAATCCTTTGTTCTCCGATCAGGATTTGTTTAAAGGTCTTTAAATTTTAGAAGCATTCAAATTCTTAACATGTTAAACTTTCCTGCTTGGGAGCCAAATTAGCATTATGACTAGCAATGAATTTTCCATTGGTCCTTTGAGAAGAAAGTATTTGCCACTTTGCAGGTCAACAGAAAATGAGAATGCTGTTTTTCCTGTGTAGTGAACATTTCATAGTTGGTAGGTAACTACTGAGAGGATGGTAGGTATTGAGATGATCATCCTGGTAAACTAAACTAAACTGAAATTGAATTGAACTGTACCCTTTGATCACTAGGAAGTTTACCTGGACCACCACAGAGAGCTATGGTTTGATTCTTGGTAGCATAACCTTCAGCTTAGTTGTGCATTTGAACAAAACACAATTGCCTGTGTTTGTGAATGGGAAGCCAGTGAGGGATTGTATTCTTTTTGTTGCACCACTCACTCTTAGTGGTTATTTGGTGCACCAGCAGAGTTGCGGTGGATCTGGGATGGAAAATGCCCAGGTACTCACAGGTCATTCTTTAAATGCTTCGCTCATAGAGACTGGGGACACTCTCCCAGGTTTCGTTGTTACGGGTGGAAACAATTATGTTAAAAAAAACCCTGTATTGCAGTCTTCAGGGTAGCCCTTCCTATTGGAGCAATGACATGCAGTTCACTATGGAGGGGAATGGACGGGAGAGCATAATTTCCGCTAGGGTGTGTCCTTGACAAAACGTAAGGAGCATAGGTTTGTTAGTGGCCATTCTCTCCACTGTTCAAGCAACTACTCTGCATTTAAATCTCCAGACTTCGGTAGGCGGAGATCTCTGATTGTCTGGTATTGCAAGACTAATGCCCAGGTGACAAACAGTCTACAGTATGCGTAATGGATGTTGCACCTATCTGTCTGCAGCCTCCCAAAAGACAACGGTAAAGTTAACAGTGATGAGAATAGCTGTCCAGAGGGAACTGGACATTTATGCTTGTTATAAAACAGGACCAAAAGTCTGCAACAAAGTGAAAAAAAAGATGTAAAATATGGTAGACGAACTGTGTGTGGGCTCTGGTTTTCTTTGTATCCTGTTTTCTTCTGCCTGTTCCTCATCATGTTGTCATTTTAACATTTTATGTGTATGAGTTTTCCTGTTCCACTGCCATATCATCCTCCCTGTTTTGCATCCACTGTTGTCCATAAGTGCTTCAGTTTTCCAGGTGCCTTATGGGTGGCCTCAGTAATCAAAGCTCTAACTTGACAGTGTCTGTAACTTGTTCTAACCAGAGATACACAAATAATTGAACCCCTGAACATAATGGTATTATAACTGCTACATATCTTCTCACCTTCTACTCATCCGTCCCTCCTCCTCTCCTCTCATGGCTGTTTACTCATTCATTCATCCCCCTTGTTCTTCTCCCCCTGTAAGTGTCTGAAATTACAGGTTAATGGTGGGGATTTCTGGCCCGCCAGACACAGACTGCACTTCTCAGTACACCTGAGAAATATATACGTGTGTGTGTGTGGGGGGGGGGGGGGGGGGGGGGGAGCAGCTGTTTTGACAGCTTAAATCTAAAAGTGAAATCACAATTATGGCAAAGCTGAGAGAACTTCAACCACCACTCATGTAATCTGCTGTCGCTGTTATGAACACAAGTTGTGTGTTTGATGAACATCTGCAGGTGTGTATGTGTGTATTGTTGTTGCTCTGCATTTCTGGCAGAGAGAAGTGAGCAGCTGCATTTTTTGCATGCTTTGCTTTGGGAAAGTGATTGTAAGTGAAGGTTTACACGGTCTGAGTGTTTACTTGAAGGTTTTGCTGATAGCGTGTTGTGTACAAAGAACCCAAAATAGGCAGTAATTTCTTCCCACCATTGTGATAAATCTCTGATGCTTTGTTTTAACACAGACACACACACTGAAATAACTTAAAACTAGATATTTTACTTGTGAAACACACACTTGAGAATGTAGGATATAACAGCCACATGTACAGTAGATGCCTTGATTGCAGATCAGAATGATAGAAGGATTAAATGAATGCAAATTAGTTTGGTTGCAAAAAATCTTAATCATTTGGTTTTAGCTTCAGTGGGAAAGGAATCATTGAGAAGCAACGCGATTGTGGTGTGAATTTTGAAGTTCAGGCAAACTCATTACTGTTGTTAGTTATTAAGCAAAAATGGCTTTTTAAGCTCAGTTAGCCAGGCTAACTAGGTGGGACTCAAGAATAACCTCTCACTGGTGTAACGAGATCAAACTAAACATTATCTGACCTGTATTTGCTCCAAACTTTCAAAGACTTAAACTGTCTTCTTTAGTATGAAAGGGTTCACAACAGTGTGTATAAAGCAGAATTATAAACATGCAATCAGAGTATGACTAGTATGCATTTTTCAGTAAGTGGAAAAAGCAAATAGGTTCTCTAAATTAGCTCTTGTACCTCCACTGTCTACTTCATGGAGCTTCATTCAAAAACTCATTCTGTGAGGTTTAACTCGCCAGTATTATTCCTGCCTCTGAGAAATGTTCACTGAATCCAGAAAATACATTTTAATAACTGTACATTACTGCTTCAACATAGGTCTCAGGACTTAAAAAAATAATTGTTTTTAATCATAAAAATAAAATTTTATCCAAAACTGTTTTTTTAAATAAAGCTATTTTTTTCACATAATGTGGATCATAACTATCTACTGCTCTCACACTGCAGCAAATGGTGTCAGACAGAAAGTGTGTATACATATTTCTACAAGTAGAATCATCTGTGTGTCAGGACCATGAATGTTCTTGTGAAATCTGCTGAGCTTGTCTCAGATTTCCCCTGAGGTTGTATGTGAACACTCACAAAATAATAACTGCACATTCTAGTGTCTCACCAACCCCTTGGGAAGTGTGTACTTCAACATGTGTGTGTCTATGTGTGTGTGCGTGATATTAATCCGCGATGGCGCTGAGTGCAGCCTGTCTGGTTGGATCAGTGCCCATCAGGATCAGGAATCATTTGGTTGGGTCCGCTCACTGCTATCACGTCTCAGGCCTTAATGAGGCAGCACAGTGGCACCACAGTGTGTGGTGTGTGTGTATGACTGTGTGTGCATGTGTGTCATCACATGCCCCCCTGGGCCCTATCTGCCTGCTTTTCTGCAAAAATGTCTTTCTCAGCCCAAGTGTTTCCAAATCCAAACGTTTTAATGACAGCTTGGATTTTGAGATTTTGTCTTTAAAATCATGAGAATAAGAAAATGCCAGTCAGTTAATATTACGCATTTCAGATTGATTAATCCACTGAACCCAGTCTTTATTTTTTATTCAGTACAGCATAAGTCTTATCCGTGAAAATGAGTCAGAGCATGAACATCGTAGCAGGTGGAGGAGCTGATGATTGATGTTCTTTGCTTCCTTCAACGACTGCCTCAAATGGCCTAAATACATCTCTGCTCTGTTGACCTGGTATCTGTCCTCTTGGCCATTAAGATCTGTGGATGGAGCCCTGCTGGTTACTCTCAGGTCACGGTCAGTGACTAAGGGTGATTGGGCATTTGCAATTAGAGCTCCCACACTATGGGACTCTCTGCCTGCTGAATTCAGACACACTGATTCGTTAACTTCCTTTAAATCTCTTATAATGTTTCTCTTTGTAAAAGCTTTTGGAAATGTCTGATATATGTTTTTTAATTATCTGATCTTATTCATTTTATTGTCTCTACTTTCTTTTTATCTGCTTAGTCTGGTGAAACAAAATGTGTTTATGAAAGCAGAAAGAAGAAAAAGTGAAAAAGATGAAAAAAGTGAATGACAGAGGCTATCATCGAGTCATAATTATGTTTAACAATGGAAATGGGTGCTGAAATGAACATTCACTGATGTTCACCATAGTGAATTTTCACTTGCTCTACCAGAAAAAAATCAGTATTGTGTACAAAGATGCACATCAGCAACATTGGAGACACTAAAGGATCTCAAGAAGAGGAGATATGTAAATACATATAGTCATATTTTTAGGTAAAATGTTTGCCTGATACAGCCATCCTCTAGCAGTGTAACTAGCTGCTAAGTAGTCACAAAACTAGCTGAGGTACCTGCTGAAGTCAAGCAGCTGCAGTTGTTCCAAAGATGCTTGATATGCTGGATAATTTGATAATTGTGCACTTTCTAAGTGAAGCTACTTCACACAGTATGTAATTTAATAGCCTGCGTGTAGACTTTGTATGTACAGTATGTACCTGGATATGCACAGCTGTGCAGGGACTGATCTTTGTGTGGGCCTTTAAAAAATACATTTGAGTGTGCTGTGTGCGTTCAGTCTGAGGTTTAAAGCCTCTGTCTTTTAAGAGGTGATTTCCCAGTTTTGTGTCTTTCATCCACTCTCACTGTGATCTGTACTGAAGTCTCTCAGCAATAGCAGAGATGTATCAACAGCTCAGGTTTGATTAAAGTGAAACTCAGAATTACAGGGCCCGGTGCAGTACGCCTGACTTGAAACCAGCCTATGCCTGCATATTCTAACTCTATCCTGTATATGATAAAAATAATAATGAAATTAGAGTGATTGTTTAGTTTGACTTTGTCAGCGTACTGATTTTTCTTAATAAGACCTTTGGCTACATTATAAAAAAAGTTCAAAATTAGTACAATAAGAACATCCTCTCAATAACAAATTAAGTAAAACACTGTATTTATCAACACATATGTGATGCCAAATTTAGGCTACAATTTTAGTTGATATAGTTCTTCCTGCTTTTTAGACATAATCTTTTTTGTTTTGTTTTTACTTTTTGCTAACATCTAGAAACACACCTTGATTAGTTGGTAATCGGTCAACTAGATTTAATAGTGGTGGGAACGAGCGCAGCAATGTGCATTCCACTGAGAAACACTGCTTATTCTAAGTGTGTGTGTGTGTTTGCGTGAGTGTGAAAGAGACAACGCCTTGGTCATGCAAGGTGCTGTAATCCACTCAGTGACCTTCAGAACCTGCTCAGAGGTGTGTGTACGTGTGTGTGTGAAAATGTGTCACTAAAACCTTGCTTATGGTTGAAGGTGGTCTTACCCACCCGGTGACCCTCGGAGCCAGATGGTGTGTGACTGCTTGCCTGTGAGTGTGTGAGAGTGTGTGTCCCACCGCTGAGCCTCCTGGCACCACGGTCAGACCCCCTCCACCCGCCCACCCACCCATACTGCCCTCCTGACACACCAACAACCCCGCCCCCCTTCAGCCTCCATCCTTTCAGTTGGGTGTGATCACATCAAAGTGAAACAGGGAGGATTACAGGTTTCTGTGCCCCAAGGGTTCCCAAGCAAGTCCCCTCTCTCTCTCTACTAACTGTAACTCTCTCTCTCTCTCGCTTTTCCGTTGCTGCCACTCTCCACAGGGGCCCCTATAATCCCTGTGGTGTCAGGAGGTCAGGGGACCATGTCATGAACTATCCCTCAGGACACATATAGTACAGCTGGATATGGATAGCTAGCTGGGCTTGAATAGAGACAAAATTAGAAGAATAGTTAATGTTGCATTGTCTTTTTATTCTTTTCCCATCCTTTCTGCCTTTTGTCATTTATTTTTATGTCTTCTTCCTTTCTGTCATTCACTTTTTTCATCTTTTTCACTTTTTCTCTCTGCTTTCATAAACACATTTTGTTTCACCTGTTCTTTTTTTATTTTGAAGTAACACATAAAAAACAAATGAAATAACAGAAATGAAGGGAAATCAGTGGAAAAATTAACATATTAGTAAACAGAGGATCAGTTAACGGCTGATGGAAACAGATTATATAAAAAAAATAATGTTTTATTTCTGGCCTTGCAGACACAGCGTTTTGTTTTATCCAACTTCATCATTCATGTGTGTTCAAATCCTGACACACTGCTGTCACTGCTGTATTAAAGGACACTTTCACTGCACAAACACATACATACACCAGATGAGGATAATGTGGAGTTACAGCTGACAGAGTGGGCTCCACAGTTGCAGGGATGCTAATGATCCACTTATTGCTGGTATTTGTTTTATGTTGGGTCAGTGTGACACCCACAGAGCCCACACAGCTCACAGTGAATGTGGTATTTCATGCTGCTAATTTTACATGCACGGTTTCTAGGCGCAGATATTTGTACATCTGTCGAGCAAATGTTTATAATGCAACACTTGTAATGTTGGCAGGTGTCACAGTACCGCAACATCACAGAAATTTTACTATTAGGGTTGGCCTGCTGTAAGTACATGCTATTTGAAACCATCGTTCCTCCCATGCTTTTGAAAGATCCAACCTCTGCATGTGTCCTGCAGCATTCTGAAACCATTCCTCGTCAGGGTGGAGCACCAATGTAATACGCCAGAGTAGATTCATCTCAGTTATCCAGTTAAATGGAAAGAGATGTGAAAGAGATTTTACACTATACAGTAGCATTGAAACATCCATGACATCATACCTCAGTATGTCTCTAACAAAGTCAGTTTGGCCAAGAAAGGAGGGACCAGTGTGACACGCCAGACACCAAAAAGTATTATGCCTTCTTCAACTATGTCCTCATCCATGGTAAAAAGTCATCAACAGCGGTCAATCAAGTGACAGCCACATATTCACTGTTTCTAAAACTGAACACAGCAACAGTGTGTGCTCCTACACCATACAGTGGAAAATCAAGCTGCAGGCGAGAGACCTTCACAGTCACATAGCAGGACGTATCTTGTGATGTTGAAATTACCACTTGGATTCAATAGTTTGGCTCAGAGATTCTCTTCCAACAATAACACACTGCTTCCACAGCACTTGTGTTAATAGGTGCAGTTTTTAAAGTCAATATGGTATAATTAACCTCAATGAAGCATGGCTTTCCAACACTAAGGCACTTGTATTTTGCTTTTATTCTGAGTGTTTTGTTTAAGGTTGCCTTCACCAATGATTCATCGCTACATTAATATTAGTATAATATACTTTCGCAGTTGGCATTCCTAATTCTAAATGGCTGAAAAGCTTATTCTGGGGTTTTTGTCTTTAGCAACCTTAAGCAAACTTCCACTTCAGCACAAGAAGTAGAAAGTAGCCGTGTTGCTCTACAACTGCCATTGTGCAGCTACTCTCAGGTTAGTGTTACTGTAGGTGCTGATTGGATTAAAATAGTTTTCCTTGAAGATTTTTCATGTACCCTCTGGAATATTTATTAAGTTCTTTAGCAGCATTTCATGTAATGAAGTAAACACTAGTGTTTTTGAAGGACTGACGTAATCCAGAGTGTGTGTGTATGTGTGTGTGGCTTTGGTGATGCTGGTGTATGACGTTGTGCATTATGCATACTGAGCATTATATAACAGAGAGTCGGTACATAATTAAGTTAATTGTCTTACAAGACAAACAGTCTTTGGTTCTGATTCTATTTTAAAAAGCAACAACTTTGTTTCATGAATTATTCAATGAGCTCATCTAGATTTGGCTCATTTTTAGGTTTGTGTACATTTCTTTAAGTCTGGTCTAGCAAACTGCTAGCAATATTTTTAAAAAAATCTTTATCCACCTAAAGAACATAGAGTATACTCCCATAATTAATAAGTACAAAGTAACAAGTTCAAAACTACTGAAGAGAAACCACATGACTTCATCACAGGTAAAAGTGCACATTCTGCAAGTACTCATAAGCAGCATTGCCTAAATAAGTCTTACAGTAATTAGCGCTATCATGTGAGCTACATTCCTACTCCTCTGATTACACAACGTAAAGCATGTGACAAAAAACAATAGTCTCCCAATCAGTTTATGAAAGTTCTCACCATGGGAATCAACCCAACCCAGTCGACACACTTATGCTTTATGAAACCAAAACCATCTGTTATTTAGTGTTTAGGGTTCAGAATGTTGGTGTTATTGTATATTTCTCTGTGTATTTTACAATGTGAGGTAAATATAAAACTGCTATGTCCTGCATGACTCAAACTAATCTGCAGGATAAAGTCAAAGTCCAAACCCTATTGGAGCAGGAATTACAGACTGACACTCCCTTCTACATTGATATTATACAAAACACTGTACAAAACACAGCGAACCATTAAATGGAAACTGTGATTCAGGCTGTATTCAAGTGTCAAGAGCTTTTATTTTCATGAAAACATTCTGCAGAGCTGTTCACGCATAATTTAACCTCAACATGGTTAAATTACTTTCATTTTATTGTATTGTCTGCTGTTGAATAAGTGAGCACAATGAAGCTGACATATGTTGGAAAATATAATAAAAATAAAAATCCATTTTACACTTTTCTCCTTTAGATTTATCTATATGTTTTGGAATACCTGAACTGAATAAAAAGTAAACTATAAGACCACAGGGGGAGATTTTCAACATAGGACAGGGTAGCCTGATTATGGTCCCACACTAATCTAAAGATCATTTCGGTTCATTGACTTGCAATAAAACAAAGATTCACTAAGATGCCATTAGGAAAGTGAGCTCTCATCTGTTTCAATAGCACAGAGGCTTTAGCTGAAACAAAAGCCTTTGTCAGGATCACAGGGCTGTCTCTGCAGCCTGTAGAGACATCAGACTGGTTTATGACAGACAGGTCAGCAGGGGGTGGGCAGTCGGCTGAAAACAACAGCATACAGCGCGCACACACACACACACACACACACACACACACACTCACTTACACCAATAGCTTTAATTGTATACATGCCCATATGTCCATGAAAGTGTGTTAGACACTGAGGGCAAGTGTGTATTGTGTGTTCAAAATGCAGCCAAACCTACAGACAACACACACACACACACTGCAGTGAACACCCTAATGTGAGACCTATGACCTCTCTGTATGGGGACCGTACCCTGGTGTGAGCGGGTTTCATGTGGGTGTGAATGTCAGGGTTGCCAAGCGCAGCACTGCATCTGCCAGTGGAATGAAGACTAAAGGAGTGGGACAACTGGGGAAACCATGGACACACACACACACAGCATAGACTGATTGTGAGTGTTACACTACAAAACTTTTTTATTCTAACATTTTGCGACTGCAGTGTGTTGGCATTAAAAACTCATGTTTTGGCATTTTGTTAAGGTCTGGATTCTGGTCCCTCCTCTGATGACTGGGGCAGGAAAAGCAGTGTACACAAATTGAGGATTTGAGCTTGAAGTTTTTGGGCTTTTTTATTGAGATCATTTGAGTGTAAAGTTGAGCTACAAGCACAGAGGTAATTTCAGTGTTATACTCCGCCCAGTCCTGGTGTCTGGAACACATTGAGCATATCAGTAGACTGTAGACGAAAGGATTATGCTGCAGGAATTGTTTGATAAGTTGAATGGATGCTTTGATACTTTTTTTCCCTCGTGAAACTTTGTCATCAAAGGAATACATTGTGGCTGACTGCACTGACGCTAACCACAGAAAATGTTCTGTGTTGGAAAAAATAAATAAAATACAAACTGCAGTAAATATCTATTCTATAAGGTAAAACATTTCTAAACTTAAAGATCTTCAGCCTAGCACTTCTTTCAGAATTTGGTATTAAACAAAATAAGAAGAGACATTTTTGATGTCTTCATATCATTTTTAAACAGTTCTTAAACATTTCTCCCCTTATTTGAGTTTTCATATATTTATGTTCATAACCTGGCTGTCATGAATAGCTTCAACTTTGATATGTATAGGATGATGTAAACCCCTCATATACTACAAATGTATGCCAATTACCCTCTTACTGTACGTACGGCAGCTTATCAGCCTACAAACCATTCGCACCAGCATAGAGTCAGTATCTGGAAATCTTTCTCTCTCTCCCACCACCTCCCAGTCTGTAGTGATCCTTATCCAAAAGCTGTTTTCTAAATACATGTATATGCTCTCCTAGAGCATATTATGAGGCAAATCTAAGTCAAGTCTGACATCATAATCAATAATAATAATAATAATATCAAATGTAGACCACACACTTTAAATTTCATGGAAATCAAAGGAAGTTTGCGATATAAGGCTTGCTTCCTGTTGCCAGTAGGAATATGTGCAAAGGAATTAAAGGTATAATATGTAACTTTTCATCCAACAATGTTGAAACCGAGAGAAATCAGAGAAATCATTTTAATCAAGGTAGTGGTCCGTTTCATTTGGTCAGCAGTCTATGACGTCATATCCACTTTTTATCCAGTTTTAAACCACTTTTTTACAATACACTTTTTTAGATCTTGGTCGTTTTTAACTATATCTTTTATCTGGATGAAGGGTTTTAGTCACTGGGCGTCTTGATCTTAAGTTATCAGAGAAACAAGCTGAGCAAACGGCAGCTCGGCTGGGGATGTCCTGTGTCCGCTGAACAGTGCCGGAGAAACACTGATTTTTAACGTGAAACTGCTTTATTAACTGTTTTTACTGATTTTAACCCGTGTTCTCATTTGCTTTGGAGAGGAGGAAACCTCTGGATAATTCGGCTCCTGGTAAAAACCTCCTGGATGATGAACACTGAAGAAATCATAACCGAGAGAAACTGACTGCAATGACAGCAACCGTGGTTTTTAAAAAATGAATACGACAACTCCCATGATCCCACGTTACTTCACAACGTCATCAAACTCTGTCTTTTGTTATGTTTTGATTGAGAGCCCTCTTGCGGCAGAAAATTACATATTGTGAGTTTAAGTATAGGGAACTTTAATTCTGAAAGATGTGCCAGAAGTTAAGTATAGGGGGCTTTAAGAGGGACCTGAGTCCAAGTCTCTGCTGCTGTATTGAGTTTTAATGCTCTGAATAGAAGTTAATTAAAGTTACTGATCGCAAGGATAGACTGTAAAGAAAATAGTTTCATCCAGGTACCAATACATGCACTCACATGCATACACACACACACACGCTGAAAACAACACATTGCATGTCCCTGCCCCTTTCCACTCCCTCCTCTTTACATCCCACCTTTCCCTCTTCTCTGCAATCCCTCCCTCTCCCTCTCTCTCTCTCTCTCTCTCTCTCTCTCCCCCCTCTTGAATTAAGTCCATTATTCCTGCCTGCTCTCCCTCTGAGCACTTCTACTGCGCTCAGCTCCTGTGAAAACTCTGTGTGAGTGTGTCTGTGTGTATGTGCATGCGTGCCTGTGTGTGTGTGTGTGTGAACTCCTCGCGCGTGTGTGTTAAGAAGAGTTTTTATGTGTGTGTGCATAAGGTTGTGTGTTTTTCTAAGTGGAGCTGGAGTGCAGCCGTTCATCAGTGGAGCTGACTGCAGACTGGGGAATACTCAGATCTCACTGCGCTGCTTTTCAACTCGCGCACCAGCTGCTTTTTTGGAGTTTTTTTAAGACTCACTGGACTTCGCACCAAAGTGGGACTTTGCCGCTGCTCTGTTTCTGCCCTCCAGGCACCATTCCTATCACTGGAATTTTTTTTTTTTAAAGCAGCTTCCTGAGAATAATTTTTTACAAGAATTTCTACTTGCTTCACACATCATTTCATTTTTCCCTACCAATTTATGGACTGTCAAAGTTTTAAATACAGCATCAGTTGTTTCCACCTGATTCTAGAGGAACTTTTCTGTACATTCACATTGAACTCAGACATGCCCGAGCTGGAAGCACATAACAAGAACTCAGTGAGTGTGTGTAGGTGTGTATACAGCACTCTGAGTATATAATATATTTGTTTTCTTTTTTATTGCAATGGAAAGACTATGAGAGGTTAAAAGCAGTACTGTAACTATGGAAACGGTCAGTGGTGTCAGAGGCATGTTGGGCTCAGGTGGACGTTGATCCCGGTCCGGAATGTGCTGAACTCTTTTGGAATTTGGTTCCCCTGGTAACGGATGGACAGGTGAGTTCATTTTGACTGCCGTCCAGTCAGGAGCATTTAGGGTCACTGCTCTCATCCCTCGAGTATTTTCATCTATCATGTTAAGTTAAACTCAAAATAATGATGTGGCACAGATTCTCTTGTAGGATTGCTATTTTGGATGCAAGCTATATCTGAAAATATTATACTTTAATCATTTATGTGGTATACACTTAATTTTGTGTCACTTTATTCCAAAATTAAGATCTGGCTGAAAAAAATCTGAAACATTCAGTCACAAAGTAACTTCAGCTGGCATACTGTCCTAAAGAAATGCTGATTAAAAGTTAAGTTCATGTTTTAATAAGCCTGCTGTGTTTGTGTCCTGATCTCGTGCAGCAGTGGCTATTCCTCAGCTATTACTATTACGCAAATATCTTTTTACAAGTCATGCTGATGACATGGGGGCCGCCGCCTCAGAGAATTGGCCTGAAATCTGCTCTGTTGTTTCATTTAGGAGAGCAGAGTGAGTTGTCTTCCCTCAGAGAGCTGTTTGGAGTGGCTCCAGTCAGGAGACCAGAGGTAGCTCTGTAAGGTCCTGACTTACTGCTGCTTCTGGCTTTAGCACGGCCAAATGGCCGGCCACCAGCTAACAGCAGGCTGCCCTCGCCTTAGTGGCTCCTTCATTGTCCCTCTTTTTCTCAGCTTGTTATGACCGACAAGAGGTTTAATCCTCTTTATGACCACAGCAAGGCAATTTTCCAATACCTTTTTGATATACGTCTTCCTTGTAATATATCAGATTATTCACCATAATAGTCCAGTCACCACTCCCGTCTCGGACTGTGCAGCCTGAACTGATAAAAAAAGATTAAACAGATATCTATCATCATGAGTGTAAGACTTTTATCAGACTTTTATCAGTCTTGGCAGGGTGCACAACCTCTGGAAACCAATAAATAGATTTTGTTGACTCCAGTTTTAACACTTCTTAATTTCTCCCATTCAAACTTTGACTAGTGAGAATAATTTGTGAACAAATGCTAGTCATAGATTTGCAGGCTGGGAAACTTTCCACTCATGATACTGAGCCAGATGGCTCGATACCAGCGACCAGCAGAGCGCTGTAGCCTCCCCGGCTCCTTCATTCACTCTGTCTCTTTCAGAGCAACCGGCTTTCTGCCCCGGATCGTCTCGCTTTCTTTCTCTCACTTTGTCTTTCTGATTAAATCCCATAAAGACCGGTAGTCACTTTTGGCTTATATCGGCTTTACTTTGCTTGTTGTGTGTGTGCAAAACTCTCATTTACTTCTGTAACTAACTTTGCTCTTAGACCCTCTGCTGGAAACACTGTACCTTTAAGCTGTATTACATTGTTGATGGAGATTTTCTTAACCAGATGTGACTTTCATATGACTGAGAAAGAGAGAAAATAATATTCCACTTGTCTTTAAAAAACCTTTAAGAAAATAAGGAGAAAATCACTTCACCAAATACCTACAGTATGTAAATTGCTGCCATTTTCACCATCATTCTTACCTCTTACTCTCAAAATAATCATATTTTTGTTGAAATAAGTAGTAATAAGTGATAAGTAACAAAACAGATTAAGCATTGACCTTTCTTCTATTTTGGAAGGAGTCCTCTCTCTCCGTTGGTGGTCCGTCTTTATCAACATTTGTTTCTTTTTTCTAGTTTTCTGGGAAAATGAGGCGCTCCTCAGCAGCTCTCTGCTTGGAAAAAGAGAAATGATCTCATGATTCAAACCAATAACAATGTCACAGCTGTAGTCATTGCACTCTACAAGTCCCGCTCTTTACATGCTTGCTGCACATCTGCTTGCTGCTGCTCCCTCTAGACATTGTTTGTGAAAACTCTGTGGCATGTTGACATGCAGCCACGCTCCCCTGCATCACCTGCTCTATCTTGCTTTCTTCTCTTTTCACATCTAAGGCTTTTTTTTTGTAAATGAAGCAATCAGACCAACAAGCTAAGCAGATTTTTATACAAGCTGAATCAAAACACTTTAAATGGTGCATCTGCAGAAAGATGTTCTTTATGTATTCCAGTCTAGAGATCCAGCTTTTTTGCATGCTTACTGCAAACACACAAACAAACTTGTACTAATATGCTTGCGATGACACTTACTCATATTCAGTCCTGAAATTCAGTCCTTTACCCAACCTTTACCTACATGCCAGACACCAACCCTTTCTTTAAATCAACCTTAAAACCAAGTCTTAACATAATGGTTAACATTGTGGGGATCAAACCTGTCTTCAGATGGTAGATTTGTCTCCACAGTGTAATGAATACATAGTGAGCACACACAATGTTTCACTTTCTGATGTACTTTATGGGCACTTTTTATGTTACGCATATCAGATTTATACCAAAGCAGGCCATGAACCTAATCCAAAAAGCAGTAAATTACCAGAATGAAAACATTTATGGCATGAAACGTGTGCTAATGCAATGCCAATGCATTTCAGATGTGTTTTATTGACATCATCATGACACAGGCCTCCAAGAATGTACTAATGCAACTGTTTCTTATCTGGCTATATAGATCCAGACACTTAATACCATTTATAGTAAACGTTATTGCTTTCATTCTAGTAGTTGACTGAACTACTGACCTCACCTCTCCCCGACTCTCGTCTCACTACTTGGTCCAACTTGGCTCACCTTCAGCATCCATCCTCCTCTTTTCCATCTTCACTCTCTCTCTCTCCATGTTTCTCCTGCAGGAGCTCCTCTTCATCACTTTCCCTTCTTCTCCTCTTTTCACCCCATTGTACCACTTTTTTCCCCTACTTAATGTAATGTAATATGTGTTTTATATATTTATTTAATCAATTATTAATACAAATATATTGTAAAACTACAAAAATAACCCTAAAAATCAAATCAAGTAGGCGAAAAACCCTTTCTTTGCCTGAGGTACTTTGTGATAAATTGGTTTTTCCTGTTCTTGCTTCTCCGATTCTCATTTGCCCCCCCTGCTCCCGCACTCCACCCCCACTCCCCCTACCCTCCTATATCAGAAAGCCACCAGTCCTGCTGTTTCAGTCATTTTCCTCTTTAAAACTAAGAGCCTCTCCCTCCCTCTTTCTCACCCTTTCCACCTCATTCTTCCTCTTTATCCCTCCATCCATCCCTCCTTCCTTTCATTTCTCCATCCCAGGGAGGCTTAGATTTGTTGGTCACAAGCCAGGGAAACTCTTTTCTTCCTGCAGGCGAAACAATTGGCTCCTTTCTCTCTGTCACCTCTCGCCTCGCTCATTTTCTTCTCCATCCCTCCCTCCCTTCCACCATTGCATTCTCTTTTTCCGTGGGACTGTATGCACGCAGCCAGGCTGAAGTAGGCTTGTCTATATATCATTGTGTTCCTTCATTCTTTCCCCTGTCTCTTCCTACCTTTTTTTGCTAACTGTTTCAACCTCTTTCTTACTGTCCCTCCATCATTCTCTCCTTCAATCCCTTTCCAGTTCACTGTCTTCTCCCTACCCCTTCCTCCTTCCTCTCAGACCTCTAATAAGCCTCCTCCCCCATTTCATTCACCTTTTCTTGCTGCTCCATTCACTCCTAAAGTCACACTTTACTTTCTCCATCTCGGTCTACTTTTACCACCTTTTTTTTTTTTTTTACTACATCTCATAATTTTTTTCCTTCCTCTCTCCTCATTGCCACTCTTTTAATACCTTTGTCTTTCACTTCGCTTACTCTAACCTTTTTACCTTTCTTGCTTCCTTCATGTCCTCCCTATCCCTCCTTGCCCTCCCATCATGCCTCCTTCTCTCCTCTCTCTCTCTCTCTTGTCAAACTTGTGGTAGTGGAGGGCTACAGGTTAAACTGCTGATATCCATTCATTCATTATTGTGTGCTATACTGTAGGGTTGCACTCTAACCTCGTTCTGAAAAAGCCTGTCTCACCCTGGAGGCGGCGTGCTTTGTCTGCCCGTCTTTATTTAGGCTGGTTTTTGACAGGATGGCTTGCCCCCCCCGTACACCCCCCCACCCCTAAAGAATCTCTCTCTCTGTTTCACTCTTTATTTTTAATCCACTCCCTCTTGGCATGCCGCTGCTCCGTGTCTATTGAAGCTGAACTGAATGCAAGTGTCAGCGGGCCCAGTGGCTTTTTTATTAAGATGCATTATGGAGCATTATGGAGTTTGTGTATTTGTGAGAGTGTGTGTGTGTGTGTGTGCATGTTCGTGTGTTTGCTGATCTAAGTGCTGAGAAGCGGGAGTTTGTAGATGAGTACATATGCTCCTGCACGCATGCTTATAAATGTGTGAGTGTGTGCATGTGTGTGTCTCCACTCAGGGCTCTGGGATGAGATGAGGATGTGCAAAGCACAATGATGCTCTCCTCAACTCATGATGGCAGATTTTGAAGATACACACATACACATACACATATATACACATGCACGCACACACACACACACACACACACACACACACACACACAACTCGGAGAGACTCAGGAACAATGGGACCTCCTTTTATAGCAGCCGACAGGAGTGTAAAGGCTTTACTGGTGCCCCTGACATTCCCAGGGACTGTGACGTGAAATGTGTGTGTGAGTGCGTTTCTGTTTGTGAGTCAAGGAGCTGACGAGAATGCTGACGTCCTTCTCCTTGAAATACTGCAGCATCTTTGCAGCCCAGTGCAGAACCTTGAAAACGCACACACACACACACACACACACACACATGCAGTCTCACCCTCTTTCTTTCTGCTGCACACACAAACACACATTTTGTTACTGCATTTTGCACACATCATCACTCCCTTGATTGACGAGGAGAAATCTGATGTTTTCTGCTTCACGCCAGACTTTAGCAGACCCGGTGCTATAAAAATATCCCAGATGATTCACACCTTACAACACCTCTTTGTGCACTTCTGAAACAGTGAAATGTGGCAAAGGATGGCAGGTTGTGTGCTGTTCATGGCTTGCATGTGGCGCTTTTGTCCATTCACAAGTGTGTGTGTGTTTACATACTGCAGGGTATATGGGAGTTCATGTTCCTATCCTGTTGTGTTGTGGCCAGGGAGCTGTGAGCTTATGAGAGCTCTCCTGTCTCCACGCCTCAATAGCTCCATTATTCATAAAATTCTGTGCCAACAGCCAGGACGGGACTGTGTGTGTATAGAGTTTGTGTGTATATTCTCCTCTTTGTGTGTTTCGGTATGCATATGTGTCCCTACTATGCTTAAGCGTGCTTGCGCCAAAAATTGAGAAATTAATATAAAACATTTTGTGATTTTTTCAGAAGAGTCCATCATACTTGCACTCTCCATTCACCAATATAAATCAAGCAATTTTCTGTAACTGTATGCTTTGTGAAGGTACAATTACACAGTGACACTTGTATGACGATGTGATTGTTTGACCCAGCAAGACCAGCGTGCAGTTGTTACACGTTGGTCTTGTTTTTAACCCGAAGCCAACAAAGACTTTTTAACTTTTGCACCTTGACAAGAGGTATAAATTCCTTTCCTTTTTTTGTGGATATTGATTGCTTACCCTTACATCACAAGCAACTGTTTTGTGTCGCATTGCTGTCAGATCCAAGAAGCATTTTTCATTGAATTATTTTTAAATGTCACTGCTAAACATAGAAAATCTTGAGGGAAGCTCTTCTCTGTTGGAGCTGTTCTTGTAAGATTTTTGGTGCACTCAGCTTTGCTCTGTCACCAGAGGTCTCAATGGAAATTGGGTCCAGCCCATACTTTATGTGGCGGCAAGATTTGGATAAGTTTTAAGGGTGCAGACTAAGGCAATTTTGGGCTTAGAATCAGCTCCAGTTATCAATGCTTTGGCTAACTTTGGGACAGTGCAAGTGTCCCAAATTTAGGCTTCAGCTGGGCCAATTTTTTCCATTTGGATTTCCTTAAGCATTTTGAAGCTTCTTATTTGAAAAGTGCCATATAAAAAAAGATAATTGGTGTTATTTTGTGCCATATAGTGCCCCACTTACTGACAGAATGAGTCTGCAATAGAGAGCAGAGTTAGCCCAATGTTGGCCAGGCAGTTGGTTTTGTTCCAAGACACTAGAGAGGTATTTATGGAGAGGAACAGAAGCAGAATGATAGAGGTCACTGTGAGGAGGGGGAGAAGAAACAAAGATTGAAAGTGAAAAAGCAGGCTGTTGCCTGTTACTGAGCGAGTACCCACAGTGAGGTGTAATATAATAAAGGAGACTGTTTCTACTGAAAGACTTTATTGTTACAACTGACTGCAGAGTCCAAAGTCCTGAAAGAGGGGTGTGTGTGCATACATGCATGTCCCGTGCAGACTTTTTACAACACAATATTCACATACATGTAGGATTACAAACCAATGAACTCATTCTGGTTCCTGCCATTGCAGAGTTGCGGTTTATAACAACACACTTTCAACTGAGGCACCAACTTATTGGGGACTTTTCTGAAACAATGACAAAATTGTCAATTTGATTCCATTTCTCAAATAACTTCTCTTAACCTGTTCAACTGACAGCAAGCCTCCTTATACTCAAAATACAATAAGCCAAACAAGATTATGAATAACAACATTTTGAAGCTTTGGAAAACTTGTAATATCCTTTATCTCCTTACTGTGAAATCCAATATAGACACTAAATCTCATTACAATAACAATTTTTCACTTTGTGTAGCTGACTTTCTGAGAAGCACCGATACACTCATCCATTCATACATCCATCCGTGTCACTGTTGGCTCATTAGGCTTCAGTGATGAAGAGGTCACATCTGGTGACACCTTCTGTCTGTGTGAAGAGAGTGAGAGAGTGTGAGCAAGACAGACAGAGAGAGAAGCCAGTCTGAGTTGGCAATGCCACAGACATGGACATGGAGAGATTGTGCTTGGCTTGGCAGTGGGAAAAGCATATCTCTCTCTCTATCACACACACATGCAGTCTTCATTAACATGGTCAGTCTTTGTGTGAAAATGTGTTTTTTTGGATTATGTCCTTGAGTCTTGCTGTAATGTGAAGAGATATGGTTGTCCATAATGGAGGCTGGCATTAATGCAGCCTGGCAGGGGCATAAATCTGGCGCTGACTAAATATACCTCAGATGCCAGTGTTTGTGTGGTTGTGGGTGTGAGTTCAGGGGCATCCCTGGCAGAAGCACATGTATGCCAGCAGTGTCCATTCCTAACTCCTCTCCCTCTCTGTCTTTCTATTTTTAGATATCTATGCCTGTGTGTGACGCTTTTGTCCCATCTTGGCTGTGAGAGGTGAACTTTGTCGTCCTTATCGGGGAGGAGCTGTGGATCTGCCAACAGAACTCTTCAGAACCAAGGAAGACATTATAAAGATTACGTTGAATATTAACAACTTGAAGACACTGAAGCTCTGTTAAATTAGAACAACAAGAGAGAAAATCTGTTTTGGGTTTGTAAAGCAAAGCTGATACTGAATACTCGCCAAACAGGACTAAACCTAAACCAGACCAGTCCAAAGGCAGGTGGAGTTCTGAATCATTACCAGAACAGGACTGGAAACTAGGCAAAATCCAGCTCAAAATCACCCAAAAAAAGAGTTGAAAGGAGGAAGTTAAAAGCACCAAGATGATGACCATGATGATGATGATGGTGGCCATGATGGTCACCTGCAGCTCTCTGTTGCTGCTGGGACTGGCTGCCGCCCATGCTTCCTCCAGCACCATACGCACATCCTCTTCAACTTCATCCTCCTCCTCTTCGCCCTCCTCATCCTCCTCACCACGCATGAAGCTCTCGTACAAAGGTAAGAACTGAAGCTTTGAGGAGCAAAGTTGCAGCATTTCAGTCTAAAGAAGTTTGGCTTGTGGGTGAAGTGTGTGTCTTTATCTCCTACAGTAGACATAATGTAGTATACTTTGTATACTATACATTTTGTGTGCAGTATGTGTACACATTCTCAGCCACACATACACTTTCTCTGCTTCATGTGATTTTCTGCCATATCCTTTTCAAAGTACACAGTCCTGAACAGTAGCCAGGCGTAATTTGTGGTTACTGTGATTCACAGCCACACTCATACACAAACAGATGCATACACATGCACAGCTTAAACACACAGTGGCAGGGTTTTGTGTTTCATCTTGAGTATTGTAAGTTAGAAGAAGGCAGCTCAATGCCCAACACAACCACATGAACCAGGGATGTGTTCCATCATTGAGAGCCGGCAATTACAGCCTGAACCAACTCACCAAGGACGTGAGGCTCACTGAAGGCCGCCTGCCCAGCTGAGATATGTGCTCCCTTTAATTTAGACTGAAGGTAAGATGTTGCGTACAGGATGGAAAACCAGGGGCAGAATATTTTAGTTTTAGTAGACACATGAAGGACTTAAAGAGATCCTGACAATCTCATGCATCACTGAAATAACTTTAAATTTTATTTAGCCAGCAGGGAAGCACAACACAGCAAACAGTAACAGTCTGTTTCTGTATTCAGTATTCTGAAAGGGTTTGCTGTTATTTCATATGTCTGTTCCAATAGAAATAAGCAGTCCAAGTAGGTAGTTGTAAAAATAACTCTTGACATGGTGATTCAAATCCAAACGGTGAAGTAATGTTAAAAACTGTTTTTAGCTAGACTAACATGCTGCTCAAAGGATGACAATGTAAGTTAATCAGTCTTTATGTCTGACTGTAATCCTAGCATAACATATCAGCATTTGAAACTGTCATGATAAGCGTTAGCACCCTTTTAACCCTCTTATATCACATCCCCAGTCATATTGTGCACCTATGCACTTATATCAAAATCCATTCATTTTTTCATTTTCTTTCTGTAAAAATATGTGTGCTTACATATGCTTGAACCAACCAATTTCAACCAATAATGACATCCATCCATCAATCACTCTTCAACTTTTAGCAGCACAGAGCTAAGATTCACTAGCTCGCCCACTTTTCATATCAAATTCCTCCCGACATTATGTCCCACCTGTCTGTCCTGTTGCACTTGGAAATACATCACGATACAGATGTTAGATACTCTTGAAATACCGTTTTATCCTGACTCTAACTTTACTAAGTATACAAACATTGTTCGTATAAATTTGTTAAATGTCAGCATGCTTGCATATGAAAGTTGTTAACATGTGTAAACTTGGTAAACTGTGAGTATATCAACATGCTAATAAGCTAACAGCTGAGTGTATGTGCAACTGAGGCAGACAGATGCCACAGTCATATAGATATATTGGAGACAGATGGGAAAGATTCCCATGTTTACAACTCGCAAGTGTTCAAGTCACAGGACACATTAAGACGGTTGTACGATTACAAAGTTGGTCAAGTGAGGGTTAAAAATAGTGTGCATTGTCAATATACCACCATATCCAGTAGTTGTGGCTTTAATCACCTTGAATGATGCACTTTGGCTGATATGAGGCCTCCCTAATTGATGGATTTTGAAGAACTGCCAAGTGCCAAGTCAGATATATCGGAGCTTTCAGAAAAATCTGAGTTTTCTTTATGACTTGGATATTGATGTGAATGCTATCTCATTATCATAATCATTCCAATATGTCATGAAAAGACTAATGGAAGATGAAGCACATCATATAATATTAGGCTTGAGTCAGATATCCTAAAAAATGGCATTATCAGTAGTAGTAGTATAGTGGACATTAATATAAAACACAGCAGTAGACCTAAAATCCCTGATCTCATGCAGGATGCCGTGGGTTGGCGTCAGTGTCTTAATTAAAGTTATAAATTCACATTAGAACAATAGCAGACTAATAAAGCTGTTTTAATGTCTAAGCTCAGAGGGACTCGGCCTTGTTTTCTTAAGTTCGTGGTTTAAGCAAGGCCAGCAGGGGAGGATGCAGTCCCTTTATTTCTTCAGTTTGTCAAGCCAAGAACAATGTTTTTTTTTCCACTGCACTTATTATAGTTTACGTTTACAAATACAAGTTGAATTTTCCTGGGCTCTGTTCCCCCAGAATTTGCTGTTGCCAGCTGGGAAACAGCAAGGACACTCAATTTTTCCATTTAAACCAATATAGTGTCATTACTGTCAAAGGATTTTGTTCTGCTTGTTCACAAGTGACTGACTTTAGGACACAGTTCAGAAATGGTATATAAATAGTGCTGGTTCATTTAAGTATAAATAGTACTTTATTTAATATCATGCTGTCATACTGAAATATCAGGTACCAGTTCTTGTAGTTATTGTTTATATGACCATCGAAGCATTGTCCAATCTTGTCTGACATTTTATATTTCATATAAATATAATGTCTTTGCCAACTCTCTCTTCATATGTTGATGATTTAAATACAAAACTACAATCCACTATTAACCATATTTCCCCAGTCAGGTACAAAAAAAATCCTCAAAAACAAAAACCACCATGGAGAAAACCAAATATCAAATAACTCAAAAGAAACTGTCACAAAGCTGAACGGAGATGGAGAAAAACAAAACGTCAGGCCCACTATGAAATCTTAAAAGACCTTCTAGCAGAATAAAATACAGCCATCAAAAACTCCAGACGATCTTATTTCTCTGAACTTATAAATAAAATTCTAACAATCCAAGGGCTCTATTTTCAACTGTTGACAGTCTCATAAACCCTGCCCCTAACTATTACTCTGATCACCTGAGCGTTACTAACTGCAATGAAATTTATGCCCATTTTCTAGATAAAATCAGAGTGAATATGATTCAGAAAAGGCTAGACAATGTACCACAAAGTATTGCCCCAAAATTCAAATGTACCATGCAGTTTTTTACATCAGTGGACTTGGAAATCAAGAAAGTTGTCTGAGAATTAAAATCCTCTACCTATGCTCTGATCCCATTCCCACCACTGTTTTAAAATTGTTTTTTAACTGTTAAGCAAATGATTTTTTCACAGGCACCTTTCCTGCAGTTTTTAAAACTGCTTTGTTTAAACCACTTCTTAAAAAAGACAACAGATTTATGCCCCAAAACCAACAAATCCTCCAAAACGGCAGAATAGGTCTATTTCGTCTGACTCCCAAAATTACCTTTATGAGTGTTTTCTGTGCCCTCTAGAGAATGGATGGGGACCAGTTTTATGATGTGACAATGTTGTGGTTAAGGTCAAGTTAGGTTTAGACACTTGGTTAGGTTTAGGGATAGATCATGGTTTAGACACCCTTGCCGTGGCAACTTGTGGGGAAAGACACTTGGTTGGAAGCGGAGGCAAACAGTTGTATCTTCCTACCCACCCCCTCTTGATGAGGAAGTCACTTTATATAGACATCATCTGAACAGTGTCACTCCCCCAGGTCATAATTACAACAGATACTAGATGTCGTAAACATAACCATAAGTCATTTTTGCCAGAATTTTAGACCTACTTTCGTTTTTCTTGTGAGGGCGGACTGCCCAAAACTCTGGCACAGTCTGCCTGAGGGTCTAAGGGGCTTTAAGGCTCTTGACGCTTTCAAACCAAACCTTAAGACACATCTTTTTTACCAATGCTGTCTCGTGACGTTTTTTTTTTTTATCTCATCTTATCTTGTCCTTTTAATTTAATTATATCTTATTTTTTCTTGTTTTTATTGTTGTATTATAAATGCTATGTCTGCTTTTATGTAAAGCAATTTGTGCTGTATGTTATGCACGAGTTGTACTATATAAATAAATTGTATTATTATAATTATCATTATAAATACTTCTTCTTTATCAACCTCATGACTTGTTGCAGCCCTGTGGAACTGATTTGGATCTAAGAATCTGATGTCTTGAGGTTGTTTTGGCATTGATACACTGATCACAAAGTGTTTCATAGGTCATTGTTTGCTGTTACTTTTTATTTCATTCAACACTTCACAAAGGAAAAAGCCATGACCATAAATACAGTATTTATTTTTATTTTGCCCAACAGTTGACAGCACAATATGAGTTGAAACACACACTTCAAATCAGTAAGCCATGAAACAGAAATTGTGCTGTGTGGAAGTCCAAGTGACACTGTAGAGGATAAAATCACCAACAACATGCAGTAACTGGAAGTGGTTTTATGTTGTTAAATTATGGGATTTCATCAGTATATCACACATGACAGAAACAGAGAAGTGCCATGCCCTAAAATCCAGCATGTTTTCAGAGTTACAGCAGTTCCATGGAGTGCGGCGGTTTGAGCTGGAGCGTTCCTGCTGCTTCAGTGCTCTGCTATTGGATGAGGAGAGGGGCCGTCTTTTCGTTGGGGCTAAGAACTTCCTGCTGTCACTGTCATTGGACAACATCGCCAAGCAGGAACACAAGGTTGGTCATGCCCAATTTCAAGAGAACTGATCACTCAAATCAGTAGAAACTACAATAAATCGCCAACATTTTCTTTTCACAGAATCTTTCCTTTTACTGCCCCAAAACAGAATATGCTCCTAAAAATTTTGTTTGTTGATCAATACTAATGACTTTGCTGAGGCTTCAACATGCTTTTTAGAAAAAAAAAACACATTTCACTCCAGTTCATTCAAGCAATGTCCAATAAAACACAAGCAGTATTATATTTACTGTATTTTTCATGGCAATACATCATATCAAATAATGAAGACATGCATCTGCCAGACGTGTGCTCTAATCAGCAACTTAGTGTGTCTATGATAAAATGACTTCAATACTTTAGAGATTGTACTGGCAAGGGATGGAAATAAGGGAAAGGTTCATATTTACAACTAGTGCCATATTTGCTGATTCCTAAGAACAATGTATTACTGTTGTTATCAAAATCAGACCTCGCACACTTTAAGAGTTTGTTTTCATATGGACCTGTAAGGACCTGACAGAAAGAGATATGTTTTATGGCCACATTTCGCCAACATGCCTCTTTGAAAATGATTGAATCATATCCTCGCACATATGCAACCAATCAAGTGAATAGCTTCACATGTGTAAGAAGGGAAGAAAGAGAAATGTGGGATTAATAGAGAAAGGTAGAAAAACAAAGAGGTGCACAGATATGAAAAGTGAGCATTTGTCCAAAAAAACATTGTGATTAATATCTAAATGACATACTTTGAATGAAGCTTTGTGCTTCTATATGAAATAGCCAGATGCAGGAACACATTTGCACACATTACACATTGCAATACACGTATACAGATATACTCAGCCAAAAATCACTGAATACACTTAAAAGCATAGAGACACACACAAAAAAAAAACATAGTTATACAAGCAAAATGCAGTCCACTGCAAACATCTGTCTACAGCTGTTTGGAGTAAATTATGTGTTTGGTACGTTAGATGTGAAGCCTCTGTTGGTTTTATGTACGTATGTGGGCGAGTTTGATTTATGACCTGGGTGTGCAGATTCACCATAGCTAAAGCTGCTCTTCGATGTGGCGGGGTCTTCCTCATCCTCTGCTTTCCAAGGGGGGGAAGTAGAGGATGAGGAAGATGACTGGGGAAGATGAGGTCAGGAAAAAGAAACAGATGGGAAAGGACAAAAGAGGGAGGAAGAGAAAGAAGTGAATGTGTTAAGCAGAAGTTTTGAGAAGCTGAAGGAGAGGGAGGTGAAAACTTTTACTTATTTAGACCTCTAGGTGTCTCATGTGAGATGTGGTGCCTTGCTCAATGCCATACTAGTCATTTAAGAACAAACACTTGTTGTTTTGAGGGTCTTAAAAGGAAATTAATTCCTTAAAATCTATGTGAAGCAGACTTTAAAGCAGTAAATCAAACCAGACAATAAATTCAGTTTTTAGTGACAAGACTATCTAACCTTTGCCTTCTGTGTTTCAGATCTACTGGCCCGCCCCTGTCGACTGGAGGGAGGAGTGTAACTGGGCTGGTAAAGATATCACTGTAAGTCTCTTCATATTACTTCAAGTGACCTTAATCACCCCATTTTCTAAAGAACCTGAAAATACTCAACTGCATCCATTTATGACAAGTGATGTGTAAAGTTAAGTCAGTCCCCTGATCAACTAAAACAGACTCACTGTGCATGAAGTATGACACAGTACGTAACATCCTCATCAGCCCCCAGACATCATACATTGTGCACTTAGATCTGAGGAGCTCCTCGTGGAGGAGGTAACCGTCCACTCCTACCCAATGTAACACAATGCTACCTTTTAATCCACTGGAGTCATGGGAGTCATCACAAGACAGAAACACCACGTTTAAACAGATATAATAAAAGGTGCAACCTTCCCACTGCTCTTCTGTTTTGGATCTGCCCTGTGGTGAGCTCACTTCCTCAAAATGTGTTTGTTTTAAAACCTATGTGACTGAGATCTGCTTATTTTGATAGACCTTGCTCTTTTTCGACAGCAGCTTACAGCAACCAGACAGCTGCTGGCTTTACACAGTAATTCCTTAAACATCATGTAAACTCTGTAATAGTGTTAAGGAATTAGATAAACCCACTTACTGTGGCACAGCTAGATTTCTGGTGGAGAAACCTGATTTCTTGGCCGTGTATACATATCATTGAGTTTCAAACAGGGTTTTTACATGTGCGTCAAAAAGACTTTCAACAAGTATCACATTCTAGATGTTTAAAGTCTGTCTCCAGTAAGTCAGTTTCATAGCTGACAGTTAACTCCAGAAACATCTTGTATCACTAATACACTTAAACTAAAGTACTTTCCATGCCATGGTTCCAAATTAAGGTTGAGTTTAGGGGGAAAATCTAATTATTGACCTCCTGCATGTAAACATGTGTTAGGTTACAGCAGGTTACAGTAGTAGTTAAACCTTATTTAATGCTACAAGGAAGGGCTATTTAAAGCGGCTCGGCCAAGATGAGTGTACAGGGAGGGACCCGACTGACAGCATACATGGCTGCTGCATAGACTACATGCTGCAGGGATTGAACTTATGACCTACTGTAATGTGCACAGGGCAGTTTCTCCAAACAAAGGCCACCCTGCTACTTCCCTTAGTCTTTTTATTGGCTGCCAAAAGGTATAAAAATCAAGATTTTCTATTTTGATCCACAGTAGAGAAACATTTAGTTTCCAAGAATATGTCGAGTAAATACTCCATGTGATGATTATGTGTCTAAATGTGTCCAGGCAGAGCAGGCTCTGCTTCACTGACCGACATGTAGAGGCCACCAGGAGCCTATAGACCACCCAGGATTACATCACACACAATTAACTAACTCGACATACACTATGTGTGTGTAGGTGCGCTACTGTGTGTATAAAACAGTGACTTCCCATCGATGAGTGCTGACATGCCACAAATTTTAATATATAGCATATTTATGTTCATATGTTTAACAGTGTGTGTACATTTGTTCATGTATGTGTCCATTGTGTATGTGTTTCTTTATGTGTGTAAAACAAACCCTTCATCAGTGTGATTACACAGCTGTAGCAGACAGACAACGAGCTCCATTCATACAAAACTCCAGGCTCCGGTTTCACCTGACCAGGAGACTGTCTGAGTGTGTGCTCAGGTTTCTGTGTGTACATATTCTGTGTGTGTTTGAAAGAGAGAGTAACAGTGGAGACGGGGAGTGGTGGAGAGAATTAGAAAAATTGCTGCAGAGGAGGAGGAGGAGGAAGGTTAGATGGAGAGAGAAAGAGATAAGAAAATAAAATAAAAAAGTGGGAGAATTTTGAAGACAAATGTTGCATTGAACTGAGTTTTCCCCTGGTCAGTCGTTCTTCTCTCTTTTCTGGCATTTGAAATGTTATTTTTATCCTTTGTTAAACACTCCCCTCTCATTTCTTCGGACTATTTTCTGGGTGAAAACTCACCCACACACTGAGAACTGAGCTGACCTCACACCGTTGACCCTAATTACAGAGAAGTGTGTTTCTCTGAAGGAAGAGGTCAACATCTCTCTCCCTCTCTGGATCTCTCCTCCCTTACTCTCCTTGCTCTCTCTCTCAGTCCTCGCATCTTATTCCCATGTTCTCTCTGTATCTCATTTGTTCTCTGGGATGGTGCCTTGGAAAACACCACAGGGATTCAATACATGGCAGCGTCACTTCTAGTTTGGCCAGGCGCTCAATCAAACTAAGTCTACAGTGTTCTTTGGTGGGAGGCCAGTGAGCCATTTTTGTTTCACTGCAGTCAAGCATCGTAGGAGTGGATTCGGAGGTCTGTAACCAGACTTAGGACCAGGTAATGCTAGACAAAAACTAGACCACATTGGAAATTAAAAGTGTTTAGTTGTTCCGAACGGCCACACTCGAAGTGAAAACCTGGATGTAATAGTGAAGGGGGAGACGTGATAAGTGATGGCCTCGCCTGGAGAGCATTCATAGTGTTGCGCTTGGTTGCGCATATGCAAAGTGACAGAAATAGTTATGTAAGAAATGAAAAAAGAGATAGAGAGATAAGTTCAAATCCTGGATCTTTTCTCATTTCCTCACAGCTGAACAGTCATGATGTGAAATAGGTTCTGATCAACCATATGCAAACCATCACTCCTAATGGTTAAGTGGATTGGTTATTGGTTGTATTCCTTAACCGCATTTTACCACAGTCTTTTTCTAACCTTAATCATACAGTCATTGCCATGTGGATGTAAAAAAAGGGGGTTGGTAACTCAATGCAGACTTGAGTGTCAGAGACCACAGCATTTTATTAGGAAAATTCCTTTTTTTAAGAGTTTCATCAGTCGTTTTAGATATGATACCAGATGCTTTCAGATAACTTGATTGCCACCAGACTTCAAAAATGAATTCTGTAAGACAAATAGTTATAAAAGCAGCCAGGACTTAAGGCAAAAATGATTAAAATAACAACTACTGAAAGGCAAAATGAACGAAAAAAATGTCAAAACCTTGTTTTTAAACACAGCAAAAACTTGCTGGATTGTTTCACAAAAATAAATTCAGTACACACAATATTATTGTAGCTCAACACATACACACGTAGGCATGTGATGGTCTTAAAGTTGCCCACATAAAGACAAGTAATAAACACTTCATCACTCACACACACCCAGAGACCACAGAAAAGCCACCTAACATGCACTAACACAAACCCAGACACATGCACATAAACACAGTCAGACAGTGGCAGTAAACAGATGACATTCACCCAGACGCCCAGTCTGACTCAGCACTCTGACTGACGCGTCACTGTAGAGCTGGAGCCACATTGAAATCCACAGAAGTGATAGATTGTATGTTTACATTGTTATGTTAGCACCCACTTTGTAATTTTCTCTATCTTCCAAGACCCATTAACAAATCAGTAGTGATTATAAAATGTATAATTCCCCTTAAATTACTAAGTCAAAAAGTATTGTACATCTTTTAAACCCTTTTATGATGTTAAACAAATCACATGTGAAGAAGAATGAGGGGTGAATCATAAAACTATGAATTACATCTAAAATATGAAACTATCTGAGCAGCAGAATGAGTTCAGCAGATCACCAGTTAAAATCCATGGACCTGGGAAATCGTGACGAGAGAAAGGGGTTAGGATTAAGGTCATTTGTGCAAACTGCCAAAAATAATCCATGTTGTTTTTCTCGACATGCAAATAGTCTTTTCTTGATAACCTTCTCATGAAATACAACAGTGATGCTAATTTGTTCAAACAGCTGTTGAAGACCTTTGTTTTATGGTCAGTTACAAAACAAAAGTGGCACGTCATTCTTGTATCGGCTTAACAAGGCTGAGTCTGGAAGTTTGCTTCCCCAGGCTGCACAGATATGAAGATTCATTAAGTCCTGATGAAGTGCCCTTGAGCAAGGAACTTAACCCTCAACTACTGAGCATAGGGAGGTCATTGGCCACCAAATGTGTGAATGTGAAGCTTGATGAAAACCACCAAGCGTAATCACTTGACTTTTGAATTATTGTGTAATATCGTGTTTTTCAGATCATCAGTGTGTGGGAATTCACCTTTGAACACACAGCAAATACACCCATAGCACATTTCCATCCCATTAATAAGAAAAGGAAATCCCCTCTACTTCGATGGTTCCTCTGTGATATTATTTTAACAACATTTTGCAGAAGGTCAGAGTCTAGAAATCAGCCCGTTCCAGGAGAAATATTTCAACATAGAGACAACATAAATGTCAACACTGTTACATTGTCCTGTCCAACAGAAGTGATCAAAGGCATTCCTAGGCTATTACATTCTGCTGTATTGTGTATCTAATGGTTGTTCACTGTGCGCCATCACTCTGTGTGTTCAGTTTAAGGCTCTCAGCCATTAACTTTATTAAAGTTTCCTGGATTGCTGAGACATTTTTTTTTCTCACATACACTGATAGATACATGGGAAAATGAAGGGAGTTATTTTCAAATATCAGCAGATTTTGTTATTAAATCTGTCTAAATATAATAAATAATATGCAGTTGACAATTTTCTATGCACTATTTCCATTTAACCATGACTGTACGCTAATATATCAAAGAAACAAAACTTATGACGGAGATATATTTGACAAGAATAATTTTAATAGATCCAAATTGTGGAAATGCCTTCAACCTTTGTCTTCAATACTTTTTTCATGGCTCATGAAAAAGCTTTGCGATATTGAGTAAATTGTACTTTTCGTTTGTACTCAACACATAATATTTCACATTGAAATGGTGGAATAAAAATCTACTTTGTGCAAGACAAACAGACAGAGATGGAGAGCAGTAGCAGAAGGACAGGTAACGGCTGGGATAATAAATGGGTAGATTGGGTTAATCATTTCTGGAGTGGAAAGGATAAAGAGAGAAAAGGGAAAAAAAGACATCCATGACAGAACAATACAGCTTTATAAGACATGAAGACAAGACCTAAAGCTTAGGCTGTGGTGAGGTCACAGCCTACGTTTTGCTCACTGTCTCAACTAATGAGTGAGTGGTAGGTCAAAGGTTGACCAGTGAACCCTTTAACACCCACACACACATACACACACACACTACAAAAATGTGATTGCTGGCATAATTCACCTCCCTCGTTCTCCTCCTTCCTTTCTGATCTCTCAAGAGTCTTTTCTCTTCTTACCTTTTCCTTTCCGTAGCCTCCTGCTTTCTTTCTCTTTTGTCACATCAAAGGGTTGACTTTGTCAAACCGCCGCTCCGCTGATTGCCCTTTGACACACACATACACACACTGAGGGCTTAAAATACAATAAGGGTTAGATTGAGGAGGAGGAGGAGGTCTTGCTTCAGAAACACACAGGAGATTCTGAGGGAAAAGATTGATTGAAACTTGGCATGGGTATGTTTTACAGGTTGAACATGGTCACTGGTGAGATGTGTGTTTTCAGTGTGTGTATGTTGATTCACAGTGAAGATGCATGTGTCAGCCTAAGGGTAGAGGCAAAGTTGGAGCGTGTGTGCCCCCTTATTCCATGTGAAACAGAAGTCTCCTGTGTTTGTCAACAGCTTAATCGGCCCATCGATTGGTTTAACACCTTCTCATGTCCACATACAGAAACACGTCTGTGTTCACCCACCAACTCCCACTCTAAAAGCATGGTGGGTTTCAACGCCTGCGAGGCACGCCTTTGTTGTAAACCACTGAAGGATGTGTGTATGTGTGTGTGGGTGTGTGAGGCCTAATGAGCCACAGTTCCGCTTGTGTCGCTGCTTTTACAACCTGGCTTTTCTGTCTGTCACCCTCGGGTGAAGCTGAGAGTCAGAAGATCTGGAAATGAGTAAAGATGTCAGATTAAAGAAGAGAGTAAAGGTATAGATAACAGAGAGATGGAGAAACAGAAAAAAATAGAAATGTACCTTATCATTACTTCCATTCATCATTAACTTTAAACACAAAAATCATAGAATGCACCATGACAAAAATGACTATTCACATTCTAAAATGTAAAAGAATATAAAATTTAAAAGTCTGGATATTTTTGTGATCAAATTTGTATTTGTCAATACTATAGAGAGTAGATTGAATATATCAGGAACATTCTTTATCCTGCATACATCTGTATCTAAACATACAGAGACCTTAAAGTCCCCTCACCTCCCTCCCTTCCCCCACTCTGCATGACACATAAGAAAACCCATTAAAAATAGAACTGAAATACACACACAGAAAGAAAAACAAACAAACAAAAGTTATTTAAAAATATATTTAGATTGCTATATAGAATATATATATATAGTGAGAAGAAAGTGTCATGTTCCTCTGATCAAACCTAAACCCTTTGACCATATTGGATAAAACTGTAAGATTAAGACCTAAGCCAAATAATGTGCAGAACAAGCTCATACAGGCACTTAAATTAAGTCAAAATAAAGACATGAAGATTAACATGTTAGACTAGCAAGACTCATCATGCATTGTGTTATCTAGAATACACACACACACACACACACACACACACACACACACACACACACACACATACACACACAGGGATAGTTGTGCATTGTCCCCATCAGCTGCTGACGACCAGATTCATGTCTTTTACCTCTCCCAGAATGGCCCCTAAGGGTCCGCCAGTGTTTGTAACCTGATCAACTGACAGATGTTACAGTGGCCTATCTGGGGAAAAGCAGACGAGAGAGAAATGGAGGGATAGTTAGGATTGATGTGAGAATTAGAGTGCATTTACAGTAGTGTGAATAAAGAGCAAGATCTCAATGAGCAGACTAGGTTTTGGGAAATTGATGAGCTTTGTAATGACAGCACAGACAATCAAAATCAATCAAATTAGCTCGCCATACATTACAGAGTCTTAGAGCCCAAGGCATACAGGAAACATTGATAATCACAAAAACAGGTGTCAGTGTTCAAGATAAGGACTTAGGATCAGGACTGGAAAAGGAGAGTGTATCATCCAGTCTGTCCATCTGCTCTTAGTGTACCATAAATCTTTTCTTCAGAAATCTCCCGAGATCCAGCTTACTGTAACCTGACTCCTAGATGGACAGATGTGTCTATGGGTCAATAGCCTGGTGTCAAGAGGAGAAGAGAGATAAAAAAAAAAAAACGCAAGAAAAGTGGTCTGTTGTAAAGAGAGGGATAATTAAGTGCTAAGTTAAGTTTTCTTCTGTTTCTTTGTTTTTTCCTTAAACTTTAAGTCACTAAGAAAAAAGTAAACAAATGCCAAGCAAGTCTGTTGATATTAAAGAAATAATTGGACATTATTTGAAATATGCTTTTTTGCCAAGAGTTAGATGAGATCTTCACTAAATTTGAAGCTAGCCAGCAGCCTCTTAGCTTAGCTTAGCATAAAGTTTCTAACTCTTGGCAGTGTATTTTCAAAAATTTCCAACTATTCCTTTAAAAGGAAGTTAAATGAGTTAATTCATTGGGTGCATGTGTGCTTATTCACAGTTTTTTGTGTCCAACTCTGAATGTAACCGTGTAAATGTTTTAACTAAGCCAGCATAAAATATGTGCCCACAAATGTGTCTAACAAATGTTAAGCATAATACACAACTCAGGCGTAGAAAATAAACTTGATCCCCAAAACTAAACTGGAAAATCAAACATTAGTCCCACTGTGGCCATTTTATATTTGAGTTTATTATGGTTTAGATATTAATCTTCAACTAGACTAACAATGCAGCCCAGCTGTGTCCTACTGTTCATCGACCTTCACGTAGCTCACACATTCCTATACGCATAGATTGTCAGCATTTGCGTGTACAGCCAGGACACAAAGGCTGTCACAACAGTGTGTTGAAGGTGGAACTGAGGACATGACAGTGTTGTCACAGGCAGACAGGGAGGGAAGAGCAAGGAATGTACACCACTAAGCCAAAAGAGAGAGAGGGAGTCCAGGTTTTGTTAGTGGGTCTTGGATTTACAGTGTTTTTTCATCTCATGTTAATGTATTCTTACACTAGCAAACTGGCCTGCAGCTAACTGAGGTCACATCTGCGGTATTATTTTTGGGAATCTTCCAGGGTTTTAGTGATCCAAAGTATGGTTGACATTGTACAACTGAATGCTTCACTTGGTTGTTAATTTAAGACTTTGTGTACTTTAATTTGACCATTTTAGACCATGACAAAAGATTCAGTACTCAACAGAATTTTATCATTGCAGTGCATTTTATGCACTGAAGCAGTATTTAGATCATGGATGAAGGGAAAAAAGAAAAATCCAAATCAATAAAAATGTTCCTGAAGATCATCCTTTAAATTGTGATTCATAGGTAAAAACTGACACTGTGTATCTGTTTTTTTTTTCAGTCTGACTGTGTGAACTATGTGAAGATTGTGCACCACTATAACCGCACCCACCTGTACGCCTGTGGAACCGGGGCCTTCCACCCTACTTGTGCCTTTGTTGAGGTTGGACACAGGATGGAGGTGAGCAATACACAAAACAAACCAACACAAACACATTTTATATAAGTGTGTGATGAAATTTGAAGGTACAGAGACACTTCACTAAGTATCTAAAAGACCACTAAACAATATATCATGACTATGATATAAAGTTGAGTTACATCATGATCACACAATTACACTGAGAATATTTAAATCACTTCATACATTGTTTGTTCTCATCTGCTCAAATAAAAAGTTATTTAAACTCACAGACACGCAGAAATAATTGGTTCTAATGTCTTGAAAAGCAAGCCTTAGTTCTCTGCCAACCAAATTACTTTACTCTTCATTATAAATAAGAACATGATCCGAACAAACTGCGGGAAAGAAACTCAAAACAGTAATATATCTAGTAATTACTCATACTTGGAAAGTTTAGCATAACAAAATTGACTCAAGTCATACAGGAGTCTGGGCATGTGCTGCAGAGAATAACAATTATTGCAAAGAGTGCAGACAAATAAATCATGCTTAGCTTAGGTTTCCAGTTTCAAATTTGTTCTGACTCCTTCACGCTGCCAAAGTCTCTAAACCTGATGGGATGACAGGATCTCTCTCAGTTTATGTGACTTTTGGTCCCCTTGTCAGTGTGAAGCTAAATTAAACATACATATAAAAATGAATTACAATATTGGTCTGACACAAGAAAAGCGACTACATGTGTAATCACAGCCCATTTCCCTCTGTCCTTTCTTTCCATCAGGACCATGTGTTCAGGATTGACCCCTCTAAGGTGGAGGACGGGAAAGGGAAGAGTCCGTATGATCCTCGCCACAATGCTGCTTCTGTGCTCGTCGGTAACCAAACCCATGCTTGTTAATATTATCAATCAACTGTTGGTTTTTACCTAAACTTCCCAAAAATGGGTCTGCACTGCCTCAAAAGTGTTTTATTGGAAATATATTATTGTTGTGTTCATTTTCATGTCATAATTTTAGCTGATTTTGGTGGATGATATAGACCCACCCATTTTTAAGGCTCATACCAGTTGCTATCGATTAGTCACCGATGAATTCTGTATCCTAGGTGATGAGCTATATGCGGGGGTGGCCACAGACTTAATGGGACGAGACTTTACCATCTTCAGAAGCCTGGGGAAACGCCCCTCCATCCGCACCGAACAGCATGACTCACGCTGGCTTAATGGTGAGTGTCTGTGTTTGTGTGTCAGATTAGGCATCGATTCTTTTCATAATTTCCAACAAGTCTTCCCAAATAATAAAAGACAAACAGCGTTGTTGGTCCATACACACAAGATGAGACATCTTGGTTTACCGCTTTAAGGTTTGGAGGCATTCATCATCATGATTACAGTAATGACCACATGGTTAAGGTTAAGGGACGACTATGGTCATGGTTTAAAAACAACAATGCTGATTTGCAATTGGAAACAGGAAACAAACAGCTGTCTCTTGTGTCAAAGTCAGATGGTTCAGTTGACCCATCTTTCACCCGACCTACTCCCTATCCTACTATGGCTGCTAGTAGGCTTTCTCACTTGAATTCAAACATACTGTATGCCATTTTGGGGCACTTGCTGAACTTATTCTGTTGTTTTTATTTGGAGGGCAGTTTTCGAAGTTTGCATCTTGTTTGGAGAAAATGTTGGTATAAATGTTGGTATTGTTCCTCTTTGTTTCTGTCTACTAGAACCAAAATTTATTGGCTCATTTTGGGTCCCGGAAAGTGAAAACCCAGATGATGACAAGGTATTTTTCTTCTTCCGGGAGACGGCGGTTGAGGCCCAGGGGCTGGGAAAGTCTACCTACTCCCGCATTGGACAACTCTGCAGGGTGAGAGATTGTTTCCTCATTGAGGTCCAGTATTTTAAATAAACTGTGCTTACACCAGTTGACAGATCATATAATCTTCTATTAAAAAAAAAAAAAGTGAATTGGTGAAAATGGTTAATGCCCAGTAATGCCACTGCTGTTATTCTCTTCCTTCACCCTAAAACAAATACAAATTCCTTTTTTCATCCTGTTAATCGACTTTTTACTGTTTGGTCTCGAATCAGAATGACATGGGCGGTCAGCGAAGTCTGGTGAACAAGTGGACGACATTCCTCAAGACCCGTCTGATCTGCTCGGTACCAGGAGCCGACGGCAGCGATACGTACTTTGACGAGCTACGTGAGTTCACTGTGCACACAGTCAGTAGGAAAGATATTGTATCTGCAACTGCATTTATCTTACAGTTGCTGAACTCATTTATGACTAATATTATAATGAGAAAAAGTATGATGTAATATAAGAGGTGTTGAAGGTGAAAACCCGACAGGAACCTCAAATGAAAGTCTTCACACATCGGTTTTTGATCATGAAGAAAGCCTACCTTTGACCACAACCTGGCCTCAGTGTTGAAGTTGCAAAACTGGTCTAGGTTACTAATATTCAGTCAAACGTAAAGTACGATAAAGAAATCAGATTTTTCAGACGCTGGAAAAAGCAAAACAAAGAGTTGAAATTTGGGATGATTTTCCAACCTTACCTCTTTGGATTTTTACCCAGAAACACATTCTGAGGGCGCAAAGGGAGAGAAAATTGAGGAAAGCATAATAAATTAACCAGGATTTCTGACCTCAATTGTAGATTACCATTCAGCCCCACATTCCTGCAGACTTGGAGAAAGCATGAGTAAGAGATTAATTGGTAATAGATTCTGGCCTGATCCAAAGCCAGTGTTTTTGCTGTGGGTTCAAAGTAAGTTGCAGGCTTGACTCTGGTGAGTCTTCATATGACAAAAAGAAATAATGTGTTTTCATTAGACAGATTCCAGAAGCAAGGCTAGATTTCTACAGCTCAGATTGTGGGCAGAAGAATTTATGATAAAGAAGAAATAATTTCACTCTAAACGCAAAGTGGTTGTTACACAAACATCTGGTGCCAGTTTGCCCAAACATTTTCCTCAGAAGTACTCACAACTAAGAGAAAACTGAACCAAACGTTGTGTGCCATTATGCAAAACTTTATACTTTATTCAGTAAAAACTGTGGGCATGAAGAATCCTTAAATGAGCATGTTAATACCTCTGTAACAGTTGAACTTTCCTTAAACCCCTCCTGCTAACAGTAGTTGTCCAATCATACCTTAGCAACTATTAAAGATGGCAGGACAGTCAAGCTTTTGATATCTCCAAATCGAAAGAGCAATAGTCGGCATCTTAAAAGTTGAAGGATAGTGTGTTTTTAGCCTTTCCAAGACTAAAAACACAAGATCACAAGAACTCGAGCATAGGGAATGGATTAAATTATGTGTTTGTCTGCTATGACAAGGCCAAAGGCGTTTCATTACTTAACTGCATTTTCTGGGGCATCAGGTTATGTAAAAGCCTCATTCATGACTAGTACATCACTGTGTAGTATTGCCCCACTGTTAGGAAGCTGGTCTTGTTTGCTATTACAATATATGAGAGTGCAGACTAATGTTAGCATATCTGTCCTGCTCTATTGTATTTGGGGAAGATTGTACTCCAGTAACCCCAACCAAACTTATCAGACAGAGTGATACATTCCCCAAACACTATGGTTGGTCCTCATCCTAAAAGGCCTTTTCTTTTGTAATATTAAAAATGAAACATACTGTAACAATGTTATATAAACTAATCACCCAAACAGGATTATGTTCGAATAAAGTATTATATTTTAAGAAGTTAAAACAATGACAGATAAAAAAAATCCTTTAATTTTAAATACATCTCATAAAGTGAAACACAAAACCTGCAGTCATGTGGTTTGCCCAGCAGCTGCAGTAGTTAGATTGATCTCTCTAACTATATATGTATTTGTGCTATAATTTGATCTGTCTTTATGCTTATCTTGTGACACTTGAAAGGTGAACTAACTGAAAAAAATTGTCCAAATTCTAACTCTGCCTTAGGCTACACCTGTCCATCACCTTCCCTCCTATGAACAATGAATCTCTTATCTTGATCAAAGGTTTTCTGACCACACCTGAGGCCAAATCTTTTGAAAGGACCTCCCTGTAAAAATATGTGGTGATCTGAACCAAGACAGACATGAGTGTTGTGGAGCCAGACATCATTTTGTCACTTTGAGAAAACTAGTTGAAATTATTTTACTGAAATACGTGCAACTTTTTAATAGTAGTGGGAGTAGTGATAGTATTTTTAAACTGCAGTGTTTTATTCGTTCCTTCAAACTCGGAAAGACATTTTGTTTGTGGCAGGTTCCAACTTGACAAGTATGGCAAAATTTTAATAATAATAATTTTACAAACCATTGCTTGAGGCCATAATGGATTTTGTTCCATGTCATGACCCTCAGTTATCAGTGAAACGTCTCTTTAAAGTGGTTAGACATGGCCATAGGGCTTTGTTTATCTTTCTCTCAACCTTTGACCTCTGGACCGCCACCACCTGACCTGAGTGTGTGTGTGTCTGTCCTCAGGCGATGTATTCCTGCTGCAGACAAGGGACAGAAAGAATCCTCTGGTCTACACAGTCTTCTCTACATCCAGGTCAGAGTCCATTTATGTACCGATATGTGTGTGTTAGTTTGTTTCTGTATACAGAAGAAACAGAGAGAGAGAGATGAGTGTGTGTGTGTGTGTATTATGGGTGTTTTGATGTATCTAACCCAGCTATCCCTGTCCCCCAGCAGCAGTGTATTTAAAGGCTCAGCTGTGTGTCTCTACTCCATGAATGACATCCGGAGGGCCTTCCTGGGGCCCTTCGCTCACAAAGAGGGGCCCAACTACCAGTGGGTCCCCTTCCAGGGAAAAGTCCCCTATCCCCGCCCAGGAATGGTATGTCAGTAACAGTAAAGACTCATCAATAGAGTTGAGTCAGAGAGAGTTTATAACCACATTGAAATGTAATTAAATACATTTACACAAGTGCTTTACTCAAGTACAACTCTGAGGTACTTTTATTTTACTGGGTATTACCACTATATACTACTAATTTTCAAGGGGAAATACAGTACTTACTTAATGACTCAGTTAAATTTTATAATTATGATAGCATGGTCAGCATATAAAGTGTGATGCATTGTCATAGAGAGTTATCACCCGACTCTTCAGCTCCCCTAAGGTTTATGGAACTTTATAGTGAGTTTCAGTACATCTATTAGATGGTTGGTATAGAGAAAAAACAGAGCTAAAGGAGAGAGAATATTGGATTTGCATTTGACAGGTGGACAGAATCACGACTCCAAATGAATGATATCGTTAAATTAGCAACTGTGCACTAACAGGTTCACCATAACAACTGAAAAAGTGATGATATTTCAGTGTTGTTCACAACATGTTTGCTGAAGGTTTAACTCAAATGATGAATACTATACTTCAAACATCTGATATGGCTAATTTTATTTAAATCTTAAGTAATAGATCTAATAGCACCATATTCTCAACCCAAAAGTTGATATCGCTATCTTCTCTATACAATGCAAAAGTTGTAGTAATATGAATACATTAATCTCCTGTAATATCCTTGTGATATAAATATTGCAAGTGCACTTAATACACTTGCGGTATTAATCCTCATTTCATTCAAAATCTCTCCACAATCCTCCTAATCAATGTGTGCTTATTAGGGTTCTTACATTTAGCTAAACACACAAGCATAACATCAGCAGGATTTGTTATGCAGAGCTTCAGCTGCTGCTGCCACAGCAGAACAATTCCCATTGTATGACTGCAGAATAGTAATTGTATTTGGCCTATAGTACCGTGAAACCTCTCTCATGCCATCATCACCTCTCTGGGTTTGTAAAACTAGCAGAACATATCAATTTAAAAGGAAATTATCATGCTTACAAGTGAATTATGCAAATTTGTATAGAAAGTAGATCCAGTGTTTAAAATGCATGAACCAGATCAAAAGCAAACTATGCAAGATTTAAAGTCTATAATGTAAGATATGAACTATACTAACAACACTATGCTGTAAAATAAAAGGAAAGGAAAACATCATAATTCAAGAGGGGGGAAAAGTATACTGTCCATAAGTCCAGAAGTGGACTTTTAATTAAAGAAGGAGGCTGGACTCTGACCTGAGTAAATCTCTTATGTCCCTATGACCCATCGCACCATAATCACGTCACTGTGGCCTGCTGCTTTGTGCAATACAGGGCAAATGAAATGTTGACAAATCAGACATTTTATTTTAGTTCACATGCAGAGAAAACACTAAACCAATTTGAAAGTATAAGTCATTATGGAATATTTGAATGGCAAAGAGTCTCTGAGAGGTGCATGAACTCATTGTCAATCTTGTTCTGCAAGAGTTATAGCAAACCCTTTACAGTAGAAGTGTAATGTTGAGTGTACTGTTACTTAGAACTGCTGGTCAGCAGCCTAAATCTTTTCATAAATATGAAATGTGCGCTTTCAGACTTGAAGATTTCCTAGGGAAAAAACTGTGATTGAAAAGGTTTCAATTTAATGTTTTTAGTATTATTTACAGAAAATGTTTTAATAAGTTGCACCATTTTGCATCCCCACCACAAAATACCTACAATAATTACAACATACTTTACCTTATGTAATGTTAAGCTTTGTTTTTGTTTTCAAGGTTTGGATAAACAAGGTCATTTTATTGGGATGTGAATTCATCTTTTCTTTATTGTCCTCCATAGTGTCCCAGCAAGACATTTGGCAGCTTTGAGTCCACAAAAGGTTTCCCAGATGATGTGATCCAGTTTGCACGTCACCATCCTCTGATGTATAACCCGGTCTACCCCATGAGCAGACGGCCTGTCTTCGTCAGAACGAATGTGGACTACAGCTTCACTCAGATCGCTGTGGACAGAGTGAATGCCGCAGATGGGCAGTATGACGTCATGTTTATTGGCACAGGTGAATTACCTGTTTTTAGTTGTAAATCAATATAGAATTAAATTCTGAAAATAACAAACAAAAAAATGATATGAAATATAATTTAATGGACTGGATTGCCTATTTCAGACAAAGGGACAGTACTGAAAGTGATTAATGTACCCAAGGAGAGCTGGAACAATATGGAGGAGCTTCTACTGGAAGAGCTGGAGGTCTTCAAAGTAAGAAATCTATGAAAAAGTGAATTCTTGTAGATATAAACACTTATAATATGTACTGTACAGTATATTATATGATCATTTTAACTATTCAGTTCATAGTGTGGTAATTAATTTGCTGTGTATGCTCTGTTCTTCAGGATGCTTCATCTATCATTGACATGCAGATCTCCTCAAAACGGGTAAGTCTGTTTTATACTGTGATGAAGAAGAGAAACACTGTGGCTCCTCTCTTCAGAGAATTCAGAATCAATTATTTTCTTTGAACTGATGATTGTCCAGTGGCCATAATCCCAGAATGAGATCACTGCTAAACTTGATATGAATTGGTGTGTTTATAGCTAGTGTCTCCCTCTGTAAGATTTGATGTTTTTGATGCTTACTCTGTGACCTCAAGGCCCCTGCTTGACCCACTATAACCCAATTTGTAACTTCTAAAGATGGAAAATTCCATAACATAAATGTCTGACTCTAATGTGGGAACAGTCCTGAAATCCTATTTTGAAACTTGTCTCTCCACCCTCTGCGTCCCCACAGCAACAGCTGTACTTGGGCTCCGACACAGGCATTGCCCAGGTTCCCCTTCACCGCTGCAGCGTGTATGGAAAGGCCTGCGCTGAATGTTGCTTGGCAAGAGATCCGTACTGCGCCTGGGACGGAACCTCCTGTACTCGCTATCTGCCAAACACCAAGAGGTCCGTGACACAAACACTAATGACACTAATGAACAATAAAGACATGATGAAAACATGGTGATGAAGTACTGATTCCAAAATGTAGATATACTGTAGAAATTGATTGTAATAAAATTTTTTACAGACGTTTCCGTCGCCAGGATGTGAGGAACGGAGACCCCAACACTCTGTGCTCTGGAGGTAAGATCCAATACTGATTATAAACAATGCATTTATTTGATAATGTCTCTCATGTTGTCTGGCTATATCTTATCTATGACAGTTTAGAATGCCAAATTATCTCCTAATCTCTTAAATGATATCTTTCATTTTTATATGAAGTTTATGTTGCTGCTCTCTTCTGCTGGGAATTTCTGTGGCACAAGTCTAAAAGAAAGTGGAGGAAGTTATATATTTTACATCTCCTTCACCAGCAACAATAGGTAGTTTGAAATAAACAGATAGTGAACCATGTTGTTTCCATGGGGAGAAATAGCCACTATGGCTGAACAGACAGGAAACATACAGATCAATCAAGGCAATAATCTCATTCCTGCAAATCTTCTTCACAAATACTAGATCCTCAGATCAAAAAAACATTTTGGTAGTTTGTTGATGCATCTACTCTTGCTGTGTTGTTTGACTGTTTTTGGTTCTGAACGCTCTGGTTTTGAAATTTCCCTTGTGCGAGCAGTTTTGTTGGTTGACCACTGTTGAACCACCAAAGAGGAATGTTCAATAAATAAGAACAAAGCCTCACTCCACTCTTACTCTGACTCACAAAGGCTTTCGGCATCTGACATGTCCCTGTGCCAAAAACCTCCCAAATCCTTTCACCCTTCTCGCCTGGTGACCTCTGTCCTCAAAGACCACAATACCAGCATTCTCTTGCTATCTGTCTTTCTGCCATATAACCAATTCAGACTAATCGCTCAAACTGAAGGAACTGCTGGATACGATTACATCATGTGGCATGCAAGCCGGGTTGTGTAAAACTAATGAAGATCAGAGTAATTGTTTCTGATGAGAATGGTATTGCCCCAAAGTGCTGGTCAGGGGTCAGTCTGGCAGTTTAAACACCATTGTTTCCCCAATAATGTGTACATTGCAGGTGGTTAGAAAAAGAGATTGATCTTTTTCTGACCCAATTTTAGCCATGATCTAGACTGAATTTTTTAAAAGTCTTGTAAATCTTGTAGAAAACTGATAATGGCAAAGGTCAAATTTGGGGCACAGACACCGATCCTTTGTCATTACTAAACTTCATTACTCATATTGGCAACACGCATGACTAAGCTCTGCATGGACAATAAGAGTATTTGTTTAATGTTAGACACATCAACATCAATCTTCTTCAGTACTGACAAACATTCACACATCTCGTACAGAAGGTTGTCATTATGTGTAATTGGAGTGAACTTCCCCATCAGAAGCCACAAAGAGGCAGTCATCAATCTGTTAACTAAGACTCTATTGTACGAACAACTAATGTGCATTACATATGTTCTTGTGGTACCAGTACCAGTACTAGTCAAGCATCATAAGCTCAATTTGCTTCTGTCCCATCCTATCCTATCTTTCCTTGGTCTATCCTGTCTGCTCTTGCCTTGTCTAGTGCCTTTCCTGTCTTTCCATCTCCAGTCTTTAGCAGTATCTCTCCTGACCCTTCTGCATCGCTTTGTCCTGTCATTTCTTGCCCCATGCTTTCCTTTTTTTCACCTTTCCCATTCTTGCTTGGTCTTGTATAGTTTTTAGCAAGCACACCTTGAGTCACAGTATACCCATGATGTGTTTGTCTCTGCTGCCCCCTGCAGACCATCATAAGCACCGTGTTGCAGAGAGGAAGCTCTATGGAGTGGAGGGAAGCAGCACTTTCTTGGAGTGTATCCCCAAATCCCTTCAGGCCAAAGTCACCTGGACCTTCCAGAAACAACCACAGAACCCACGAGAAGAGGTGAGAGGAATGAAAGAGAGGGAAGTGGGAGCTTGTAAATAAGCGGTCTGAAGAGCCCGTAGTGTAGCCTTAATTCACTCTAGGTTCACAAGGAAGTGTCTGAACTATTTCAGCACTTAACCAACTCGTGCAATAAGGAAATAGTTGTGATTTTGACAGACAGTAACACAAGGGCTTAGCTGAAGGAAAAGAAAAGACAGAAACATTCCTCTTGAACAAAATATCAGTACATCTTGACCCATATTTCCAAAACCATTCATTGTGGTTACAAACTAAAATGAAAACTACTACATTTATTTTATCAAGCACAGATCAGGAGGGGAATGTGATTCGCTGACATTACTTACTGTACAAATGGCAGCAGTATCACATATTTTAGTTCCTCCATCTGATTTAATCTTATTTCTATTTTCCAGGTGCGTCTAGATGACCGTGTCCTTCAGACAGACAGAGGCCTTCTGATTAGACGTGTCCTTAAGAGGGATATTGGAGTCTACCAGTGCCATGCCATGGAACACGGCTTTACCCAAACCTTGCTAGGCATCACATTGGAAGTTGTACCTTCAACATCCACAGCCATCTCCAATCTACCCTCTGATGCCCCTGTCCGATTAGACCCCCGCAGTGGAGGTGGCCCCCCACTGACCAATCAAAAGCTTTGGTACCGGGACTTCATGCAACTGGTGGACCACCCCAACCTGAGCACCGTTGACCAGATTTGTGAGCAAGTTTGGGCGCGCAAGAACGCCGGCGGTGACCAAGGCGCAGACCAAGGGGTGACCAAGAGCTTTCCTGCTGTGGGGAAGGAAGTCACGCCTCTGGGCCCTGCTGTCCGCTCTGCAAACAAGAAGTGGAAGCATCTTCAGGAGATAAGGAAGGGGAGAAACCGCCGGACCCACGATGGGAAACCGAGCCCTCGGGCGCCACGCAGTGCAGGGGAGTAACAACGTGGTGAAAGAGATGGAGGGAGAAAAGAATGACTGATACAGGGAGAAAGGAGGAGAATGGTAGAAAGAGACAGAGACCAAGAACTCCTGGAGGTGTTCACACACACAGATACACTCATGCACATAAAAACACATGCAGACACACACACACACAGCACCTCCTCTATTGTGTATATTTATCTATGGATGCCCCCACTATATGGTACCCCAGTCCCTGAGTCCTCGTCCCACTGGCCAGCCCCTGCATGTGCTGCCTTACTGCCCAAATTGATTCTGCACGATCCCTTTACACAGTTCCACCAGTGTAGTTGAGCGTACAAGCAGGTACGTGTGACCTTTATTAAGCTTTGCCTACTACATGCGAGCTACATGTTATATGTAAACAGCCTACACTCTGGACTACACCACTCAAACAAAAACAGCTCCAAAGTTTTGGATGAACTTCCTCATGGCTTTTCTTACGTGAAATTTCATACCAGTGCAGAACAATGGTGGACTTGAGTATTGCACATAATGGGAATGAATGAAGAAACATGACAACTGGAACATACTGGAAAGTAAAGATCTCTAACTGGAAACACACATAACTATAGAAGTGAATTTGCACACGCATGCAGAAAGATAATAGACATTATATCTACATAAACAGGTGAATTCATCAACTTCTGGTGGTGCTCTGGGCACATATACTTCCAGTAACCTCACTTTTCACAGGTTTTGTGTGCATATTACACATTGCAGTTATAGATGAGGTAGAGGATACCAGCAGCGGGGCAGCCTGTGGAACAGAGCAGCATGTTGCAGAACTGATTATGTGGTAGGTTTCTTAGTGGTTTCTTTAGGCATATTGAGGCATGTTGCAGCAAAAATAAATCACACAATACAATGCAGTCATGGTTAAAGAGCAGTCATATCTGCCCAGATATGACTATGTTGCTTTACTGGTCCAAACCACTACATAATGAGGAGTGAAAAAACTACTGGCATTCCATGATGTGAGTGAAAGATGAGATGTTTACAATACATAGACAACGCTGGAGCATGAAGAAATCAATTTCTAAAAGCAAGTAAAAACTTAAATAAGACCAGGATTATATCTTAACAAGTTTGAGTTACTTTATAAGGCATCTTTCAGTGCAAAGATAACATACACAAATATTATAATGAGCACTGGAAGTGCATATAGTAAGAGTTTTGACATCACTCTAAAATTCACTATTTATTGGATTTATTTTTGGCTGTGTTTAATGTTTTTTGCATTAACATTAAGGAGCAGGTGTGAACATGGTGGTTTGAGTGTGAAGCATTAATTCAGTGAGGAGGATGAGAGGAAAGATCATAGTGGACTCCAAGTATGACAACCCATGTTTCTGGGCTACAGTACAGTACAGTATATATTAGCATGATATTTATGAGTGAGACTATGATTTTTTTTGTATTCTAAGCGGTACTTCTACTCCTTGCTCTTTTACACTGTTGTTGCATATGTTGTTTGTGATACATAGATATATGCAAATGATATTTGAGATGAGTGGGTCACATACTCCTCATCCAGCACGGTAAAATGTACAGAGAGGTGTTCTTCTGCGGTACCCACAATGCATCTTCCATCTGACTTGATACACTGTTGTAATCACTTCTCAATGTAGTGTTACAGTCATTAATATCATTGACTTTTGCTGCTTAACAATGTCATCTCTTCCTAATGGACAATTAGTACTATAAGGTCTTCCTTCTCTCTGTCTTTAGTCCAATCTCTTCCTGTGTATTATCTGTAAAGAAACCTTGTTTGTTGGTTGTCTGTGCTAACATGGTGTGTGTAGCCTGCCCCCTAGTGTCCATTGTGTGTAAAGGCTCTGATGAAGAGCCTACGTGTGGTATGATACTTTAATATATCATAGTCTATCCACATGAAAGAAAGCATCTGGCCTTGTAAGATAAAACATGCATTTATGTTTTACATTAATTAAATGTCAGTATGATTTGGTACATAAATGGTCTAATTTGTGTTGCTGCCACCAATTTCTCAGACAAATATATATCAATAATAGCATCACAATTTGGCTTCGGTGTGTTCATTAATTCACATAAAAAACAGGAGGCAGCACAAACTAGGTCTGTGAGTGGATTTTAGATGTATGGAATCATTGTCGTTGTTATTTATATACCTTCTTTATAGAGATGTAATTAACTATTTAAACCGGACTGAACTGAACTGACTGACGCCTGTTAAAGGGACACTCTGCATTTTGACAACACATCCAGGAACAGAGGATTCACTGCTCAAAGATGCAGATCAAATCTGAGTCTAACTGTAGGAAGATGCTGTTAGTGCAGTATCTGCATTTAAACCACAAAACAATTGAGTTTAGACTTCTAATTCACTAAACGGAGATAAAACATATTAGTTGTATACTTCTTTTTCTTTGATAAGAGATTATTCACTTTGGTAGTGATGTCAAACTTGCCTGAGTCTCCCTTTTAAGCCAGCTGTTGTTTTGTGCTCTTTGGAAAATGCATGACCAATGTTAGTGGCTAACGCGTTTGACAATGGTATGGTGGTGAGAAAGAGCGAGAGAAAGAAAGCACAATGTTGAATATTATTATTATTCCTATGTATTTATGTGCAAAGATAAGCTGATATGTTGTGGTGGATTTTTATTTTTCTTATAAATGTAGATTTACATCTGTATCGTTCATGTTCTGCTGAAAAGGACTCATCCTTGACATTTTTTTGTACATTTCAGCCAATGGGGAAATTCCTCCTGAACACAGTGTCCAATTAGAGTCTTTGTTGTTCACACAGCCCTCCAATCAACACTCATGTAGTATCCCATGCCATGTGACGCACCCCTGTATGATAGCTTACAAGGAGAGGCTTGTGTGTGGATGAGTGTGTGTGTTTGTCTGTATGTGTCTGTGTGTGTGTATTTGTGTGTGTGTGTGTGTGTGTGGATTTTGGGGGAAAGCAGAGCTCTGTATATAATGGCAAAGGAACGGAGGTGTGTGTGTAGGTGAGCGTTCAAAGGTCGGAGGCCAAAGTTAACGTGGTGCACTGTAATACTCCCAGAGGTCTTTGTGAAATGTCATGTCAGAATTTTTTTGATTAACACAATAAAATGCAGTTACTTCAAGACATGCTTGCTCTTTCTCTTAGAAATCTCTTTCATCCTGTAATGTTTTTAATAAAAAAACAGTTGCTTCAATGAGTAAAAGATAAATTGTGAAAAAATACTAAACCAGTATATTATTATACTTGTAATAATACTGTGTACTTAGGATTCTAAATTATGTCATCTGTGCTTCAGCCACATGGTGGCAGCCATGCTATGAAGTAAAGTTTATGGTACAGCGCTGCTTGAAAGTTTGTGAGACTAGAATTTGCTCTTTTTCTGTATAAATATCACTTAAAACGTGACCAGATATTTACACAAGTCCTAAAACTTGATAAAGTGAACCCAATTAAACCCCCCTAAAAAATTTTTTATTCATTTATTGAGGAAAATTATCCAATCTTACATATATGTGGGAGGCAAAAGTATGTGAACCCTTGCTTTCAGTAACTAGTGTGAACCCCTTTTGCAACAATAACTTCAACCAAATGTCTCTGGTAACTGTTTATCAGCCCTGCACATCAGCTTGGAGGAATTTGAGCCTGTTCTTCCATACAGAACAGTCTCAACACAGGGATGTTGATGGGCTTCTTTGCATGAACTGCCTGCTTTAGGTCCTTCCACAGCATGTCTATAGGTTTAAGGTCAGGACTTTGACTCTGACATTCCAAAATATTATCTTTCTTCTGTTCTAACCAGTCTTTGGCAGAATGACTATATGTTTAGGGTCGTTTTCTTACTGCATGACCTTTAACCTGCATGATTTTTTCTGTAGAATGTTGCGGTACAACACAGAACTGATAGCTCCATCAATGATTGCAAGTTGTCTTGGTCCAGAGGCAGCAAAGCAGCCCAAACCATGATACTACCACCACCATGTTTCACAGATGGGTTAATGTTTTTATGCTGGAATGCAGTGTTTGCTCATTGCCAAACATAACGCTTCTCATCCAAGCCAAAAAGTTTTGGACTCATCCATCCACACAACATTTTTCCAATCACCTTCTGGCTTATCCATGTGGTCTTGAGCGAACGGTAGACGAGCAGCAATGTTCTTTTTGGAGAGAAGTGGCTTTTTTCCTTGCAACTCTGCCATGCACACCATTGATGTTCAATGTTCTCCTGATGGTGGACTCATGAACACTGACAGTAGCCACTGCCTCTAGTTTCCTAGACATTACCCTGGGGTCCCTTGTGGCCTCCTGGAGTATTACACATCTGCTCTTGGTGTGATATTTGTTGTTCGACCACTCCTGGGGAGGTAACAATGGTGTTGGATGTCTTCACGATCTGCCTTACAGTTGACTGGTCCAAACTCTTTGGAAACGGTTTTGTAACCCTTTCCAGCTTCTTCTAAGGTCCTCAGAAATATCCTCTATTTGAGCAATGACACACTTCCACACACCTGTGTTGTGAATCTCAGAGTTTGATAGTGAAGACCGAGATTTCTCTTCTTTAAATAAGGCAGGCCTCCCAGATTCACACTTGACTGTGATCCCATTGATTGAAATACCCAACTCTAATTTCCACTTCAAATGAATTGATAATCCTAGAGGTTCCCATACTTTTGCCACAAACAAATATGTAACGTTGGATCATTTTCCTCAATAAATAAAAGAACAAGTGTAAGGTTTCTGTCTCATTTATTTGGCTGATGTCTCTTTATCTAGTTTTTGGACTTAAATGTAAATCTGATCATGTTTA